>ML784722.1:1329075-1346947 GCA_009831015.1 Picea engelmannii | reverse complement strand
AAAGAATCTTCGAATAGAAAATTTAGATCCTTATAGTAGTCAGTGTTCATTGTAACTAAGATTACATTGAGTGACATGTCACAAAAACTTTGGAATTGTCACCTGAGAAAATATTACTCGAATCATCATTGATTGCCACAAAATCGAATTTGATTGATCCTTAATTGAATGTTGATTAAAAATGTCGGAAACGAGGATGGTTCTACTCCTAAAAATATGGAGGTTGATTTTCTGCCTAAAGATTTGGATCTGGAAATGATATGCTCTGTAACAAAATTTTACTGCCTGTAATTCTCAACAATTAATTGATTCTTCTCCTCCAAATTTGGATTTCTGCTGCAAAACTTTCAACAAAATTGGTGATGTTTGAAAGACTTGATGATCCAATACCTAAAAATGCTTCAAATAATCCCTCAAAATGAGGAATGCTTTCTGAGCCATTACGAGAGAAATTAAGGGATTGTCATAATGTGAACACAAATATGAGAATATAAATAGACTTGACTTGTTGCGTGGCAGTTGACTGCACATGTGGAACCATGGCACTATCATCAAAATTATTTGTAGTTTCCAGTATTCGAATTGATGTGAAGAAATGATGAGAAACCTTGAACTCAGAGGGGAATTTCTCCACATTCAATGATTTAATCTTCTCATCATTCATAAGTGCAGACCACCTTTATGAGCAATGGCCAAGCAAGGCAGCAGATAAATCCAAATCTAACTCCAAGATTTTGTGAAACCGTCCATCAAAGTATCCATAGAACTCAATGACACTGCAGGGTCAAGACACTGTGGGGTCAAGACTCATAAACAATGACACTGCGGGGTCAAGTATCCATAGAGATGACCCCCCAGAGAAACAATGACACTGCGGTGTCAAGACTCATAAACAGCGTGGCGCTTCCACATATATGGTTGGCCCAAGAGAACATCACAAACATCTAGTGGGGAAACATCACATAATACCTCATCCTTGAAGGGTTGGATGCCATATGACAATCGACATTGCTGGCTGACATGAAGATCTCGTCCTTAGAGAAGCCACCTGATGTTGTATGGCTGTGGGTGTGGTGTTGTTGACAATCCCAACTGTTTGACAACCTCTACTGAGATGCGGTTCTTCTAGCTTTCACTATCAACAATAAAATACAACGGGGTCCCCTTCACCCACATCTGTGAATGAAAAAGGTGCTCTCCCTCTTTAGGATCTATTGGTTTGTCTGGTTGAATTGTTGTGGTCACGAAAATAGCAGTGGGGTCTGCCTCAATGATCTGTCCTTTACCAGTATTTTCAAAATCAGATTCTAAATCAGGGTTCGGCTCCTTGTCTTTGATCTCAACCACCAATGGCTATTTTGAGCGACATTCATCGATGTTGTGCCAGAGGCTTTTGTGTAACTAGCACCATTTTTCGGTGTCCTTCTTTGTCTTCCCATGACCCTTCTTTTCCTGTGTCTTGGATTGGTTTTTAGGAGACTGTTTGTTAGGGCCATCTTTTTCATACTTTAGTTGTTGCGTATTTGAAGACCTGAACTCCCATTTGTTCTGGTGCTTAAATTTCTACTCAATTTTGACAACATATCGATAAGCAACACCGAGTGATAAGATGTCTAGAAAATCCATTTCAGTTTTGATGTATATGTGTAGAGCCGCATGGTATTTCAGAACCAAATGTCACTTGGAGTCCTTGATACCCATCTTGGTGTGCAAGGTACGGAAGGTATTGGTGAAATCTGGAACTGCTTGGCCCCTCTCTTGCCGCAGTGTGGTCCATTTCATGCACTAGTCCTCATAGTTTCCAACAGGGTAATACTGTTCCTTTATCGCATCCACAAAAAAATCTCAAGTGGGATCGGCCCCATATATTCCAGACTCCTCTGTGGAACTTTGCTCCTAGTAAGTTTCCCACCAATGTTTGACATGAGGAAGATATTTAAGGAGTGCGAAGGTGATCTTTTCTTTGTCGAAAAAATTGCGAACAGAGAAATAACCTTCTAGTAGAGTTAACCATTTTTCTAGGGCTTCTACATCTATCTGTCCTTCAAATACAGGAATATCAAAATTAACTTGTACCTTGAAAGGAGAGGTGCCTCCAAAGTGGTTGCTTGATGAAGATGCGCATGCTTCTATCAGCAGGTGTTGAAGGATGTGGAAAAATTCTCCATCATTTCGTCCCTCTGTAGCGTGAGAGCTTGCTCAAGCAACAGATTGATAGGATCGTCTGTTCCATCATTTTTCTTTTCTTCTGCCATTGATGGTTTCTTGGGTGTGCGATAGGGATTGTCTTCAAGAGAGACAAGCTCGATACCAAACTTGCTATACTCAAACCTTGTCAGGGACATGCACTGAAAAAACGATCAAGAGCAGCCTGCTCTGATACCACTGATCCAGATTATTTTCGGCACGAAATGAGATCGGAGATATAATAAAGAAATGTACAGAGATATCGCAGATATTCAATAATATAATAGCAATATATCAGAGATGCAACCATAAACAGAGATATACAGTAATATACGATTTCTATTAATGAAATAAATGCACAGAGACTGTAAAATACAGAGTGAAAGACTCGATAGAATGGTGGCATCTTATCTCTGAGAAGAGATGTGACGTCTACTCGCATTCGCCAGAAGATGATTACAATGAGGCTATGAAGGCCTTTTTACAATAAGAAGGAATTCCAAAAACCCTAGACATCCAAAAACCTAACCCTAGGAGATGAAGCGCCAAAAGTCACGTGGGCCCCGTTTGGGTAAATGAGTACATCAACTTCCCGGGGTCGTAACTTTTGCATACGATTTCCGTTTTAGGCGTGTGATAGCTCATTGGAAAGGTATCTTCGAGGAGATTCATTTTTGGGGATCAATTATTCCTTTGGCTATCATTGAGAACCTAGATCTTGAAAAACCTTCATTTGGGCCCTCAAAATGGCCCTGGAAGTTAAAAACTGCTAAAAATAGTAAATTGCCAAAATTGCCAAAAAATTGTTTTGAGCAAGCCAGAAAAGGTGGGTGGCCACCGATATCCACCTGGATCAAGGTCACTCAAGAGTTTCAATCCCCATGCGCTTACATCTCAAGGAAGTTCAAAGAATAATAAGAAAAAGAACAAGGGTAAGAAGGACCAAGAGAACAAGAAGGAAGTTAAACAAAAGTCCACGAATGAGAGTTCAAGTTCCAAGGAATCAAAGAGAAATAAGGAGAATACCAAGTGTTTCTATTGTAACGGGGGGTTCCATCATGAGAGTTCTTGTATGAAAAGTACCATAGATCTCATGGCACAATCCCTTGAGAAATATCACCTTAAGGATTGTATTATGGATAATGCAAGGAAGAAACCATCAAAAAATCAATCATCGGAAAGAGGTAAAGGTCATGCATTACTTGTTATTTCATTTCATCCTAATGCTCGGGTACTTGATTTAGGGGATATCCATCACATGGCTTCATTGGATAGAATTTTATTATACTTGGAGACTTGTTCAAGACCACCAATCTTCATGGGAGATGATTCTCCTACTAAGGTGTGTGGTATGGATAGAGTTAATCTAGACCATGGATGATTTTAGGATGTACTTCATGTTCCAAAGATTTCAGTGAATCTCCTCTCCATATTTCAAATCAGTCATTCAAGTTGAGGAAAGAAGGTGGGGTTAACTCTGGTCTCAATTATTATTTCTGACTTTTCTGATGGTTCAAAAATTGTTGTTGGTGAGGTTAATCACCATTCCAAGTTGTACACCTTCTCTCACTTTAACCATAACTCTGATTACATATCTCTTCTAATGCATGCTAATGAAGATTCCAGATTGTGGCATGAGAGGTTTGAGAATCTAAATTTTAAATATTTAGATCAGCTTAGTAAAGGTGGAATGGTGGATAGATTAACCAACATTCAGTACACAAATGGAGTTTTCTAGAGCTACATAGTATTCAAACATCCTGAGGAAAAGTTCAACATAGGTAAAGCATGGAGGGCATCATCACTTCTAGAGCTGGTTCACTATGACATTATAGGTCATTTCCCACTCCCATTGATCAATAAATCCAAGTATGTTCTTACTTTCATTGATGATTTTTCGAGATATACATGGGTCTACTTTCTCAAATTAAAATTTGAGGTCTTTGAGTGTCTTAAATACTTCAAGCATCTAGTTGAGAACCAAATAGAGAAGAGGATTAAGAAGCTTCATACAGACAATGGAGGAGAGTATGTGAATAAGGATATTGTGCATCTTTGTTTAGAAGTAGGTATAGAGTTGCAACACATAGTTCCATATACTCCACAACAAAATGGGGTAGTGGAGAGAAAGAATAGGACATTGAAAGAGATGGCCAACTATATGTTGCAAGATAGAGAACTACCTCCAAAGTTATAGGATGAAGCTATCAACTATGTAGTTTATATTTATAATAGATTTCCTCATAAATAAGTCAAGATATTCACTCCATATGAGACTTGGAGTGTGATTTGAAAACTTGTTGAAATTTTCTTACATCCAAATTTTCAACGAAGAATCTTTTACTAACGAAATTGTATGTGAATAAGAGCTATTGGATTAATAAAAAAATGCCTTATTAATGAATACATCAACATAATAACATTAAATTGTCAAAATTATTGTGTATGCTTGTAAATAAAATTGTACTTATCCAACTGAGAATGCATCAACATTACACACATACTGCTTTCACAACAATGTGATAACATAGTTCACCAGACCCCCTAGCTACATCTCCAGGTTCATGAAATTCATGAACCTACTTTATTGATTCTTCTTGAAAGGAATATGCATAAACATGACTATAACTTGCTTCTCCTTTATAAATGAATCTCATGAAACAACAATCTCTCCAAAAAGGAGTCTCCCTTCTTGACTCCCAACAGGGTTTAAATAACATCTCCATTTGAGAACTACCTCAAGAATTTTAAGGAGATAAATATCTCAAGATCCTCTAAATTAGGATCCTGGCATATCTCAAGGGAATGGTTTGAGAAAATCTCTCATCCATCCATGAAGATATCAATTCTCCATGAGATTCTCCTTGAGACTAGGAAACTAAAAGCCTACCTAGCTTTTGCACCAAATAGTTTCCTTTTACAATGAAAAATACATTAATTCATGAGAACCTATGCTCACTATGTATTAATCATTACATTTGATGTTTTGCCATTTCTGCCCCTTTACTTCAACAAGACATATCTCTAGCATATGAAGTCCATTTGACCTCATTCAAAATGCATTAGAAATCTTAGTGTGAGCTATTTGTTGGTTGGACAATGTTGGTAGTGTTTGAAGTCAACTAAAATGTGTTGACTATGAAGATCCTCCTGGATCACAACTCCCCACGCAAAAAACGTTTGGTCACCAAAAGTATCTTTGATATCTGCAACTAATTTTTAGGAAGAGTTTTACTCTCCACGATGCACTTTCCCACTGCTTGATCTGCATAACAAATGCATCTAACAAGGCCACACATTTTTTCTCCTTCACCTTTGTACTCGGAATGATGATGTTGATAACGCTGACAATTGCATCAATATGCAAATCAGTAGCATACATAATTACAATTTTGCAGAAATTTTAAGCAAGACCATACTTGCCATGAGTTTATAAAACAATCATGAGCAAGTTTTACAATGATTTCCAAATATAGACTTTAGACATAATAATTCCTCTCACAAAGAAGTGGTTACAAAATCCCATTACATCATGGCAACATAATCTTTATAGTCACAATGCAATTAAAAGTGCACGAGCATAAAAAAGGTTGAAACTACACACAAGATTGAGTAGGAGAACACCATGTTTGTATGCATCAACTTAAAGAAAATTCCCCCTTTGTATAGAGACAATAACGATGATATCGGCTTTACGCTGCGATCTCCTCAAGGATTTTTCAAGAGCCCTCAGGGATTTCATGTAATAGCACACTACTATTGTACCTAGAAATGAATACATTCAGTCTTTGGAAAACGCAAACCAATGATCTCGTCCAAGAATTGACCAGATCGGGATCTTGCGATTTGTGATAATCTCTACCTTCGAGACTACCACTTCGAAAATGTAATGTCCATTGAGTGGGCAACCCATCCAAGAAAGCATCATGTAGAAAAAAATTCCATTTCCAAAGATCTTGTCTGCTTGCATAATTGTGGAGTTGCAACAATTTGATCAAATCGTTATCACAATGAGTGTTGTCATATCAAAATTTTTTAAGGCAGACGCCCACAAATGCGTTTTTCTGCACTAAGAAATTGATGAATGCTCCAATGTTCCCTCATGACTCTAGATGATTAGCATTTTTCCTTCGTGTTGATGGATCTTTTAGCTTTGACAAGAACACCACAATGTTCAGCGCTTTCTTGTTTTCACAACAGATAACAAGAAAAACTTTCCTCTGGAAAAAGCAAGTGGCCATTCATGGTGAGAAAACTGTTGGTTGACATCAACTAGAGCTTTAGAACCATTGCGCCTTGAAGCTAAGGATTGTGATGCAGGTTCATTTTTCTGAGCAAGGAAAGATCAAACACGAACTTCCCAACAATTATCATTGAATAGATTTATAATCTCGATATATCCATTGATTTAGTCGTGTCTTAGAACATATGTTACAATCAACAAATTTATTTAGCACAATTGCTACACAAAATATGCAACGTGTATACAGATGTCTCTTGAACAATCAGATCCATTCAATTTATCGAATTCTAAAGCCCGCAAATGCAGAATTTAGCAGATTGAATTCGCCATTTGCCACAGTGACGCCACAAATCCCTTATTCGCAACAACATGCTACAAATTCTAATTAGAATATGGATCAATATCTGGATCCAAAATCGAGCATTAATAAAATTAGTTTTTGTAAGAATTTTACCCATTTTCTGCTCAACCAATTTAAGGCACCTTCTTCCTGCAGTTGAGTTTCTTCAGGAACTGGTGCAGGGACAGTGACCACATGCTCCATCATCTTTTTTGTAGCCTCCTGCATGGGTTTCTTTACATGATTCTTTCTTGGTGTATGACGAAGCTCAGGATGCCTCCAACATTTCTTCTCCCAATGGCCACTGATGTTGCAATAACTGCAAAAAATCCTTCGTTTTCCATTCAACTGTGCATTCCATTCTCGATAGGAGGACTTGGAAGGTGTGGTTTCTTTTTTGTCTCACTTCCCGTGGACACATCTGTATTATTAACCCAAACTTTATTCATTTGATGCTTGGCTACATCATGGTTATAAGATGTAATGCAGAAATAATTTTTCTTATATTCAAGAAAATAATTTGAATGACTTTTATAATTTGAAAATAATTTGAATGAATTTTATACCTTCTTGAATTATTTTTGATTTGATGAGGACTAGCTGATTTGACTCCTCTCTTGAAATCCAATGATGTAGAAATGGTTTTTGAAGTAGCTCTTACTTTAGAAGTGTTTGAGCACTCTCCAATCTCCTCTTGACCAAATCCCAAACCTGCAAGTAGTGGCCTTTGTACCACCTCTAATTACTGAGTGACTCATTGGCCATTAATTCCAAGTCCACCTTCTTTATATCCCATTTTAGTGAGAAGCTTCATGTCAACATTATTATCATACTGAGATGAAAGAAAACATGAAGAAATACTCTCAATGCATACCTTAGTTTGGGTTTGTGCATCCACGATAGAAGACTCTTTGTCCTCCATTCCTTCACCATGCTGCAAATTAGCCAAAATATCATCCTTTGTGTTGGTGCTAGAAGTTGTCCCTAGACTACTATAGAGCCAAGCCTAAAGAGAAAGAATGAAGTAGAAAATGGATTAACACATGTGAAGATCAATGATCAAGACCATTGGGCATGTAGTATCTGAAATATTTCATTGATCAAAGGTAATCAAACCAGCTATCAGACAAGAAGTTGATAATAACATGGATAGGTAGTGGAAAGAGAAAAAACAAATATGAAAAATGCATACTTCACTATCATCTTAGACTTGCATAATCCATAATAAGAATCTTCATAAACGGAAAATATTTCTGAGAATAAAAAAATGATATCTGAAATAAACTTTACAGGTAGAGAGTAAACAAACTAAATCATAATGCACATGAAGTCTGTAGTGCATGAGTTCTATTCAAATAAGAGAAAGGAATAATATGGAAACAAGATGGAAAACACAGACCGATAAGGATGGTCTTCATATAGCTCTGATGTTGAAATATAAAAAGAAAAAGTTGCCCTCGGGCTTACAATGAAAGCACACATAGGCCTCTCCCAGCCTCTCTCTAGCCTCAGCCCCCAAAATTCCTATATCCAACCCCCATGCTCCAGCCCCCTTTGTTTTTTTTTCTAGCATCTTTTATAGAAAAGAATCTTCGAATAGAAAATTTAGATCCTAAAATATAGTAGTCAGTGTTCATTGTAACTAAGATTACATTGAGTGACATGTCACAAAAACTTTGGAATTGTCACCTGAGAAAAGATTACTCGACTCATCACTGATTTCCACAAAATCGAATTCGATTGATCCTTAGTTGAATGTTGATTAAAAATGTCGGAAACGAGGATGGTTCTGACGCTAAAAATATGGAGGTTGATTTTCTGCCTAAAGATTCGGATCTGGAAATGATATGCTCTGTAACAAACTTTTACTGCCTGTAATTCTCAACAATTAATTGATTCTTCTCCTCCAAATCTGGATCTCTGCTGCAAAACTTTCGACAAAATTGGTGATGTTTGAAAGACCTGATGATCCAATACCTAAAAATGCTTCAAATAATCCCTCAAAATGAGGAATGCTTACTGAGCCATTACGAGAGCAATTAAGGGATTGTCATAATGTGAACACAAATCTGAGAATATAAATAGACTTGACTTGTTGCGTGGCAGTTGACTGCACACGTGGAACCATGGCACTATC
The DNA here is from genome assembly GCA_009831015.1 of Picea engelmannii. Lineage (NCBI taxonomy): Eukaryota > Viridiplantae > Streptophyta > Pinopsida > Pinales > Pinaceae > Picea > Picea engelmannii. The sequence goes on along the minus strand of ML784722.1, from coordinate 1,338,040 downwards.
ATCAAAATTATTTGTAGTTTCCAGTATTCGAATTGATGTGAAGAAATGATCAGAAACCTTGAACTCAGAGGGCAATTTCTCCACATTCAATGATTTAATCTTCTCATCATCCATAAGTGCAGACCACCTTTACGAGCAATGGCCAAGCAAGGCAGCAGATAAATCCAAATCTAACTCCAAGATTTTGTGAAACCGTCCATCAAAGTATCCATAGAACTCAATAGTGCTTTTGCTTGCAGCTTCTCTGTTCACCCATTCATGAATTATTGACAAAAAACCGACAATGGAATCCATTCCCTTCTCCTTCAATTTCTCAGTATTTTCAAATAGCTTGGCACATGCTGAGCTGAGAATACCTCGGTGAAATCACCTGGCAGTATGAATATGACGACATTCTTTCCACCAAAGAGATCAGACGATGGAGTGGTTGAGAACTGGGAACTGACGCCTTCGTCCCATGTCCTCAAAAATACAATCGCTCCTTGGCGCTCTGGTGGGAACTGTAGTTGCAATTTCAAGTATCCCTCAGACTTCTGTCATTTACTAGGCGCTTTTGAGCTCTGAATACTCAGCACTGTTGGGTTCCTTAGGAACTTATGTGTTTGCTTTTCAACGTGTGGCTCTCCCCCGTATTCGTTAATATAATCCCAATGCCTGTACATACCTTTTCCTCGAGATTTCAAAGAGTGGTCCTCCATGCCTTCTCCATCAGGCTTAAACAAAAGGGAAATGACCCTCTTACCAAACCCTACTTAGACTTTCACTTTGATTGTTTAGGAAGCGACCGCCATTCATCGATGAAGCCTCAAACGGACGCCCACTCAAATATGCATTGGGATACCAATAAGCATATAATAACACATCAGTCTCGATTATAATACAAGGAAGAGATAAACAGAGAATATCTGGAAGGATCTTGTACCGCCGAACGATTACCTTGGATAATGACTGTTGTTGGATGTTTGGTAACCTTTTTATTTTGCGTTCTGGGTCTATCCCATATGCATGAGAAAACATATATCTTATGTGTTTTTATATTACACTAATTCGTTATTTATTTGACACGTAATGAAGTGTTTTGACCCCTTCTGGGCTCCCACCATGGCGCTCCATGTGTATGTTCGTTGAGACTAATAATATAAACATGTTTATTAGCCCAACAAATAATATTTTAATCAAAAATTCATAAAACTACTTTGCTAGATCCTAGCACCTTTATATACCAAGGAAAACAATTGTCCTTTTTCTAGGTTGAGGATTCAAAGCGTAAACCTATTGCAATGATATACCAAGTAAAACAATTGTCCCTTTTCTAGGATGAGGATTCAAAGCGTAAACCTATTGCAACGACCAATGGGACAAAAATTGACACGATGGATAATAGGCTAGTAAAATTGGCATCAATTTAGTGAGGAGCTTAAAACTTTAATAAGATAACACCGGTTTTCTATGCAATTTTATCGATGCAAGAATGCCTCGCTTTTGGTAGCACATTTATGTTTTTTGCATGTGTTTTTTTTCCACATGAAAAATACTCTATATATTCAGAAGGATATATAAATATACATCGACGGTCTCCGCCAAAGGGAGCCTCAAAGATAAACAGAGCTGGTGATAAAAGCACGACAAATCTGGCAAAAACCAAAGCCTCAAATCCAACAAATACCACAGACGGTCTTCGCCAAAGGGAGCCTCAAAGATATACACATCTCGTGATAAAAGCACAGCAAATCTAGCAAAGACCAAAGCCTCAAAACCGGCAAATACCAAAGCCACAAATCCGCAAGGGAATCAACCTTCTGGTCATAAGATATGCAGCAAGAGTCGGCCCAAAGAAGCAAAATCACAACTTGATTTTGACGGTGGGCTCTGCATTACCATCCACCCACTTGGTGAAGCAAAATTGACCCGGGGGCAAATTCAAAGCTAATTTGGAGAGAGAATCGGCCTCACAATTGTCCTCCTTAAAGATGTGTGAGACGGAGAGATTCATGAAACAGTGAGATGTCTCTTTGGTTCTTTCTTTCCAACTTTCGAGAGCTGCCACCTTGAAATCCGCTTGTCCCTGCAGCCAGTCAACAATAATCTTGGAATTGCCCAGGAGAAGAAGCTCGTCGATATGCAGTCGTCTTGCCAGGTTGAGGGACACCCAAGCCCCCAATAGTTCAGCCTTCATGTTTGATCCATCTCCACAGTTTAAAGTCCAACGATAGCATGTGTGATTGTTTAGCAAAATTTTCCCTCCCGCACCACAGAGAGAATCGCTTTGTTGAGAGGCTCCATCAAACCAGGCGATCACCCTGTCAGTAGGATAATCAAAACGGTGCCGGCGCTTTGAATTTGTGGGTGGCTGAGTCTGCTGTATATCTACCTTAAGTAAGATAGTATTAGCCACAATAAAAGCAGATGGAGGCTTCCCATCAAAGAGTGCAGAGTTCCTGCACTTCCAGACCTGCCAAAGGAGGTGGATTGGCAACAGGGTAAGTGAATTGTAGACTCTGGTCCATCGCTGAAGACAATCGAGAACACAGGTGCCCGACCACGTTGTGTAGAAAAGGAGCGATGGATCTAGTAACTGCCACACTGCTCGGACGAAAGGGCAATTGATGAACAAATGTGAAATGGTTTCGCTCTGATGTTGACAAAGGTAGCAGTGACTCGGCCCCTCCCAGCCACGCGCCTGAAGGTTTGGCCACACCAGAACTCGATTCTCAACTAGAAGCCATCAAAAGAGCTTTAATTTGACAGGGCAGTCGGCCTTCCATATCTGCTGGTATCGATTTGTTTTGTCGTGTGACCAGTAGAAGGTTGCAAGCGCATGATAAACATTTTTTGCTATAAGAGCGCTCGACTGGTCCCCTCCAGTCCACAGAAGAACGTCCGGTCTGTCTTGCAATCGGATGCCCGCTGCCATCAGCAACTGAGTGTAGCCCCTCCATTCACTGTATAAATCAACCCCCAGCTGTAGCTCTTCACCGCTGAGCCAATGTTCACTGAGCAGACCTCCATTGATTGGAGAAATGACTTGATGAAGGTAAAAAAGATTTTTTCTATGTAAGTGTGCCAACAGAGGAGCTGAGAGCAGGGCGCGTCTACCCAGGCCTAGAATGTAGTCTCTGCCAACTTCAATCAGCTGTCCATTACCCGGGTTCCAGGAGATCCACTGAAGGATAATCGACAGGGTCAAAGAGAGATGTTTCCAGACTAAAGAGCCCCTGTTGGGACGATCCGATGCCGATCTGATCCAAATGTGCACTGGGAGAGATGGAAAGTACTTGGCTTTGATAACCGAGCCCCAGAGGCCGGGTTTCATCAGAATCCTCCAAAAAGTATTGGCCGAGAGCGCCCTGTGGAAGATTGGTAGGTGCCTAAGACCCCAGCCCCCAACGATTTAGGTTTTGAAATCGATTCCCATTTGCAAAGGTGATAGCCTTTGTTGTTTTTACTGCCTGACCAAAGGAAAGAGAATATCAGATGTCGAAGAGTCTTCAGGATCCAAGCCGGGATGTGTGCGAGCACCATCCAGTACACTGGGAGGCTTTCCAATACATATTTTATAAGGATGAATCTGCCACCTAAAGAGAGAAATCTGTTGCACCAGTGCTGTATCTTGCTGTTGAATTTGTCGAAAAGCCAATGCCAATCTTTACTAGAATATCTGGTAGATTTTAAAAGGAACCCAAGGTAAGAAAACCCCTTCTCAAGCTCGAGAGCTTTGATGCCAAACAGTGTTGTAATGTCCGATAGAGAGGTCTCCTGAGTATTTGATATAAGGAAGATAGATTTTTGTAAATTGATCTCCAGGCTGGAAGCTGAGCAGAAAGAGTTAAGGATGGAGTGAATCAGTGCCCATTCATCAGGATCGGCCGACGTCAGGATCAGCACGTCATCGACAAAAAGTAAATGTAGGATATGTAACCGACCCAAAATTTTAATGCCAGTTAGGTGTCCCTCCGCTTGTTTGATTTTTAGCAAGATGCTAAGCCCCTCCAGAACCAAAATGAAAAGTAGAGGTGAAAGAGGACATCCTTGTCGGAGTCCTCTCTCGCAATGGAAAGATCTGGTAGCTTCCCCATTAATTAGAATAGCTAGAGTGGCTGAAGAAATGCAACCTAGAATCCAGTTGGTGATGATAAGGCCGAAACCACACTGCAAAATAATCAGGTGAAGAAAGTTCCAGTTAATGCAATCGAAGGCCTTTTTAAGGTCCAGCTTTAGAAGAGCGGCCTGTTGTTTTCTCGTCTTTAAACTGTGAATACATTCATGGGCGACTCCAACAGCATCGAGGATTTGTCTTCCTTTTAGGAATCCAAGTTGTTCATCGGACAAAGCCAAGGACAGAAAGGGTCGGATTCTTCTTGCTATAATCTTGGATATAAGTTTGTAGCAAAGGTTACAGAGGGATATAGGGCGAAAGTCTTGAAAATGTTTGGTCAGATTAGACTTGGGAATCAGTACCACAAAGGTTCTGTTGAGTTGTGGTTTCACAACTCCTCTAATTCTGGAATCCTCCACAACGTCCAAGAGATCCTGGGCCAATAGATCAAAGAAATGCAGGTAAAATTCAACAGACCAACCATCTGGTCTGGGGCTCTTTTCTTTTTTGAAGCCCTTAAGCACCTCAAACAGCTCCTCCTTTGTGCAAGGCGCTTCCAAAGCTAAGGCTTCCTCGGTGGTGACCATCTTGGGGAAGTGACTGGCTAGTTCTAATTGTGCAGCAAGATCAGATGTCGGGGAAACCTTGAAAAAATAATTAAAATGGTTGAAGGCCGTAGCTTTGACACCTTCCTGAGAATGTTGTAACAGTCCATCATCATCCTCAATGTCCCATATATGTTTTTTGGAACGCCTGGAACTAGAAAAACGGTGAAAAAAGCGAGTGTTTTTGTCGCCAAATTCGAGCCAAGTCATCCGACTTTTCAGCCGCCATCTCTCTTCATCAGCACGCAAGTGAGCATTACGCTCTTCCTCAAGGCTTCGAATTTTGAATTCAATATCAATATTGTTAGCAACCTGTAGCTTAAGGCGCGGTAGGAGGTCCAGCTCCTGCTCTATCCTGTATAGGTCGGCCTGTTCAGCTAGCTTTTTCTCTTTTAGCCAATGAATGGATCTAGATTTTAATCTGGACAGTTTGACAGAGAGGTTACCTTGTGGGTCATCTTGAGACAAGGAGGAAGAATCGGTCCTAACCGATCTGACAAGACTGTTGTATGAGACCTCTCTCAGCCATTGAGGGTTGAATTTAAAAGGCTGTCCAACACCAAACCGGCCCGCGCCCAACTATAAGCAAATGGAAGCATGATCAGAGAAAAAGGGAAGATTTACCCAAGATCGATAGCTACAAGAAGGCGAAAGCAGGTCCTCAGCAATTAGAAAACGATCTAATCTTTTGGCAATACTCGTTGTGCCTTGTCTCCCATTTCTCCAGGTGGGAAAAAGCTCCGTTGGTTTCAAATCAACTAAAGCATTTTTGTAAAAGATGCGGTTAAAAAAGCTATGGAGCGGGTCGATTTGCGCCCTATCTCCCCAAATTTCCTCGGAGCTAGTGGTAAGATTGAGATCACCAGCTAGGATGAGATTTTTAGCAGGCAATAGCCCAAGGTCATCAATTCATTGCCAAAAGACTTTACGCTCAGCACAAGGGCCGTAAACATTGAGAAGGTTGATGTCGGCCTTTAGCTCAAAGTAGTGTCCGAAAAGTAGAATTCCTCCTGGACTGAGCATTGGAAAGAAATCAAAGAATGTGGGATCCCACGAAGGCAGAAGGCCCCCCGAGTTTCCAACCGAGCTAGCAGTGCAGGTCATCCAAGTTGGTCTCAGCAAGTGCATGAAATCCCTTGCAGTAGAGGCATCCACGAGTGTTTCTTGAAGAAAGATGACTGTCGGCTTAGAGAGATCCAGAAGTCTTCGCAGGGAGGCGTGTTTCAAGGGCCCTCCAACCCCTCTAATGTTGAGGGAAAGTAGGATCATGACTTACCTTGGGCAAGGGCTTTTAATCCTCTAAGGGCCCCAAGATTTGTAGCAGAAGTAGATGTGTCCGATGCCGCTAGTCCAGCCTGTATTTTTTTCCGTGCACTGCGGGTTTTAAGAGGCGAGAGTTCCAGTCCAATACCTCTCGACCAAGCAGGATCCGGTCCAGGTAAAGGTTTTGTGGAAGATGAAGAAGGTCGGTCATATGAAGAAGGTGTGGGTTGGCAAAGAGCTTTCCCAAGGTAGGTGTTGATGGGTAACGACTCGAAGGGGAGAGGAGGGGCAGGGGCAATGGTCGGAAACATGGATTCTAGTTCGAGAGCCGATTGGGTCGGTTCGGTGTATCCAGGGAGAGAGGACGATCTAGGCATATCCTTAGTTAAAGTAAGAGTTCGGTCACTCATAGGATCCGATGGAATCATACCAGGTGATGAAAGTGACGGAGGGGGCAGGTGGTCAACTGGAACAGGTTCAGTAGGTGTTGGTAGAGGTGTGGGTAAATGAATTAGAGGATCGGGCTTGGCTGGAGGGGAGACCGGGGTAGAAGTGAATGAGAAAAAGTCTGCCTGTTCAGTTATGTGTAGTCTATCCCAGGAAGTGAAAGTATTAAAGAGAGAAGGGCAAAAATGATGGATTTTACCTAAAACAGAATCATCCGGCGGAAAGGTATCCCTCCCGGAAAAAGAAGTCTCCTCCTCCACATGTTGGTTGGGTGATGAGATATAACCATCAAAAGTTGGGTCCTCAGCCGGATCCAAATCAAGAGCAGGTGGTGAGAACTTGTAGCAATCTTTCCTCAGATGACCCGTTTGGCGACAGCAGGAGCAGCGAAACGAGATGCCTAAGTAGTCAATTCTCTGAGATATTTGCTGGTTGTGCCAATCAATCTCTAATATTTCAGGTAATCTAGCTTGTATGTCCATTTCCACATAAATCCTTGCCATTTTACTATCCGATGCCGAGAGGGTGGTAGGATCTAGTCTAAGAAAACGCCCTATGGATGAGCCTATCAGTTCGAGCGCTTGCTGGTTCCAGAGCTGTAAAGGGAGACCTGGAAGAAGGACCCATAAGTGTCGAAGGCTAAAGAACTCCGAGGCTGGCTTAAAACCCAGTCTCCACCTTTTTAGCATGAGGCTACCCTCGTTGAAGGCCCAGAACCTCTCCAGGACGAGCACCGTGTCTTCTGGTTTTCGAAAAATGAATCCCATCCAGTCTTGTTGTAGCAAGAGAATCTTTGGTGAGTATCCCAGCAATGGATTCCAATGATCAGTAACCCAGGAGTCCAAGCTCTCTTTGCATTTCTCCTTATATGCTAGCCTCCCTACTAAAGCGCAGAGAGATAGGTTGCAAGCATCGGAGAGTCCTACATCCATTCCCAGAGTGAGTTTGGGGTGTCTAAGCTTGGGCTTCCATACTTTCTGTCTGCGTTTGTGAAGGACCGATTTTAGAGGAGCTTGTCCTATGAGAGGTCGATTCCCAACAGGGTCGCCATCCTGTAGATCAGATAAGTCAACCCTCTTTTTTCAGTTATCCAGTAGGCGGGCTCCACCGAGAGTGTCCTGTTCAGAAGATCCAGTGAGGTTTTGTGCGTCAGGCCGGGTAAACAGTTTTGTAAGGGTAGGTAGGTTTGTGGTTCAAGGAGACGGGTTAGATGGAAAGTCAGACCGGTTAGATGTTTGAAAATGTGCAGAGCACAGGTCATCAATCGAAGCTAGTATAGCAGGGTGGTCCCATGGATCCCCCGAGCCCCCTGTAGCGGGGTCCATGTCTTAGGCTCTCCTTAGTAGCTTTTAGAGCGTTAGGATAGTGATTCAGAGAGATGTGCTATGAAAGGGGCTTCTAGAAAGTCAGGGAGGAGGTGGAGAGGCACAAGGACCTCCAAGAAACTGATGACTGGTCAGAAACTAACAGCAGGTGTAAACGAGAGCCTGAGAAAATGAGGTGGGCATTCTGGTCTGGAAAGAAACAAAATCTGGGAGACCACAAAATAAAATAAATCAAAAGACGCAACAAAAGGTCGGATAGGCAGGTCAGACAGCAAAGAAAATACCAGAGCGTAAGATAAGGGCAGGACCAGATCGTCACATGCTGGGTTCAGTGTTTGCAGCACTAGTTCAGAAGGAATCGGAAAGTCTGTCTCCGAGCCCCCAAAAAAGACAGTCGCAGGACATTAACCCACTACAGACTGTAGTCCCAATCAATGGTATGAAACTGAAGCTCGCCAAAGATCGAAGGCTGGCTCAAAACCGGAATCGTTAGTAGCATAGAGGGTGCCGAGCATCGATGCACTAGTCAGGGCACCAAAAACCAGGTTCAAAAATCGCCATTACCGCGCTCTCGCCTTTCGTTTTTTTTTTGCATGTGTTGCTGGAACATGGCACCAGATTTAAAATTTTACCCTATAGACCCGGGTACTAACAATTAGCTTGCAATTCGAGTTGTAATTATTCAATAATTCCATTAAGGAATTCTCCATGATGTTGAGATCTCTCTTGAAGCTTCTTATTCTCTTCTTCTACAACTTGTAGAAGCCTTATGAGCTTTGCATTATATTCTCAAATGCATTGGTTGATTTCTTCCAACTCTTGAACTCTCGCTTGCTTCAATCCCTTTCCCATGATGATATTCACAATCTACAAAACTCGTCAGACCTGCTTTGTGTTATCCACATTTTTGGTTATCAAGGTGATGACATGATTATGACATGGTGATAGAAGATCTAACTCTTCTTTAAGATCATTTTCATGAAGAAAGTTACACTTGTCAGTTTCTCAAAATCACACTTTTGAAGATAGTACGCAGGCTGCATATATATTGTCTTGCGGAAATGCTTGGTTTCCGCAGGCTGCATGAGTTAGACTGCGGACTTTCCGCACTGTGTTAAAGGTCAGGATGCGGAAATGATTCTTAAGGGAGAAAACGAATAAGTTCTCGATCCTTCTAGAAGGAATCTTCTAGAAGGATGAGTTGGAGTTCGAATGGTTGGCAAATTAAT
>ML784722.1:1274503-1298208 GCA_009831015.1 Picea engelmannii | reverse complement strand
TTCCACCATTCCTTGGTCTGCACCCAGTGTTCAATGTGGACCGCCTTCGGCCCTACTTTCCACCTCTACTAGACACATTCGACATGGCAGAACAACTCACACCAACAGAGTTAAATCTAGACTGCATGGAACAAGCCAGAACTAATCATATCATGGATACACAGATCAAGCACACCCGAAAACAAAGGATACCACTATATCGAGTTGTCAAAGCAGGCCAACTCCTTCATCAAGGCAAATGGCTCACCAGGGACCAAGTTCAGCAAAAGTTTCCTCATCTCATGGAGGAACTCAACGCAATGGGGACCATTGCTTCCTAAGGAGGGAGGATTGATCCAGATGGATATCGGTGGCCACCCACCTTTTCTGACTGGCTCAAAACAATTTTCTGACAATTTTGGCAATTTACTATTTTTAGCAGGTTTTAACTTCCGGGGCCATTTTGAGGGCCTAAATGAAGGTTTTTTGAGATCGAGGTTCTCAATGATAGCCTAAGGCATGATTGAGCCCCCAAAATGAATCTCCTCGACGATACCTTTCCAACGAGCTATCACACGCCTAAAACAAGATCATATGCAAAAGTTACGACCCCAGGAAGTTGATGTACTAACTTACCCAAATGGGGCCCACATGACTTTTGGCGCTTCATCTCCTAGGGTTAGGTTTTTGGATGTCTATGACTTTTGGCATTCTCATCTATTGTAAAAATGCCTCTAGAGCCTCATTGTAATCATCTTCTGATGGATGCGAGTAGCAGCCACATCTCTTCTCAGAGATAAGCTACCAATGCCCTAGCTAGTTTATTTCCATTCTGTCTGTAAGCATATTTCAGTCATTTGTTATTAATGAAGTCTTATTTCCACCGCATCTCTGCGTTTATTTGTATTTCTGTATTTCATTGTGTTCCTACATAAATCCGGATCACTCTGATGTATATATATCATATTTGGTCCAAGAGGGCAAGGGATATAGACATTATGTTGCTGAAGTGAACCTCTAAAACTCTTTCATTTTCTAAAAACAATTTTCCATATGGAATAAAGCTAGCTCATGATTTCCTTGTTGTATAAGTTGTGTGTGTGTGTGTGCTAATTGTTTTTGAGGCATTTGGCACTTGGAGCAAGGGCTCACACCCAAGGTACCAAATTGTCCATGTGTTTTTATGTTTCAGTCAATGTTTTCTTATGCAAGTTCTTATATTAGATGAATGGTTAATCTCTAAATGAATTTCATATTTAATGTTTAGTTGTAGAGAAAATTTCTAAATTTGGGTTGTTTGAATTTATATTTCTATCATTTTTCTATATGTTTCTAGTTTTAAAATCCCATGGGTAATTGCTAAAGTTATGTTTCTCATTTTCTAGAATTTGAAAGTTTATGTTAATTAGAATCTTGATGATTTGTGGCATTTGATTTTAGTTTATTTTTAATTTGTTTAATTTGTGTATTGGTGTTGGGATTGATCCCTAGTCTAAGAGCTTCACCAAGGTTCTCATCCTTGACCCCTGTAGAATCCAACTTGAGCTCAAAAGAAAACCTAAATTCTGAGCCCAAAGACTTAGCTAAGACTTATAAGTTTATTTTCATGCTTGGAATCATTTGTGGTTTCCGTAGTTAATATCCCCTTGACATTCAATCCAGGTTCCTTTCATCCCACACAAACAGTGCCTCTGCCTCACAAGAACTAAGAAGAATCATGGTAGATAGATTAAATGTTTAAGTGTCTTTACCTGTAGTATTTATCTATACAAAAAAACTGACACGATTCATTAGGAAATTTCTTATAGAGGAACCGATGAGAAGCATTGTTGTGAGAAACCCTACGCCCTCTGTGGAAGAGCTTAGACCAGGAGCTATGCTAGAAATAAATACCAACAAAAATTGTGTCAAGCACAAGGTAAAAAATAATCAAATTGGTACTTGGGGAGGGTGTTAACATGCATGAAATTTCAAGTATTCAAAGTGTAGTTTTTGTGGGACGATTTTCTAGAAAAAGGATGGTAGTGGGCACATTGAGAAAGTGGACAACACAAAATTTCTTAAGATATCTTGGATAAATCCTAGGAGCCTAGTTTTGGCAAAAAAATGGCTATCTTGGGTAATGTGCTCGGGACTAGATGCAGATAAAATCCTCAAAACTTGGTGGAATTGGTGTACATAAGCATTCTTCCTCAAGAAATGGTTAATTCAATTGGATGCAAATTTGGAAAGCCTTGAAATAAATTCGATGTGCATTTGTTTACCCAGGATCCCTCTCATCTTGTGGTCTAAAGAAGTTTTCAAGGATATCAGGACTTTCCTGGGATTTTTTATGAGGCCAATTTCTCTTTTTAATCCTTCAGCTACATGGGAATGGCCCACATCTTGGTTGGACTAAACTTGATAGGAGGCCTCGTAGACTCTATAACCATTCAAAGGAAAAATTCCACTTTTCATCAAGAATTGGATTATGAGGGAATAATGTTTTGGTGTGCGAAGTTCCATACTTACGGTCACCTTGCTAAGGATTTCTAAAGGATAGTGAAGTGTATAATTCAGGTGAAAAATCTTGAAGTGAAGATGCAACGATATTTTACCACAAATTCTTTGGTATAGGCTTATCTTTCACCAATATCATCAATAGTCAAGATAATTGAGAAGGAGGACCATCATAGTTCTAATGAGCACTAGGAAAACCCTAAAGAAGCTGCCTTAGAAGCTAATCTAGGTAATTCGAAAAATGCCTCCCCACATTTAAAGCATTCTAATGATTTTTTTTTTCTATTTGGGACTTTCAAGGAAAAAAATTAGCCTCAGAAGAAGGCATTAGTAAATATTTCCTCTTAAGCCTCTAAGGCCTCTCTGGTCTACAACTTGCACCTCTGATTCCTCTCTCAAACATTCATATGCGTTGTATTCCATATAAAACATGTATATAATTCATGGACAATCCAAGTTATATTTGGAACCTCTTTCCTCTCAAATGAACTAAATTTGGAATTCCTCTACCTCAATATTTATGGGCCTTATGTGGATTGTCAGGATTATTGGTACCAAAGCCTTCAAAATTCCTTGATTAATATTGACCATGTGATGATTATAGGTGGCATGAACTTCATGTTGGGAACTAGCAAAATTTGGGGCTCAACATCTCAATTTGATTCCCTTTTTGAGTTTTTTATCCAATATTGTTTGGAAGTAGCAGGTCTCTATTACATCCAACCTACAGAGTTTTCTCCAACTTAGATAAATATGTGTTATGGAGAGGCAAGAGTGGAAAAAATTCATGATAAATTCCTCTTATTTGAATATTTCATGGAGGAAAATTTAAGGATATAGTAGTGGGTCACTTCAGGAGGGGATTCATACCACAAACCAATCATGTTATAACTAGATCCCCATATGTGCAAGCCTCTCAGCCCCTTCAAAATGAATTCAAACTGGTTGGAAGATCCCTCCTTCCTAGAGGCAATTAAAAGAATTTGAATTCCATATAATCCATCATCTTAGAAATATCTCTCCCTCCAACTCCTATCTAACATTAAGTGGGCCAAAGAGGTTGCAATCTTCTATAAAAAGGAAAGAAGGAAGAGGGAATAAATCACTCTACTAGACATAGAATCAAAATCATAGTGTTGGATAGATGAAAATGGTTAAGGACCTATAACAAACCAACAAAGGGATGAGCTAAAAAATATGGAGCAAGCCAGAAGGAAAATACTCTTAAACAAGGAAAAAGAACTAAGATAGAAGAGTCATGCCCTCTGGTTGCAGGATGGTGATGAAAACACAAAATTTTTCCATCATTTTGTGAACAAAAGAAAGGCCATAAATACCATTTGTTCCATAGATAGATATGATGGTTCTAAGGTCACCACTTTTAAGGAAATTGTAGTAGAGGGAACCTAACTTTTTAAAAACCTATTCAAGGTTGATTCTAGGCTAATAATAGATGCCATCCTCAATGTTGTGAGCCTATTTCCTAGTTTCATTGATGAATAAGGAAATGGTCAATTGATGGCCAAAGTATGTTAGCGTCCTAACCTCCCTAATCCGTCAATTAGATAGAATAATATGTTTTTCTATGTAATAAGGTCATCATTATTAAATAAGATCTATGTAATAATGTGAATGCATCTAATGTAACAATATTTACTAGAAGGTTCTGCCTCTAGAAAGTTCTTCATCTAGAATGTTCTTTAGAATATATAAATAACATAAATAGGGGTAGAAAGCATTAAAACGGTTGTCTTGTGAATTCATTTGTACTTCAAATCTACTATGTTGGAGATTTCCCACTTGAAGAGGAAAGTGATTTTTTCTCTCAAGATAATAAAGGAATCTTATTTTGGATCAATTGTGTCATTGTGCTTAATGTTTCATTCTTTCTGTTAATTGTTGTGATAAAATTTATATTTTTGTTGTGCATATTTCCTTCAGGTACCTTACAAGTGGTATATAATCCCTTTTCTCTATATATTTTTAGAAAAAAAAAAACAGGATAGAGACATGTGTTGACATCTTCAAATCAAGATGATCTATTGTTCAGTGAGTAAAACTATGGGTGGGGAATAATACACACAAGAAATAATCATGGTTTCACATTGTTGGAAACAAATTGTTTCACCTGGTTGGAAACCGCTATAACCCTTGTTGGTACTTGTTCAAGTAGTATCGCATTAGAAAACACTTGTACACGACCATTCATTCTCATGTACCCTCAGGTATATAGAGAATCCCATAGGTCTCCTGAAACTATTTGTAGCTTAGCCAATTGACAAACTGACTACTATATTGGCACCGAGAACAACACTCACAAAGACTACTCTCACATACCAAGGTAATCAGGTAATACAAATAAGGGTATGGTTGAGCCTCCTTAGTTAGAGCCCTGAGATATTGGACTGAGTACTACTGTTGGACCCTTCCAATATATAAGAGAGATATAGAACATGGAAATCCCTTTTTCATAGGAACCCTCAAAACCCTAACCCTTTCCACCGAAACAATTTAGAACAAAAATAATGTGGAAATTTTTCGGATTCAGTGTGTGAAACCCTGCTTCATACATCTAGGCTGTGAAATTCCTACACAATATTAACAATTAATAATTTGGGAATTATTTCACTACATTATTATTCAGATAGGAGTATAAATCCATAGGAGTAGAAAAAAGAATGAGCATAATGGTCCCACTAAAACCCTTATTTAGGACCTATCTGTTAGAAAAAACAGGATCGCAGAGCATAAAAATAAAACAAATACGGAAATAAAACACAAAAAATACATAATACAATAGAGACATAGATATATGTGGTTCACCCAGTGTTGGCTAAGTCCACCAGAGAAATTGCAAGGTCCTTCCTTTTTATTATCCAACAAAATGAAGGGATACAACCTACAACACACTCGTTGTAACTTCCTCTTCTTTCTCTCACAATCTCCTCTCTCAGAATATAATATTCACACACATACACATCCACAATACAATTCCCTCATAAAATCGGGTTTCCTTATAGGGAAATATCCATAAAAATAACTTCTATCATTAGATGTGTGACCTTATAACGAACGGTCCAGATTGACTATCAAATTACAATATTTTATAAGGCAATTTTTCCCAATATTTCTCTTTGAATGTGTTTCCCCTGAATCCCTTGCTAGGTGGGGCTACAAAAATTGTTTCCACCCCCCTGGACCCCCTTGTGATATTTGTCAGGGGGAAATCCCCCCCACACCCCGTTAGAGAATGGGGTCCAAGAACAACTGAAAAAAACATCTGAATTAGGAAGATAATCATGCTCCACAACCAACAATCTCCCACTTGGAGACTGATCAAAACAACTCCAATCTTGTTGTACCTATTGGACTATGATCGAACTTGGACCTAGAAACTTTATCATATTCACCTTCATGCTTGAAGACCAACTGAAACTAAGAAGGAACTTAGTTTCTCCCTGGTTACTCCCTTTGTTAACATGTCTATAGGATTCTAGCTACTATGTATATTTTCCAACTTCAAATGTCCATCTTCCAAGATGGATTGTATGAAATGGTACATGAGTTGTATATGCTTAATTTTTGAATGGAAGGTTGAGTTCTTTGCAATATGAATGGAACTCTTGATGTCACAATACAACCTGCTATTCCGCTACTTCTTTTGCAATTCCTGCATAAACCTCTGTAACCAAATCATATCTTTACTAGCCTCTGTAGCAGCAACATACTCTACTTCCATTGTTGAAAGTGAAACAACCTTTTGCAGTTTCAAAATACAACTTATTATTGTTCCACCTACAGTAAAAACATATCGTGTGGTGTTCCTCCTACTATCTTTAACACCTGCCATATCTGAATCAACATATCATTGTAGAACAATGTCTGAACCTCCAAAGAATAATCCATGAGTATAAGTACCTCTCAAATACATGACAGTCCACTTTACTTCCTCCCAATGTTCTTTACCTAGATTGTTCATATACCAGTTCAAAACTCCCACTGCATGTGCAATATCTCGTCTTGTGCAAACCATCACATACATCAAGCTGCCAATTGTTGATGAATAAGGGACCCTAGACATGTATTCTATCTCCTCATGTGTCTTGGGACACATTTCCTTAGTTAATTTGAAATGGATGGCCAAAGGTGTATGATCCAGGTGGATATCGGTGGCCACCCACCTTTTCTAGTTGGCTCAAAACAACTTTCTGGCAATTTTCGTAATTTACTATTTTTAGCAGTTTTTCGAGTCTTGAACTTTTAGAGCCATTTTGAGGCCCTAAACGACATTTTTGTGGGTATGTTGTTGTAGCAAAAAATTTTCATCATGAAATTTTTGGAAAATGTTGTATTCCTCGGATAGATATTTCCAATGGGCTATCGTATGCCTAAAACAAAGATTGTATGCAAAAGTTACGACCTCGGGAAGTTGATGAACTGACTTACCCAAACGGGGCCCACATGACTTTTGGCGCTTCATCTCCTAGGGTTAGGTTTTTGGATGTATAGGGTTTTTGAAACTCCTGTTTATTGTAAAAATTCCTTTAGAGCCTCATTTTAATGATCTTCTTGTGAATGAGCGTAGCCGTCACATCTCTCCTCAGAGATAAGCTTCCACCATTCCAGCAAACTTGTTTTCTGTTGCATTTTACAGTTTCATCTTATTTCCTTATTGAATAGAAAACCAATTTTACTGTATCTCTGTTATTATGTGTTAAGCATCTGTTAATAATATGTATTCATTTTTTTCTTCTCATAAAATCTAGATCAATGGTGTCATAGGGGTCTGCTCCTTCTCATCTTAATGCATGTCCTCAACGAGGTCAGAGTACAAACAATTGGGTCTCGAGCTTGTTTCTCTTGAGGACCAAAGATCTCGCATGCCCAAGCGACCTCTCATGGTAGGAGAAAAGAAAGATGATAGGAAATGTGATCCTTTCAAAATGTTGCTTGAGGAATCCCTCATGCAACAAAGGAACGAGATGATGGATAGTTTCGTGCAAATCCTTCGGTGACTACCAACAAGCGACACATCTTCTTCGATTAGAGGTGCCGCCCCCTTCAAGGTACAAATAAACTTCAATATTCCTATATTTGAAGGTCAGATAGACGCAGACGGTGTAGACAAGTGGTTGAATCTTCTAGAAGGGTATTTTTATGTCCATAACTTTTTGAATAGAGAAAAGATTACTTTTGCACTCCTCAAAGTCGTTCCCCATGTCAAATATTGGTGGGAAAATTTTTGTGAGCAAAAGGAAATATAGGAACCCTCATTATTTATAGTCATGGCCACTTGGGAATCCTTCAGGGACACTATTAAGGAAAAATACTACCCTTTTGGAAGTTATGATGACTTGTATACCAAATGGACCACATTGCAGGGACCAAGCAGTGCCAGAGTTCACAAATATCTTCCATACCTTGCGCACCAAGATGGGTATCAAAGATTCAGAGTGACATCTGGTGTTCAAATATCATGGTGCTCTACATAGATACATCTAGACTGAAATGCAATTTCTGGACATCTCGTCCTTGGGCACGACCTACGGATATGCCGTCAAAATTGAGCAGAAGATCAAACAAAAGACGTGACAATTTGGGCCTGGGAACCCGTCACAGCAAAAGACAAGAAAGGGCGGCCCCAACCCATAGAAAAAAGGATAGAGCAAAGATGGAAAGTATCAGGACAACCAGTCCAAGCCCCAAGCAAAGAGGGACATTGGAAAGACAAAGAAAGATACCGGGAAGTGGTGCGACTTCCATAAGAGCCCTTAGCATAACACTGTTGACTACTGCTCAAAGCAGTCACTGGTGGCCAAAGTGAAAGCCTTTGAATCAGATGCGGGTTTTGACTCTGAGTCAGAACCAAAAAGGGGAAGACAAATCATTTGATGTGGAACCTAGTGCCACCATTGCTACCACCAAGCTCCATCCCGATGAACTAGACAAGCCAGAAGAAGGAGAGCACCTCTTCCATTCACAGATGTGGGTAAAAGGCACCCCGCTGCACTTCATCATTGGTAGCAGCATCCAGAAGAACCTCATATTAACAGAGGTTGTCAGGTGGTTGGCCCTTCCGACAATGCTGCACCCACAACCCTACACCATTGGATGGCTCCCCCAAGGAAGCGATCTATGTTTCAGCCAACAGTGCCGACTATCGTACGACATAAAGCCCTTCAAAGATGAGGTATTGTGTGTTGTTTCTCCTCTCGAATTTTTTAATGTTCTTTTGGGCCAACCTTATTTATGGAAACATCATGCTATATATGAGTCTAGGCCTCATAGTTTTATTATTACTTTGAACAGGAAATTGTAAAGGATACATGAGGTAGTCCCACCTAGTTTTGTTTCCTTGATCTCTACCAAGAAATGCAGGAAGGTCATCTCTTAGATGGGGAAGTTTGTCTTCTTCGTGATTCACTCTTGGAATGATTGAAAGATCACAGCCACATCCAGGGTGTCTATGGTTGACCTCTCCACACAGCAAAAGAAAGTAGATAAGTTCATCAAAGAATACTTAGATATCTTCTCCTCACCTACGGGGGTACCTCTGCACTATTAGGTCAAGCACCCCATCAATCTGACCCCTGATGTACCGCTTCCCAATGGGCCAGTCTATCACCTCTCTATGTTAGAGAATGAGGAGATCAAGCAACATATCCAAGAAATTATCCATAAGGGGCACATTCGTCCCAGCTCATCACCTTGCAAGAGCCCAATTGTGTTAGTACAGAAGAAAGATGGAACTTGGTGACTATGCATTGATTATTGGACCTTGAATAAAATCACAGTCAGAAACCGGTACCCAATTCCCTGAATCGACGACCTCCTTGATCAACTCACGGGGGCCAAAAACTTCAGTAATATTGATATGAATTCTGTCTACCACCAGGTCTCGATAGAACAAACAGATGTATGGAAGACCACCTTCAAGTCAAAGGAAGGCCTTTTTGAATGGTTGGTCATGCCCTTTGGTTTGAAAAATGCTCCAGCCACTTTCATGAGGATTATGGACGATATATTGCGATCATTCACCAATACTTTTGTAGTGGTGTATCTGGATGACATTCTCATTTACAACGAGTCTTGGGCAGAACACTTGTGGCATATTCAATAGGTTCTGCACACCCTACGTCAGCACAAGCTATACGCCAACTTGGAAAAATTCTCCTTTGGCATGGATAGGTTCCATTACCTAGGCTACATTATTGATTAGCATGGCATACATGTGGATCCAACCAAGTTCCAAGTCATCTGTGATTGGCCAGTCCCAACCACACTCACTGATCTTCAGAGCTTCTCGAGCCTTGCCAATTTCTACTGTAGGTACGTGTTGGGATTCTCCCATATTGCATTGGCCCTTAGGCAAATAACCAGGGGTGGTGGTAAGGAAAATTTGCGTGGGGCCGATCCCAACAACAAGCGTTCAATGATTTGAAGCAACGTTTTTTCTTAGCCCCAGTACTTTCAGTAACAGACCTGCAGTATCCCTTTGAGATCGAGACAGATGCTTCATAATATGTTGTGGGCATCGTTCTCACTCAACATGGCCACCCCATGGCCTATCATAGTGAGACACTATCAGATGTTGTATGTAAGTACCCTACTTACAAAAAAGAAATGTACTCCATTGTGCAAACCTACCACCAGTAAAGAAAATACATTCTTGGGAGGGAGACAGTCATCCACACTGATCATAAGCCATTGTAGTTTATGCAGACACAAGGAAAATTACAGAATGACCTCCATCAAAAGTGGTCCACATACTTACAACAATTCCACCTCAACATCAAGTATAAAACAGGAAGCACCAACAGCGTCGCTGATTGGCTTACTAGATCTCCAGTCGCGACACTCACCACGGTGCTAGACTCTTGCAGCCATGAGACCTTTGGATGGACCCAACTCTATGAGACAAACCCAGACTTCACCACCACCTACCAAATGTTGGGTGCAAACGCAGTTGTCGATAATTTCCATCTTCAAGATGGGTTGTTGTGTCATTTCAGCCATATCTGTGTTCCATCAAGCGAGCGAGCGAAGCTGATCTAGGAATCCCACTACAATCGAGTGGCAGGACACTTCAGTGTTGAAAATATAGTGGCAATGCTACAAAAACATTTCTAATAGCTGAAACTTCGACAGGAGGTCAACAATTATATCAGGTCCTGCACTGCTTGTGCTATTGCCAAACTGACCACTAAGAAACAGGGACTCTACACCCCTCTTCCTACTCCTGACAGGCCATGGGAATCCATCTCAATGGACTACATGTCAGGCCTCTCATCCACCAAGTGGGGAAATGACTGTGTTTTTGTGGTTTTTGATCTCTTTTCTAAGATGGCGATTCTGGTTGCCTGCAAGAAGAACATCATAACAAAATCCACTGCCAAGCTATTATTTGAACGAGTCTCGGTACATTTTGGGATCCCACAAACCATTGTCTCAGATCAGGACAGTTAATTTCTTAGCACATTCTGGTCGAGCCTCTGGTCACTGTTGGACACCAAGCTCACCAAATCCATGGCCTTCCACCCCTAAATAGATGGCCAAACCAAGGTCATAAATTGAATGATCGTGCATATCCTACACATGTATAATTCCAGGCACCCTCTCAAATGGGATGAGAGTCTTCCCTATGTCCAACATAGCTACAACCAAGCCCTACATAGCTCAATCGACCATAACCCCTTTCAGGTGGGGTTGGGATTCCAACCATTGGGTCCCATAGATGTTGCACTTCCCCTTGCAGTCACCTTGACTAACTCATCTCCTGCTCCAACTGAAGCTGACAAAGCCACCCGATTCATTGAGTGGATCCAGTACATCCGCCAATAGGTTCGTGATATCCTACAAAATTCCAATGACAAGTACAAGCAACGCGATGATAAACATTGGGTGCAACATAAGTTTCAGGTGGGAGACAAAGTTTGGTTGCACTTGTAGAAAGAACGCCTTACAGGATCCCATCAAAATCTTTGCCCAATCCCTTATGGTTTGTACACCAGCACCAAGGTTGTGGGGGATAATTATTTTGAGCTCAACATTCCTCCTTTCCTTGGCCTGCACCCAGTGTTCAACGTGGACCTCCTTCGACCTTATTTCCCACCATTATTGGACACCTCAGACGTAGAAAAACAGATGACACCAAAAAATATCAATCCCAACTGCATACACCATGCATCCAGTGATCATATTGTGGACACATGGATCAAGGGCACTCGACAACAAAGGATCTAGCTTTATCGAGCCATCAAAGCAGGGCAGCTCCTGCACCAAGGCAAGTGGCTCACCTGGGGCCAAATTCTGCAGAAATTTCCTCATCTGAAGGGGGAACTCAACGCAATAGAGACCATTGCTTCCTAAGGAGGGATGATTGATCCAGGTGGATATCAGTGGCCACCCACCTTTTCCAGCTAGCTCAAAACAACTTTCTGGCAATTTTCGTAATTTACTATTTTTAGTAGTTTTTCAGGCCCTGAACTTCTGGAGCCATTTTGAGGCCTAAACGACATTTTTTTGGGTATGTTTTTATAATCCAATATTTTCATTATGAAATTTTCAAAAAATTTTGTATTCCTCGGATAGATCTTTCCAACGGGATATCGTATGCCTAAAACGGAGATCGTATGCAAAAGTTACGACCCCGGGAAGTTGATGTACTGACTTACTCAAATGAGGCCCACATGAATTTTGGCACTTCATCTTCTAGGGTTAGGTTTTTAGACGTCTATGGTTTTTGAAACTCCTGTTTATTGTAAAAATTCCTTCAGAGCCTCATTGTAATGATATTCTTGCAAATGAGTGCAACCATCACATCTCTCCTTAGAGATAAGTCACCACCATTCTAGCAAGCTTGTTTTGCATTGCATTTTACAATTTCAGCTTATTTCCTTATTGAATAGAAAACCAGTTTTACTGTATCTCTGTTATTCTATGTTAAGCATCTATTAATAATCTGTAATCATTTCGTTCTTCTCATAAAATCTGGATCAGTTTACATATTGGTTTTGTAATCTACATTCTAAACCTCTCCAACACCTTCTCTATGTACTCACCCTGAGACAATGTCAATTTGTGATTTTTCCTATCTCTTGTTATTCTCATACCAAGGATTTTATTTGCATCACCCAAATCCTTCATTGCAAATGAATTAGCTAATTTTTTCTTGATCACATTTATATCCTGCATATTAGACCCTGCAAAAAGCATGTCCTCTACATACAATAGCAAGATAATATAGCTTCCATTTTCTAGCCTTTTAAAATAAACACAGTGATTAGAATGACATCTACTATAACCTTGTTCTATCATAAACCTATCAAATTTCAAATATCACTACCTTAGAGCTTTCTTTAGGCCATACAAGTTGTTCTTCAACCTGCATACCAAAGTTTCATTCCCTTTGACCTCATACCCCTATGGTTGTTGCATAAAAATATTTTCCTTCAAATCCCCATGGAGAAAAGTTGTTTTTACATCTAATTGTTGAATAAGAAAATCTTCTACTGCCACAAGACTTAAAATAGTCCTAATTTAAGTCATCTTAAGAACATGAGAAAATATTTCATCAAAATCTATACATTTCTTTTGTGCAAACCCCTTTACAACAAGTCTAGACTTGTACTATTTTTTTCCTCCATCTTCTTCCTTCAACTTGTAAACCCATTTATTTTGCAATGCTCTTTTTCCTGCAGGAAATTGAACCAAGTCCCAAGTATGGTTATTTACCAAGGATTCCATTTCCTATTTCATGCCTTGCTCCCACTTCTTTTTAGTGTCTACCTACATTGCCTCTTCATAATATTCTGGTTTACCAGAATAAGTCAACAAAATAATACAATGAAGGAGAGTATCATTCAGGGGGTCTACTTAACCGGGTAGATCTTCTAACAACACTTGCAGGAGTTTGAAATTCTTGTTTCTCCTATTGTTGTACATTTTCATTTTTTGGTACCTTTGGAATTTTTTTCTTAGTGATCTCATCAAGCAATGTGTATTCTGGTTTTTCTTTTTTTCTTTTCTTTCCCTGCAATTGATCTTTGTATATGACCTTCTCATTGAATATGACATCTCTAATCCTAATGATTTTTCGATTTTCATAATCCCATAAGTGATAACCAAAATCATTAACATTGTATACAATAAAGGTACACTTCTTAGGTTTTTCCTCAAGCTTTGTTCTATTTTCTTTATCAATATGGACAAATGCTTCACAACCAAAGGTCTCCAAAAAAGAATAGTTTACCTTTTTACTTGTCCACGCCTCCTTTGGAATTAAACCATCCAAAGAGATTGAAGTTCCTTCATTTATTAAGTAAACAACAATATCTATAACATCTTCCCATAACTATAAGGGCAACCAATATGCAATCTCATACTCCTTGCACGCTCCATGATTGCCCCGTTCATCCTTTCTGACACACCATTTTCTTGTGGTGTTCCTGGAACTATGTTTTTTTTATGAATCCCATGGTATGAACAATAATCATCAAACTCCTTGTTGCAATACTCACCTCCATTTTCTGATCTAAGACACTTCAACCTTTTTCCCCTCTCATTTTCAACCAAAGCTTTCCATTTATTAAAAGTGTCAAAAACATCGTATTTTTGTCGAATGCAATAAACACAAGTTTTTCTAGTTTCATCATCAATAAAAGTAACATAACAACGAGAGCCACCAAGAGATGATACTTGAGATGGTCCCCATACATTTGTATGCACAATCTCTAACCTTTCACTTTTCATTTCTTTCCAACTTTGAGAAATTTGACTCTCTTATGTTTTCCATAAATATAATGCTCACATAAATCCAAATCAATTAGTTTAAGGTCAATAATTTTTTTTCTTTTGTGAAGTATCTACATCCCCTTCTCACTCATGTGTCCAAGCCTATGATTCCACAGTGTTGTATCCACTCCTGTAGAAGCTATAGAGATAGAAGAATCAATATTACTGTTGGAAAATGTTTAACAGGCAGTGTATGCTTGTCATTGATGGCAAGTAGAGCAGTGAAGATGGCATGAGTACGGGAAGAATGTAACATACAAGCATCATAAGTATTTTAGGAAGATGCTTCATAGCAAGCTCGATAAGTTCAGAAGAGATAGTGCAGAGGATTGTTGGCAGGTTTAACAGACAAAGTGAGCTTGTCATTGATGGCAGGATCAGAGTGTGCATCGATGGAAAAACAAGAACAAAGTAAGCTCAAGAGAGATAGCATACTCAGGATATCAGATGGATCAAAGGTCGAGGCCTTTGACACTTAGAAATTATTCTAAGTAAAGAGGATGTGTAAGCTCAGGTAGAGAAGCACAGTGATAATGGAAGAGGAGGAGCAATAGTGAACGTTGGATCTTATTCAGAATCCTCGATGACCATCAGATATGAATTCAGAGAGGAGTAGCATGTAGTAGACGAGAATAGATCTCAGGCGTTCAATCTAAGTGCATGGTACATCCATCGTTGGATCAGGGAGGACCTTCACATTCATTACACAGCGATATGCGAAATCGCGAGTTAACCGCAGCCATCAGATCAAGGTGTGATCTGGACCGTTGATCCGACTCCATTTCAAAGCTTCGCCTATCATGACTTGGAGTGACAAGAACCCACATCTAAGGAACTGCAAGATGCGAGATCACGAAAAGATCAGGACTGTCAGATCACCTAGAATGTGGACCGTCGATCTGAGCTCCATTTCTAAGCTTCGCCTATCGCGACTTGGAGTGATAAGAACCCACATCTAAGGAACCGTGAGACGCGAGATCGTGAAAAGATCAGGACTGTCAGATCACCTAGAATGTGGACCGTCGATCTGAGCTCCATCTCAGAGTTTCTCCTATCATGACTTGGAGTGACGAGAGCCTCCATCTAAGGAACAGCGAGATGCGAGATCGCAAAAATATCTGGACCGATGATTCATCGAGATCGTGGACCGTCGATCAGGGTCAATGAAGATCATGAGTTCACAGTGCCTTTTAGCACAGACAGTGGTCACCACCTGTGGTCACGTAGAGGAGGGAGATAGAGTAGCCAAGCTCCTTTTCGGAGATCGCAACATGAATATTCAAGATGCCTCATCGCAGAATCTCAGAATTGCGAAAGTGTGAAATGCATAAATCACGACAATATCCCACAAAGATAATCCAACGGTGCAGATGAAACTGAAGGAGATCATAGGGCTATTGTTGCACGTCCCAGTGCAACTGCCATAAACCACTGATGGTTTCTGCCAGAGGACTCAAAGACACTTCGAGGTGATTGACAGAGGAGATGAAGAGTCTCTGGGAATCTTGAAGAGGGATGAAGATGCTCGTGGAGGCAATTGATAGCTGGATGAGCATTGAAGCTTGTAATTGGAACAAAGAAGGTGAGCTCAACTGTCACAGAGAAGACGAAGAGTCTCAACTGCCAGAGAGGCTGAGGAATCTCAGCATAACATACAGTGATGCTGAACGAGTGGAAAAACAACTAGAGAAGCTGAAGAGTCATGATGATGATTAGACAGAGCACTCGAGTTGTGGAGGATATCGGCGTGGTATGAGTATGTAGAGGTATTGCATGCATTTCCTGCACAAGGTGCACAAAATCTATAAATACACAATACAGAGAAGAGATGTGGTTGTTGTTGCTGTTGGATTTGCTATGGTTGCTGTTGTTGAAGGTGATTCAAGCGTGAAGAAGGAGGAAGTGTAGCAGCTGAATTGAACAGAAGAGGAATTGTGCAGTGAAGGGAAATGGCACACAGTGCATAAAAGGTAGAAGAATAGACAGTGTAAGTTATGTGTGCATGAAGGCAGTGAGGCAGACAGAGCAATGAAATGCAGCAGAACAGTGATGAGTCTAGTAAGCCAATGTAACAGACGGGCATGAGTGATCATCATTCAGTGCTTTTGCAAAGAGTTTAAAAGAAGCATAATTGTTTAAGAACAATAAGAACTGATTCACTCCCCCCTCTCAGTTGTCCAACAATTGGTATCAGAGTGGGCCCCCTTTTATCTAAGAGTAGATCCTAGAGCTTAAACATGACAAGCCATGAAGGGAGTTTAGTCACTAGGCCTCCTCTATTTGATGGAACGAATTTTTCCTTCTGGAAGGTTAGAATGAGAACATACCTAATGGCCTTAGGAGCTAATGTCTGGGATGTAGTTAGAATGATAAGTTAGAATTTAGCTTTAATGCTAAGGGAATGAATGCTATCTTGAATGGACTTGCAGAAGCCGAGTTTGTGAAGGTGATGCATCTTCAAACTGCTAAAGAAATGTGGGACACACTCATTAATAGTTATGAAGGTAATGAGAAGGTAAGGGATGCCAAGCTTCAAACCTACAAAATACAGTTTGAACAGCTGAAGATGAAGGAAGATGAAACTGTTGGTAAATACTTTCTGAGAGTAGAATAAATGGTGAATGCAATGAAAGCACTTGGTGAAAAATTGAGGAACCTTCTTTAGTTCAGAAAATCTTGAGATCTCTCCCAGATAGGTTCAACCCGAAGGTCTCTGCTATAGAAGAACTTAATGATCTAAAAACCTTGTCTATTGATCAACTTCTAGGAAAGTTGACTGCATATGAAATGAGGATAGTTACAGATAAAACCACCTCTAGAGAAGCATCATTTAAAGCAGTTATGAATGAGGATTGTGAACCTGATGAAATTGAAGCTAAATTCATGAGAAGATGAAAGAAAGGATTAGGCAAGTACCAAGGTAAGTTTCCCTTCAAATGTTTCAACTGTGGTAAGATAGGTCATTTGGAAAATAAATGTCCACACAAGAAACATGATCAAAACTCTGAAGATGAAGAGACGCACAAATCAAGAAGATTTTATAAGAATACAATTTTATGTGTAAACAATGATGACTCCTCAGAAGACACTGATAGTGATTCTTCATGTGAAGTTAAAGTAAGTGACTTCATGATTATGGCCAAAGAGGATTATGATATTGAAAGCATAGGCAGTGATGAAAATGATGAAGAAGATGTGGTTGATATGGAGGGAGAACTGATCAGTTCACTAGAAGAGATTGACAAACTAAGAATCAAGAACAGAAAGCAAAAACAATTGTTGATACAGTTTGAGAAAGACAGTAAACATCCTGATGAAGACTTTGCCTTGCTAAAAGTGGAATTAGAAGAGGCAAGGAAAATTGAGGATATTCTAAAACATCGGCTATCAGAAAAGAGGGCAATATCTGAAGCCCTGGAAGAAGAAGTAGTGAAAACTAGGAAAGAAATGGAGAATTTTCAAGCCTTGTATCATCAGAATCTATCAAGTATCAAAGCCTCAAAAACATTAGCCACCATTCTGTATCAGTAAAGGAATCCAAAGCTGAAAACTGGTTTGGGTTATGAAGAAGGATCAAGTAGTGGTCAGCCAAGAAACAAAGAACCCATCAAGTTTGTCAAAGCTATTGTCCATGTCAAATATACAACCAATGACAACAACAAACCTGCAAAAACAAAGGAAGAAAATCAGCCGCCCAGGACAAGTAAAGAAAAAGGTGCCAGGACTGAATCTATAGAACAAAGAAATAATGCACTCCCTGCTCAAAGACATCATCAACATGGAAGAAATTGATTTGCTCAAAGAAGACAACCACTTTCTAGGTACAAAGAATTTTTCTATGGATATTGTTTCTACTGTTCTAGCTTTGGTCACAAAGCTATAAATTGTTCCTTAAGACTTAGACATGAGCAATTAATATTTCAAAGGAATAAATATCTTCCACGACAAAGAATGATACAACCAAGTAACAAACCATCACAGATTGCAAATTGCCAAATTAAGCCTAGAGACATGCAACTGAGGAGGTCAAGAAATAATAAACAGTCAATGAGTAGACAACGCTGCAACAATAACTTTGACCTATTGAACAATGAGATTGAATGTTATAACTGTCACAACTATGGCCACAAAGTTGCAAATTGCCATCTGAAGAATTACAAAGCAGATCCAAGGATAAAGTTCTTAGATAGAAAGGCCAACACATGGAAAAGAAAAGATAGTGAAAAATGTGGTCAAGCACTTTCAACTCAAAAACAAAAGGCCTCTGGGAATATAAACAGTGGATGTTCCAAGCACGTGACTGGAGACAAGGATAAGCTACTGTCCATAAGTAAAAGAAAAACGGGAAATGTGATCCTTGAAAATGATGAACCAGGCAAAATCCAGGATAGAGGGATGATGAGTTTGAGTAATGACAAAGGAGATGCCCAATACGTTCTGCTTGTGGATGATCTGAAACATAATTTGCTCAGTACAAGTCAAAAATGTGACAGATACAGTGAAGAGGTGTTCATGTCCAAAGAATGTAAGGTGAATGTAAACTCGGGACAAGTGGTGAATAAAGGAATAAGGACAATTAATGATGTTGAAATTTAATCCTCCCCTGCAAGTAAAGAAGAAGATTCAGATACAATAAAAGCATGTTTAGTTAGCATTTTCCCCATCGATGAAGTAGGAGAAGAACCATGTCATAATCTAGAAGCAGAAGTCTTGAAGGTTGAGAAGGAAAACACCCAAAGCAAGTTATTAAACAAGTCCATGACCTTGTATAAGATCTTGGATAGCCAGAGATCACCAAATGAAAAATCGGGTATTGGACTCAACAAGGTAGAAATCAGTGCTCCTAAGAAACTTGATACAGGTCCTTCGTTTGTGAGAAAGAAAATCAGGTATGAGAGTGGGTGTAGCAGTTTTCTCTTGTGATTGAATATGGACATAAAACCTTGGATTGTATGCATCATGGAAGAAATATGAAATTGCAGCATTAGAAATCGATGAGAATCAATGGGGAGATCCAAGGGTTGTTTGAACAGTAACAAGCAACAATTATGCAGAGTGTCAGTGGGATATCAACCTCTTCAACAAAAACATTTTGTCTTACAAAATGATATACATGACATTCTGTAGAGATAACAAGAGGAAAGACCTTGTCAAGGAAAGTTAACCTTTAGGAATAAAAAGGGAAAAGAGTCAGAAGCAAAGAGATAACATGGACAGGGGGAGTCATCCACTCATGAGAAGAAAAGGTTGATGAAGGAGTTTGAGTAAGAGAGGTGAGCCATTTTGAGTATTCTACAGAGGATACAGTGGAAGCTGAAGATGAATAGGTCCAAGAATAAAAAAAAAAGACTCTGGTTTGGATACAAACATCTACAGGCCTCAAATAATAGAGTCCTTCCTATTAGGTGGAGTTTGTGTTAGTAATAATATCTGATACCTCCTAAAATTACTGCCACATCTTAGGGGGAGCATGTTCTCTTTGACATTGATGTCAAAGGGGGAGAAAAGAATCTGGGTGTCTTTGTTGCCATCAATGCCAAAGGGGGAGATTGTTGGAAAATGTTTAACAGGTAGCGTATGCTTGTCATTGATGGCAAGTAAAGTAGTGAAGATGGCATGAGTATAGGAAGAATGTAACAGACAGACATCAGAAGTATTTTAGGAAGATGATGCATATCAAGCTCGATAATTTTAGAAGAGATAGTGCAGAGGACTGTTGGCATGTTTAATAGGCAAAGTGAGCTTGTCATTGATGGGAGGATTAGAGTGTGCATCGATAGCAAAACATGAACAAAGTAAGCTCAAGAGAGATAGCATACTCAGGATCTCAGGTGGATCAAAGGTCGAGGCCTTTGAAACTTAGAAATTCTTCTAAGTAAGGAGGATGCATAAGCTCGGGTGGAGAAGCACAGTGATAATGGAAGAGGAGGAGCAATAGGGAACATTGGATCTTATTCAGAATCCCCGATGATCATCAGATATGAATTCATAGAGGAGTAACACACAGTAAACGAGAATAGATCTCAGGTGTTTGATCTAAGTGCGGGGTACATCCATCGTTGGATCAGGGAGGACCTGCATGTTCATTACACAGCGATATGCGAAATCACGAGTTAACCGTAGCCGTCAGATCAAGGTGTGATCTGGACCGTTGATCCGACTCCATTTTGGAGCTTCACCTATTGCGAATTGGAGTGACAGGAACCCACATCTAAGGAACCAAGAGATGCGAGATTGTGAAAAGATAGGGACTGTCATATCACCTAGAACGTGGACCGTCGATCTGAGCTCCATTTCGGAGCTTCGCCTATCACGACTTGGAGTGACAAGAACCCACATCTAAGGAACCACAAGATGTGAGATCGAGAAAAGATCAGGATCGTCAGATCACCTAGAATGTGGACCGTTGATCTGAGCTCCATCTCGGAGTTTCACCTATCGTGACTTGGACTGACGATAGCCTCCATCTAAGGAACAACGAGATGAGATATCATGAAAATATCTAGACCATTGATTCATCGAGATCATGGACCATTGATCAGGGTCGATGAAGATCATGAGTTCACAGCACCTTTTAGCGCAGACAGTGGTCACCGCCTGTGGTCATGTAGAGGAGGGAGATAGAGCATCCAAGCTCCTTTTCGAAGCTCGCAACATGAAGAGTCAAGATGCCTCATGACAGAATCTCAGAATTGTGAAAGTGTGAAACGCATAAATCACGAAAATATCCCTCAGAGCTAATCCAACGGTGCAGATGAAACTGAAGGAGATCGGAGGGCTAATGTTGCACGTCATAGTGTAACTGCCAGAAACCACTGATGGTTTCTGCCAGAGGACTCGAAGACACTTCAGGGTGATTGACAGAAGAGATGAAGAGTCTCTGGGAATCTTCAAGAGGGATGAAGATGCTCGTGGAGGTGATTGACAACTGGATGAGCATTGAATCTTGTAACTGGAACAGAGAAGGTGAGCTCGAATGTCACAGAGAAGACGAAGAGTCTCAACTGCCAGAGAGGCTAAGGAATCTCAGCATAACATACAGTGATGCTGAATGAGTGGAAAAATGACCAGAGAAGCTGAAGAGTCACGATGATGATCAGACAGAGCACTCAAGTTGTGGAGGATATTGACGCAGTATGAGTATGAAGAGGTATCACACGCATTGCATGCACAAGGTGCACAAAAGCTATAAATACACAATACAAAGAAGAGATGTGGTTCTTGTTGCTATTGGAGTTGTTGTGGTTGTTGTTGTTGAAGGTGATTCAAGCATGAAGAAGGAGGAAGTGCAACAGCTGAATTGAACAGAAGAGGAATTGTGCAGTGAATGGACATGGGGCATAGTGCATAAAAGGCAAAAGAATAGACAATGCAATTTATGTGTGCAGTAAGGCAGTGAGGCAGACAAAGCAACGAAATGTAGCAGAATAGTGATGTGTCTGGTAAGCCATTGTTGAACATTATATCACTGTAATAAGTTTCAGTAACAAAGATTTATATTTCAGGGTGGAAGGGAGGTGCTAGGGAGGGCCGTTGTCCTCATAGGTTCAAGTGGGTGCTTGAACACAGGGAGTTGTAGCTTCCATCTGGTTGCAGCCAGAGAAACCAAGGTGGTAGGGTGGTGCAAGGGAGAACTCTTGTTCTCTGTTATACAGGTTGGTGCCTGTATGATTGGAAGTTGGTGCTTCCATCCAGTTGGTGATGGAAACACTCATGGAGTTGGTGCTTCCTTCTAGTTGGTGCTAGAGAAACCAGGGAGTTGGTGCTTCCTTCTAGTGGGTGCTAGAGAAAATAGAGAGTTGGTGCTCTCAGCAAGTAGCAGCTTGCAAAACTGAGGTTGTAGCCTCATTATGAGTTGGTGCTCATATGTATGATAATGTAAAGAATGTAACTATTACTTATCATATAAAGAGAAAGAGGTTTTTACCCTGGATGGGTTTCCTTGGGAAATATTTGTCTTTGTGTTTCTTATATATGTGACTGATGTTGAATGTGCCATTGTTTATTTCCCTGCATTATTGTGATCATCATTCAGTGTTTCTGCAAAGAGTTTAAAAGAAGCATACTTGTTTAAGCACGGTAACAACTGATTCACCCCCCCCCTCTCAGTTGTCCAACAATTACTAGTACATAAATACAATGTACCTACCTTCTCTCCTTTTGCTATCACTAGTGATCCTTTGGTGACCTTCCATGCCTTATCTGTAAATATGGATATAAAGCCTTCACTTTCCAACTTTCCTATTGAAATTATATTTTTCCTTAGATATGGAACATATCTTACCTCTTTCAACAATGTTAAGCCCTAATATTGGCTCATTACCCCTTAATTGGGGCATATTATATTAGTCATGTTATTTTATTTATGTCGGCTTTAGGCTATTAGTTGTAATTATACCTCCTAGTCTCCTATATATACCAAGGAGACATTTTCATTTTAAATCATCTTGTACTTGAACATTTAAGTGGGGTAAAAGGAGGTTGCCCCCTTGAAGAGGATTATTATTTGAAATTATCTCTTTTTCAAGGCATTGAGTACTTTTCCTGAGGTTTTTCTATGCTATATTGATGTTTGGTTCTTAACATATGGTATCAGAGCTCAAGGTCTTGGGGTTTCACTGCTACATTTGAGACACCGTGGAATTTTTTCTATAAATTTTTTTCTACAATGTTTCATAAGGAACAGCTTGGAGGATAGTTAGTAGATGGATCAAGGTACGTTGGGTTCAAAATTCAGCTCCTGGCGCCTTATACTTTTGGAGATATAGCATGTACAAGACAGGGTTATGGAATCATCCTGAAATGAGTCATTTCATAATTTTCGCTATAAAAATTTTTTTGTAATGTTTCAGACCCTAAAATCTAGAGGCCATTTATAGAAATTAGTAGGGTATATGTGGTAAAAATTTCAGCATCTGGGTCATCTTAAATTTGTAGATACACCTTGTGTAAGATAGGGTATCTGACTAATCCTATTGACTAGTCTCAAGAAGGTGTTCCAAGAAAAACAATAATAACTTCTTGCTAGAGTATCCAAATTGAGTGGGACTAGTTGCATTGGATCGTGGACAGTCTGTAGTATTTTAGGTGTGAGTTTCAGAATTTTATATCAGTTATTTTGTGCGGAGCATGATATACAAGTGAGATCTCCTGGAAAGGCCAAAAATCAGCAAGTTGTGAGGAAGTTACCGTAAATTCCACTTGGCACATCCAATTCTGATCAGACCTATGGTATTGTAGAGAAGAAATATCAGAGAATTACCTAAAATAAAGTTTCATACCCAGAAGGGACGAAACTTGGGAGATAGAACAAAATAAATATTGTCTAGCAGAACCGCCTCAAAATCAAGATTCAAAAGTGATATTTGGCCAACATGCCACCAAAAAAGGGACCTTCTACACCAAATAAGCCTCCAGAAAATCCTAATTGGACT
>ML784722.1:1252876-1269707 GCA_009831015.1 Picea engelmannii | reverse complement strand
TCATCTTGTACTTGAACATTTAAGTGGGGTAAAAGGAGGTTGCCCCCTCGAAGAGGCTTATTATCTGAAATTATCTCTTTTTCAAGGCATTGAGTACTTTTCCTAAGGTTTTTCTATGTTATATTGATGTTTGGTTCTTAACAAACAACAATTGGTTTCCATTATTTTTCTTTATTTGTACATTTCCCATTCCAACAATTTTGCATGGTTCATCATCACCCAAATGAACCTGTCCAAAATCACCTTGAACATAATCTAGAAAAAATTTCCTATGGGGTGTGGCATGAAATGAAGCCCCTGAATCTACTACCTAAGACTTAGAAATATTATCTACATAAAGAATCAAATCATCTTGTAACACATCACCTTTTACATTTGCTTCCTAATTTTTCTCCTATTGTCCATCTCTTTGTTTCTTTGGATATCTACAATGTTTCTTCAGATGTCCTTTCTTTCCACAATTCCAACACTCTATTTTTCCTAGTCTATATTTGGATTTTCCCTTCCTAGAATTCCTATGGTTCCATGATCCCTTTCATCTATCCTTTTGTCTTCCCTTGTTCTCCATGTTAAACTCATTACCTAATGTTTTATGTGTGTTTTTCAGTCGCATTTCCTTGCTAAGGATAACACCAACAACATCATCAAATTTTAGAGTGTTTGAACTAGAGACAAAGTTACCTACATCCATGACCAATCCATTCTATCTTTTTGGCAATGAGCACAAGAATAGAAGAGCCTTGACCTAATCATCAAAGTCCACTTTTACAAAACTTAGCTGATTAGTAATCATATTAAATTCATTTAAATTATCTGCAACATAACCACCTTCTAACATCTTTGTATTAAATAATCACTTCATTAAAAATACCTTATTGGAGGACGAGGGTTTTTCATATAGTTTATCCAATGCATCCATCAGTTCCTTCACTGTCTTTTCTTTTGAAATATTGAAAGCCATCAATGTTTCCAGTCTCAGCCGTATTTTTCCCAGTGCCTTTCTGTCGAGAACCTCCCATTCTTCATCCTTCATGGTCGTTAGCTTTTTTGCTATTCTGCATAATGGTAGGAATAGATCCTTCTGATATAAATAGTCTTCCATATGCATATTCCATAAATGGTAGTTTTGGTCATTAAATTTCTCAAACCTAAACTTTTCATCTTCCGCCATTGCTACCACTTGAACCAGGAACCCTCTTTTCCTGCGAGTTACCTTTCATTCTAATACCAGTTATTGGAAAAAACAGTATTGCGGAGCAATAAAATTAAAACAAATGCATAAATAAAACACAAAAGATACAAAATACAATAAAGACACAGATATACATGGTTCACCTAGTGTGGGATACGTCCACTAGAGAAATTGCTAGGTCCTTCCTTTTTATTATCCAACAAAATGAATGGATACAACCTACAACACACACATTGTAACTTCCTCTTCTTTCTTTCACAATATCCTCTATTAGAATACAATATTCACACAAATACACAACCACAATACAATTCCCTCATAAAAGAGGGTTTCCTTTTAGGGAAAAATCCCTAAAAATAACTTCTACCATCATATACGTGACCTTATAATGAGCGCTCCATATTGACTATGAAATTAAAATATTTTACAAGGTAATTTTTCCCAATATTTTTCTTCGGGGGTGTTAGCTCCCAAAATGAACCCGTCCCTATGGTCGCATTTTGTGGTGGATAGCATGGATATTGGTAGTTTTCTCAAATTTAGTTTTGAGTTTTTCTAGCTGCAAGACTTAGGTTTTGATTTTTGTCTTAGAAATAAGATGACCTATAAAGGTCTTCTCTTTAAAATTTTCATAAAATTCTTTCAACAGCTAACGTGTGTTTAAAATATGATGGATAGCTGGTGAAAGTGGTCACTTTCAACAGCTAAGGAGCATTTCTCAAAGGTTGTTAACTAGTGAAAGTGAAAGTTTTCAAACATCCAAAGAAGCGTTCTCACGGGTTGTGCGCTGGTGAAAGTGATGACTTTCAACAGCTAAGGAGCATTTCTCAAGGGATTGTGCGCTGGTGAAAGTGGCAGTTTTCAACAGCCAAGGAGCATTTTTCATGGGCTATTAGCTGGTGAAAGCGGGAATCATGTGCGTTTTATCCACGTTTTGAAAATCAAATGATGATATGATCAACCCACGTCATGCAAATCAAGAAGGATGCACCGGTAAAGCTGGGTAATGATGGAAACTCTGGTTTGCATGTCAAAATAGGATTACAAAGTGGATCTTGTTCAGTGACACATGCTTCACACTCATGGCATCGGAAATGGAAAATATGAATCCATTATCGCAAGGACGAGAGTTGTACTACCTGGCTGACAACATCAAATCAGTTCATCACTTCCCCAATACGCATCGTTCATGAATGTTTGTTAAATTTCTAATGTTGAAAAACAGAGCCGAGTGCTTTCACCAGCGCAAGACCTCGGCCTAGATAACAGTTTGTTGTGTTGTATGTGCAGAATATTTTGGGATTTTGGGTTGCAGATGGCGAGGAGACATAGTGGGTCTTTACTAAGAAAAGAATTGGACAGTCTGTCCTTCTTGTTAGCGATAAAAAATGCACTGGCATTTTTGAAAGAATGGTGCTTAAACTTGCAGGGAACTTTTCAATCCCTTTCCGAGCTCCAAATGAATATTTGAAAACACCATTGGAAAGCTTAGGATTTCTAGATGTCGATCGACTATTCAGGCATGAAAAATGGATTTTCTATGACCGAGAAATTTGATTTTGGAAAATATGCTCTTTTCACTAGCTAATTCGCCGAAAATTTTGCTAGTTAGCTAGTGAAAGCGTTGCCTTTCACCAGCTTAGGAGCGGATTTGTCGGTAAATAAGATGGTGAAAGCCTGTCACGGCCAAAATGTTACGGTTTTTGCCCAGATCGTAAATTTTTGCATGAGAATGAATTGAAACCTCTTCTAAGGCTTTATTAATGAATTATCAAATCTATCTAATCAACCACTTTTGGAAAATGAAGAGAAGAAAAGGTATACAAATGTCATTTACCATATTTAAAAGAGGCAGAATTTCAGGGTTTGGGACCACATCACATTATTTGAATTTCATTATCAGATTATCAAACCAGAGAACCTTGGGAGGTTGAGCTACACATCATCATATTTCAACCCAGGATTCGAGGTAGCAATTAAAGGAAAATTTTCCTGATTATATGGTAGAGTATCTCTATTTTGAGATATCCCTTTTTAAAGACAGCTGGTAGCATCTTTGTAACTCAAGATTTCAAAGGCAGTTCGAGATCTTTATCATCCATATTTTTCTAGATTTTAAAATAGCATTGACTCCATCTTTCCATCATTCGAGATTTTCAAGATAGTGTTGTCAAAATTTCTTTTATATATAGTTTTGTTTGTACAAGTGTCGATAATTGTAACTGTTTTCTAATTTTAGAAAGAAGAAGTTTGACTCAAGCCTTTAGAGGATAAAGATTATCTTTTCCTATATAAACATATGTAAAAGGAGTTTCTAAGAGAGTTTTTTGGAATACATAAATGATATATTGTAAACAGGCCCATAGATGCTAATACTAAATCACAAATTTCTCTCTCTTTTAATGTCAGTTTTTCCACCTTCTTTCTGTACTGTTATTGAGTTGTCTAGCCTTGAATGACTATTATCTCATTGTTTGGCTCATAATTTGGTAAACAATTTCTTTATTGTTTATTAGACCCTACATGGTGTACTGGTTTATAATCAATTTGTTCTTCACCCACTTAAAGTTATCTACTGATTATCAATCTTTGAGAGCATTGGATCATTTGATTACCATCTTGACTGTCTGAATACCATATTTGAATTGAGTTATCCCATTGATCCATTTACAAAAAATACAAAAACATTTTTACTTGAAGTTACCAAGCACCTTTGGTCTATAACCAAAAAGGGTTTCTTGGAGTGATAACAAATTGGCGCCACTGTCGGGGAGAGGATATTGAAGCTCAGCTTCCTTGAGACACGACATAAATCCAGCTTTGATGATAGACAAAGCCTGTACATTCACTTGGTTGTAATTTTCTATCTGGTGACTCCACGTTCAAAGACTCCACTGGGGAGGATCCTGTTGATAAAAGATGAAGAGGCTCAAATCAAAATCTAGGTATCAGTTCATTATTTTTCTTCATGAACTGTTGTTTTTCTTCATCAGTTCTTTCATGCTTTTCCCTGCGCGTGTAAAGAGAATTATTTTCTGCTTTGTATATTCAGACAATCATCATCCTTGTTGTATATATCCATCTTTAGAAGAGGAAATCCTGCAGCCCTGCAATGTATATGTAGATTCGGTAACTTTACCTAAGCCCATTCACAAAGATTATCACTGTATTTCTTTTCCTTCAGAATCTAATCAGCCATGTGACCTTGAAAAGATAGAAATTGTTTCAGACCCTGTCCAGATCTCAGCCCCTCTGGCCATAATTTCTGAACCTGATCAACAACTTACCATCTCTCATGATCAGCCCACAACTTTTCAAGATAATATTCGGATGAAGATGTTCAAACCTTTATAGCTACCCCATCTTCTTCATCCTTATTCTAATGACTGTTATGAATATCTCCCTTTGTTTTCTGAAGAGAATCAAGCTTCAGCCGAGAGACACGTGGAATCCTTTTTGGATTTTGTTGATCATTTTTCAATTGCACATGAAGATGTGATCATGAGAATGTTTTCAAAATCTTTGATCAAAGATGCTGCTACATGGTTTAAGGGTCTGAGAGCTGATTCAATTGGCTCTTGGATTGAGTTCTCTAATGCTTTCCTGAAGTATTGGGGTGAATACAAATCTCTAGATTCTTACCTCGTTGATTTCTATGCTTTGAAACTAAAGCAGGATGAAACCTTGCCTGTTTTCAATAAAAGGTTTTACCGTGTTTATAATGACATGCCTTTGGAGGTCCGACCTACAGAAACATTTGCCATGATATATTATATTATGGGTCTTCATTCAGATCTTGTCCTTCTTCTGCTAGAACGAAACTCTTCATCCTAAACCCGGTTATTTGAAGATGCTCAAGAAGTAGAGGAGAACATTTGTGCTTCTCGAAGGATCCAAGGTCGAGATTTCTTTGAAAATCTACAAGCACATGAGCAAGAAGAATGTCATTATACCTCAAATTTTGAGCAGGAGAATAATGAGGTTGGAACAATTTTAGAACAACAGCGAGTATGTGAGCTCTTTTTAGATTCGGATCTGAATTTTTCAACATTTTCATAGTACTCCAGAGACAGGTATGAATCTGAAGTTTATGATCAATTTGCAAATCAGAATAAATCTATGATAACCAATGATTGCATTGAAAACTACATGTTCCTAGCTAATCATAATCCTTGTCATTTAAACATTGCTCTATCATCACCCCCTGAGGACTGTTCTGAAGAAAATAGTAAGTTTGAAGCAGATTTGGATCAACATCCTGAGGGTGAGTATATTTCAAATTCAGAATCAAATTTTTCAATATGTGCAGAGTATTCCAGAGACAGATATGAGTTTGAATTTCTTAACCAGTTTGCAAATCAAGAAGAGCCTATGGTAACTGATAATTATATAGGCAACTACATGTTTTCAGTTGATCCAAATTCATATGATGTAAAACCTGTTCTATCATCATCTTTTGTACATTTGTCTGAAGAGGAAGTTACAATCATTGATGATCAATCACTGATCTCAAAAGGACAAGAAGATGATCAGTCCTCTTATAGAGAAACAATCATGGTTGAGCAAGAGGTTACCATGGACATGCAACTTTTTCCCGAGGAGAAACATGCTTCTTATTTTCTTTTCAAGGATCCAGTAGCAGTTTTCATGGATCTATACTTTTCAAAGAACCTGAAAATTTCAGATTTCCCTAGCTTGCCAGTGTTTCTGGGTAAGTATGATTTCCTGAAAAAGCTCCTTGTCACTGTGGTTGCATGTTCAACAATATTTGCTAATCAGTAATAAAGATAAGATTTCTTCAGTGTTCAAATTGCTTGGATGGTTACTATGGAAATCAACATTCACTTAACAAATGGCAGAGCTGGTTAGTGTAGGGGTAGGTAGAGGAATAAGCTCGCCATACGAGGAAATGAGATCTTTTTCAGTTGTTGATTTCATAAATAAGCAGGATAGGTCACAGGCAGGTTATAGGCAAGCTACAGTCAGACTACAGGTTTGATGAAGAACAGTTGCACAGACCAGATGACTCCATGCCCAATGCTAAAGGCTACTGAAACTACTAGGTTCTTGGTCACCTCATAGGGAGATGCCCATCCCAATTGGAGCCAAATGTTAGCTCCCAAAATGAACCCGTCCCTATGGTCGCATTTTGTGGTGGATAACATGGCTATTGGTAGTTTTCTCAAATTTAGTTTTGAGTTTTTCTAGCTCCAAGACTTAGGTTTTGATTTTTGTCTTAGAAATAAGATGACCTATAAAGGTCTTCTCTTTAAAATTTTCATAAAATACTTTCAACAGCTAACGTGTGTTTAAAAGATGATGGTTAGTTGGTGAAAGTGGTCACTTTCAACAGCTAAGGAGCATTTCTCAAAGGTTGTTAACTGGTGAAAGAGAAAAATTTCAAACATCCAAAGAAGCGTTCTCACGGGTTTTGCGCTGGTGAAAGTGATGACTTTCAACAGCTAAGGAGCATTTCTCACGGGATTGTGCGCTGGTGAAAGTGGCAGTTTTCAACAGCCAAGGAGCATTTTTCATGGGCTATTAGTTGGTGAAAGTGGGAATCACATGTGTTTTATCCACGTTTTGAAAATCAAATGATGATATGATCAACCCATGTCATGCAAATCAAGAAGGATGTGCCGGTAAAGCTGGGTAATGATGGAAACTCTGGTTTGCACGTCGAAATAGGATTACAAAGTAGATCTTGTTTAGTGATGCATGCTTCACACTCATGGTGTCGGAAATGGAAAATCCAAATCCATTATCGTAAGGACGAGAGCTGTACTACCTGGCTGACAACATCAAATCGATTCATCACTTCCCCAATACGCATCGTTCACGAATGTTTGTTAAATTTCTAATTTTGAAAGACAGAGCTGAGTGCTTTCACCAGCACAAGACCTCAGCCCAGATAGTAGTTTGTTGTGTTGTATGTGCAGAATCGTTTGGGATTTTGGGTTGCAGATGGCGAGGAGACGCAGTGGGTCTTTACTAAGAAAAGAATTGGACAGTCTGTCCTTCCTGTTAGGGATCAAAAATGCACTGGCATTTTTGAAAGAATGGTGCTTAAAATTGTAGGGAACTTTTCAATCCCTTTCTAAGCTCCAAATGAAGATTTGTAAAAACCATTGGAAAGATTAGGATTCCTAGATGTCGATCGACTATTTAGGCATGAAAAACGGATTTTCTATGACCGAGCAATTTGATTTTGAAAAATCTTCTCTTTTCACCAGCTAATTCGCTGGAAATTTTGCTAGTTAGCTGGTGAAAGCACCGCCTTTCACCAACTTAGGAGCGGATTTGTCGGTAAATAAGCTGGTGAAAGCCTGTCACGGCCAGAATGTTACGGTTTTCGCCCAGATCATAAATTTTTGCATGAGAATGAATTGAAACCTCTTCTAAGGATTTATTAATGAATTATCAAATCTATCTAATCAACCACTTTTGGAAAATGATGAGAAGAAAAGGTATACAAATGTCATTTACCATCTTTAAAAGAGGCAGAATTTCAGGGTTTGGGAGCCACATCACATAATTCGAATTTCATTATCAGATTATCAAACCAGAGAGCCTTGGGAGGCTGAGCTACACATCATCATATTTCAACCCAGGATTCAAGGTAGCAATTAAAGGAAAATTTTCCTGATTATATGGTAGAGTATCTCTGTTTTGAGATATCCCTTTTTAAAGACAGCTGGCAGCATCTTTGTAACTCAAGATTTCAAAGGCAGTTTGAGATCTTTATCATCCATATTTTTCTAGATTTTAAAATAGCATTGACTCCATCTTTCCAGCATTCGAGATTTTCAAGATTGTGTTGTCAAGATTTCTTTTATATATAGTTTTGTTTGTACAAGTGTCGATAATTGTAACTGTTTTCTAATTTTAGAAAGTAGAAGGTTGACTCAAGCCTTTAGAGGATAAAGAGTATCTTTTCCTATATAAACATATGTAAAAGGAGTTTCTAAGAGAGTTTTTTGGAATACAGAAATGATATATTGTAAACAGGCACATAGATGCTAATACTAAATCACAGATTTCTCTCTCTTTTGATGTCAGTTTTTCCACCTTCTTTCTGTACTGTTATTGAGTTGTCTAACCTTGAATGACTGTTATATCATTGTTTGTCTCATAATTTGGTAAACAATTTCTTTATTGTTTATTAGACCCTACATGGTGTACTTGTTTATAATCAATTTGTTCTTCACCCACTTAAAGTTATCTACTGATTATCAATCTTTGAGAGCACTGGATCATTTGATTACCATCTTGACTGTCTGAATACCATATTTCAATTGAGTTATCCCATTGATCCATTTACACAAAATAAAAAAAACATTTTTACTTGAAGTTACCAAGCACCTTTGGTCTACAGCCACAAAGGGTTTCTTGGAGTGATAATAGGAGGCGCTACCCTTTAATCCCTTGCCATGGGGGGGGGGGATACAAAAATTGTCGCCCCCCCGCCCCCACCCCCCTCAGACCCCCCTAGAAAAATTAATGGAGGGGGGGAATCCCCCACACACCCCATGTTATGGAATGGGATCCAAGAATGGTTGAAACAAACACTTGAATCAGGAACATAATCAGGCTCCACAACCAACACTATCCCACTAGATTCCTCTCTTCACACTGATCCCATTGGTATCCCTCTCTCACAATAATTTTTCTTGTAGACCCACCCACCCTCATCAACACCCTTATTTGGGACATATCCCATCGAATTCCTATATTTTCACTTATCACAGTGATATCACTCTCTCATAAGCTCTTTCTTACAGACCCACCAACCCTATTATTTCCCACTTATCTCCCAGATGGTCCACATCCATAACCAAGACATAGACAACGACCTCACTACCTTGGAAAAATCCCATGACCATAACAAGAAATATATCATTCAACTTAATTCAAATAATTCTACCTTAAATTCTTGGCTCACCCAATTGGACACCCTCTCTAAAGATGTGAAAAACTTGACAACATTCATTAGTAAATCCAAGGTTCTTGTGTCCTCTAAACAACCTTCACATCAAGAGGGAATCGAATCATCCCATTCCATGGCCTTTCATTCTATCCCCCTTACTCATGACATGCATCTTCTCAAAGTTGATGTGAATAAATTTGATCACTCAGACCCCATGGAATGGGTCACTTAAATGGAACAATATTTCTCCTTGCATGGGATCACTGATGACTTGATCAAACTTTGTGTCAATCTCCTTTGTTTGGATCCCAAACGCTAACAATGGTGTAAAAATTCACACCAAAGGTATATTGCTTGGGCCCAATTTGTTGTATACCTTTATGAATTCTTTGACACAAACACACATCATTTGGGAAGTTTGAAACAATCTTATATAGTGGAATATTACATCATTGATTTTGATAAATTGGCTTGAAAGAATGTATGACACCTTCTTCTATGAATGCGTTATTAGTGGCCTTAAGGACTATTGATGTTTGAGTCTATTAAGACTGAAACAACAACCTCACGAGGATATGAATCCCCTTGCACTTGTATAGAGGTGGTACTCCTCTTTTAGATTTTCTTTTAATTTCTTTTGGGACAATATATAAATGGGAGAGTGCTATGAAGAAAATCCCCAAAATATTTATCACTCAATTAAAATAAAATTAATAAATATACATAAATAGATCCTGAGAAAAGGACTAGGAACCTTCACTCATAAAATGTAAAATTAACAAAAAAAACAATATAGACTATATATCATGAAAGGTGGAAAACAAATCTCACATTCATTACATTCATGAAATATTTTGATCGCATTTATAGGAAGAAATAAAATGGCCCATATATCAAAGAACCTTAAAAGAGTTTTTCATTAGAATCAAAATAATATTTTGATGAGTCAATTTCAAATATCTTATCCTCAAAAACTTAGAGTTCAAAGATACAATCAAAATTAACCTCGAATTCGTTCTCTCGGATTTTCTAAAAAATGATAAAGTCTTTACAGTTTGATGAAAATAAATTTGTTTGTCCAAAAGGACTAGGATTGGGGTTCTTGTGGACCATAAAATAAAAAGAAGATAAGAGAATGGAGTTGTTGGATCAAGGAAAAAGAAAAGTTGAACCTACAAAGAAAAGGAGAGAAAGGATAAAAAGTTGGTTATATTCTTCAAGTAAAGAATAAACGTTACTGGGTAATTTCTGATCTGGAAAGATAAAATTTTGAGAATAAATGTCATATTTAAACTTACTGTGATGAATATCTCATTGTTTCATTTGCTTGTTGATGCAAATTTTATATCTTTATGTGTTGCATTTATGTGGGTGGTATTAATTGCTTCTATTGGAACCTCGGTAATATTGATTATAGCCCTTTTAAACCATTCTTCAATATATGCTCACAAAGGAGCAATGGTCACCTCTTGTTTGACTTTGATTTTAAAAAATTCAGCTTCATATTATCTATAGTCAATTGAAAGATTTTTCAAAGTAGTTTCAATATCTTCATTTCTATTGGAATATTCAACAAACCAATTATCATTATCATCTTCAGTATATTCAACCATACCATTGAACTTTTATGTTGATAATTTCTTCAAATTTTCCATGGTTTCTTTGAATTGTTTTCTTGTTTGAAGCATTGCATTTGAAATTAGCTTTGGATATTTAAATTAAATGGTATTTCCCGCGAGATCTACTCCAGTCAATTTAGAATAAGCCTCATTCTTATTGGATGTTAAGTCATTGGTTTGATTTAATAATTCCCTTAATACATTATTTATTTGAATCTAACAAGCCTTTAATTGCTTTAAATGGGTTTGGGAAGGAAATTCTTCTTGTTTTATTTCATATTCAGTCATTTTTGAGACCTTATAATAAATGTGGCAAGTCCATCCTTGAAAAATCCTTCATTATTTTCAATGTTAGCTTTCAAATATTCTCTAGTGTTCTAAATCTGGGAACCAAGAGAAACAAAATTACTTTCTAGATACCATGTATTTAAAATAAGAGACGTTATTTTATTAATATTTTGTTCAACATAACATCTTGTTGCAGCAAGTAAACTTGAGGTCCCTTTTAATCTTATACTTGACTCTGGATTTTTCTCAGAATTCCTTCCAGGTTGAATTATTTCTATAGGGGTAGCCAATATTGGTGGCAACATTAGAGTAAACTCTAATTCTTGTATCCTTTTTTTTAGTATGGAATTTTCAACTTCCATATCATATATTGAAACATCCAGAGCATTTGTTGTAACCTTATGAATCTTAGTGATTCCAGATGGAAGCATATTGCTAAGATTTAATGTAGAACACATTTTTCCCTTCTTACTTTTTGAAGGGATTCTTTCAAAAAACAATTTTCTTGAGTCTTTATCAAATAAAGCATTATGTACATAAAATGATTCTTCTTATGATAACTCTTCTTAGTTAATAATGAGCTTAACAACATGTTGTATATTTTCTTGTACTCGTTCTTCGTCATCATGAAAATGGATATTTTCTATATCAAATTCGAGGTCCATATCTTCAAGGTGAATCTCACTTTCAGGTATGTGCTCTTCAATTTCTTGAGAATTAAAACTCTTTCTTTTTACTTTCAATTTATGAGATCTTTCCAAATTTTGCTAGGGGTTTTTATCACCTCCATCATCTTATTTTTTCATTGAAGAATTTTTCTATTGAGATGTTGTAGACTGAGAATTCTTTTTGGATTGCATGCTCTTTTGAGAAACAATAAGATATTGGGCATTCCTTTCATTAGAGGGTCTTCCTTTTTTATTATACTGGTATGTGGTACTTATGATAGTTTCAATGTCGCCTTCTTTCCTCTCAATGCATTCAACCAAAGGATAATGAATGCCTCCTTCTTCTTCTCC
This sequence comes from Picea engelmannii, assembly GCA_009831015.1. Taxonomy (NCBI): domain Eukaryota; kingdom Viridiplantae; phylum Streptophyta; class Pinopsida; order Pinales; family Pinaceae; genus Picea; species Picea engelmannii. The sequence continues at coordinate 1,257,662 of ML784722.1, read as the reverse complement.
AAATATGAAAGTATTAATAAGTGTATTACTAAATCCAACTAATACCATATGATCATGAAAAATATGATTAGGATAAAAAACCTTAATCTCTTTTGCAAATTTCATGTTACATTGATAAAATTGTGTAGCATATTCATCAATTTTAGTATGTCCTCTTAGAAATATTTTTCCAGCCTTCCAAGGTAGCGGGATAAATTGTTTCTTCTTTTTCTCATAAAATAGTTGCAACCAGGATTTGTATTTCCTTGCCACTTCAACAAAAAATAATTTATCTAGAACATAGTAAGGAAGATATAGGGTTTTTTCATGAGAGAAATAGATCCTTATAATATTGTATTTGTTTGTTTTTCCCATAATCCCCTTTTTATCTAGAAAAGTTAATGTTTCCTGTGAGAATCTGGATGTATTTTCTCCAAACACAAGCTTCTTAAAAATAGACATGAATTCATTATATACTTCATAAAACAAATGAGCAGCCTTTTGCCTCCACGGGACTTGATACCAAATTGTGACCGAGTCAACATTAAAATTTACCATTTTCCCAATGTTCAACCCCTTGAAAGTATGAAAGTAAGTAATAGTGAAAATGAAGTAAGAATCCATGTAGAACTTTTTAGTTTCTTTAAAAATTGATAGTTGTGAAGACATTTCAATGGAAATGATTTTCCCCAATCGAAAATAATTCTTCACGGATTGTAAAATATAAAATATAAAGAGCCAACTAAGGAATGGTTTCCATAGACTCTTTTCCCATAATTCTAGTAAACAACCATGCTACTTCTTGGTAGGGATTTTTCAATGAACTGGCTTGAATTCTGGATATATCTTATGTCATTGTTGAAGGGTCTTCTAAGTATTTTTGTGAAAGATATATTCCATTGTTCTTCTCTTTGAGGAAACTTCTAGATTCATCTTCTTTGATTCTAATAGTGGGCTTTGGTAATTTCATCATCTTCCTGAAAATTGAAGGAGCTAGACAAATATGGGATCCATTGTGTAGTAGAATTTCTCTTCGATTTTGAATAAATTTATCGACGCACAGAGATTATGTCTTTGCAATCAAAAACTTCTAGAATGAAACCATCTAGAGAGATACCTGATGTCCAAGTATTATTCTAATTTCTTTCTAGTAGGGGAAATACTGTGAAATACCAATAATACATTGACCAGTGAAAATTGTAGTATTCTCTCACAAATAGGTTCAACGTATCTCCACATAACTACTTCTTTCTCATGGCCATCTTAGTGTAGTTGGAAAACTTTGTGTATAACTCTTTAGAATAATGGAATAAAATATTATTCAATAATATGACCTAAGTTATTTTCAATGGAGAAGTTAATATACATTTAATGATATTACCTCGAGAAGTATGCAATCAATAACGACCTTTTCAGAATTCAATTAATAGTTAATTTTTGTAAGAATAACATTAAATAAATATTGAAAATTGTGACAAAGGATTTAAAATGGCGGGGTGGCGGGTGTGGAGAAAGTGAGATGATGAGTTTGCAAGTTTAGGAACCTGCGAACCTGTGGTGTAAAGAAAATGAAGAAAATGGCTAAGTATTAATGCATCGGACTTAAAATGGAAGACAAATGAACCTGCGAGTCTGCCAACTTGCAAAACTGTGAAATATTAAGGAAATGGTTAAGTGTTGGTGCATTTTGTATGTGGTGTAGAAGTAAGATACATTTTGTAGGACACAAAGTTCTTTTAGAAAGGAAATATACCCACCATGACTCAAAAAATTTCTAAGTAAAGAGAAAAAGAGGAACATAGATATTAAACTACAAATAGGTCAACAAAGACAACATCTAATCTCATATCCCAATGGTTCATCCCCAAACCTAGCTTAAAGTTACTCCCTGAGTGAAGGAAGGACAACAATTAGTCTCTTCTCAAATAAAAAAATCATCCTTTATTCCTCGTTCCTTTCCCACCAATCCATATCCTTTTTTTTCTCCTCTTAAGATCCAAAAATTAACCCAGGAAAAAATGGTTGAATGACAACTTAAGGGTCTTTGCTACAAATGTGATGAAAAATATTTTTCGGGGCACAAATGTAAGGAGAAAAATATTTTTATAGTCATTTCTGAAGAGGATGGTGATGTTTCTCTTTATAGAGCACTACCCTAAGCCGATGATTATATCCCACCCTTTGATTCCCTATAAGTTGAACCACTCATCTTTCTGAATGTTGTCACCAGTATATTTGCTCCCTAAACCCTTAAGTTAATTGGCTATATCAAGAATTGATAAGTCATTATCCTTGTTGACAATGGTATCACGCATAGTTTTTTTCATCGCAAAATTTCTCAAGAGGCCCTTTGTTATATCCATGTAGTCAATCACTTACAAATCATGATTGATAATGGAGGTTCCATGAAATGTGGGGGTATTTTTGAAAATGTGCACTTGCAAATTAGTCATTATAACCTAAAATCCCACTTGTTTTCTATTGACATGAGAAATTTCAATATTGCTCTGGGTATTTAATGGTTACACACACTAGGCCCCATCACCATGGACTTCAAGTAATTATCCATTAGTTTCCAACAAGATGGAAAAAAATACCAGTTCCAAGGCATCATGACAGGTTCTCCTGAGATTATCAGTGCACACAAAATGGGGAAACCCCTCAAAAAATTTAATTCCAACATTATTTCCCAATCATATGCCATTCAAGAAACTGAGACTCCCTCGCCCATTGTTCATCCTGACATACAACTTATCCTCTCCAAACACCAACTTGTTTTTGAAAAAACTAAGGACTCTTAACTTCCCATGGCCCCCATTATCATTCCATTCCACTTGTTCCTGGTAGTCTTCCTCCCAATATAACCCTTATCATCACCCATTTTCCCAAAAGAATGAAATTGAAAAAAATATTAAAGAATTGTTAATTGTGGCCATTATCCTTCCTAATACAATCCCTTATTATTCTCTTGTTGTCATGGTACTAAATAAAGAAGGTACATGGCACATGTGCCATGAATTTCAAGCCTTCAAAAAAATTACCATGAAAGATAAATTTCCCAATCTCGTCATTGATGACCTTTTGGATGAACCGAGTGGTGCTCAATTCTTTACCAAATTCGATCTATTTTCCATCTACCACCATATACGTATGAAGGAGGCCGATATTCCTAAAAATTCCTTTTGTACTCATGAATTCCATTATGAGTTCTTGGTCATGCCCTTCAGACTATGTAATACACCCTCCACTTTCCAAAGCCTCGTGAATTATGTTTTTCTTCCTTTCCTCTATTAGTTTGTATTGTTCTTCTTTGATGGTATCCTCATTTATACTAAAACTTGGCAAAACCATATTTTCCATGTGGATTATGTAATATCCCTAGGCCGAACCCAATTGTAAATGTAAAATGAAAATGTGCTTAAGCTGGTGAGTTGTTTGATAACATTTTTGTATGCACCTTCCATGGTATAGTGTGTGCATGTACTGCATAGTAAAATGAGGAAATATGCACATTCCAGGATATTGCGCACATTAACTTAAGTGCGCACGATTTTGAGGCCAGGGAGCCTTTGTGTATATGTTTTGTTTTATAGGTCAGTGAGCCAATGATTATAAGCTAGGAGGCTTATGTTTTTATTAGGCTAGAGAACCTAGACACTAAATGTCAGTGTGCCTATTTTTGTATATGTCTCAGCATTAATAGAAGATACATCATTGTGCGCAGACCAACCATGATAAAAGAGTATGGGGGACTAAACTCCACTAGTTAGGGAANGGGGGGGGGGGGATAAAAGTTAAGGAAAAGGGATAAGCTAGGGAGATTAAACCAAAAAGGAATATTATATTAATATTTATTAAAGTATAAAGTATGGATAATTATTTTATCCTAAGTTCCAAAGTTGCGGACAAGTGGGCCAAAGTAACTCTCAACATGACAAGTGTCAAGTTGGGGACATGCATAAATATTTTTTGGACTTAGATCATTTTCCATCATTCTTTCTAGGATTCAGTCAATCACTCCATGATCTTTCACTCACTAACTCAGTTATCCTCCGTACCTTCCTGTCACTGTATCTGAACCTATACCCATAGCCATATTGGCTTTTGTAGATGGTTAGCTTGGGAGATGGATTGAAGAAGTGGGTTGTCAGGCCTGTGGGATATTGAAGAGGTGGGTTGTCAGGTCCGTGAGAAATCTCTCTAGGTGAGAGAATTGATGGGAATTGATTTCTGAAGGTGCTAAATTGTAGCTACATGACTCTGAGACTTCTTGTCTGTCCTATTGCTGAAGCCCAGAAAGGAAGTGGGGCAGCCGAAGGACTGTTGCACAGAGAAGGGGCACACTTCCTGGGGTGGGATAGGCATGTGGGGAATGAGGGACTATAGGATATTAGTTTGAGTAGGCACCTGAGATGGAGTCTTTCCTGTTGTCCATGATCCATTAGCTTGGTTAGGAACCCCTTTACCTGGGTGGAGTTTAGTCCCAGCTCGGGGGTGGCCCGTTGTTGAGAGTGATGAGAAGTGTGGTCTAAGGCTGGGAGGTTTGTGGAAGGTCTACACGCAGTTGGTGATATTCTTACCAAGATAAGTGTCAAATGTGTGATAAATTACATGTTGCATAATTATTTACGTGTTTATTTTTATGGGTTTATCCTATGTGTGGTTATAATTGTATTTATATTTATGGGTATTTCCTGTATATGTTGCATGTATATGTTTATTGTTATTTCAATATGAATCCATGCATTTATAGATGTATTTGTTCGTTTATGTTATATATATATATATATATATATATATATATATA
>ML784722.1:1227680-1244413 GCA_009831015.1 Picea engelmannii | reverse complement strand
TATATATATATATATATATATATATATATATATATATATTTGCAAGAGTTCTGTGTGTATATGTTTTAATTGCATGTAGTTCAAAAAATTTATGTAGCATAACTCAGTTGGATGTTGAGTATGTTGCAACATGGTATCAGAGAATGAAAATGTTTTCTGGAGTAGCATGGCCTGACTTGGGTGGTCGAGGATGTTACAGATTAAGTCTTACACTTACTGTCTCAACACCAACTCTTTCTAAAACAGTCTAAATGTATCTTTTGATCTTCTGAAATAGAGTACCTAGGCCATATTGTTGGTAAGGATGGTGTCTATGTGAATCTATGAAGGATTGGCCCCGCCCTTAAAATATTACAAGTTTGAGAGGTTTCATGGTTTTAATTAGATAATATTACAAGTTTTTTTAGAAATATGGAAAAATTGCATCCCCACTCACTACTCTACTTAAAAAGAATGCTTTCAGTTGGAATACAATCATTAATCAATCCTTCCAATCTTTGAAAGAGGCTATGTGTACAATTCTCTCTCTATCACTACCCGACTTCACAAATACTTTTGTTTTGCAATGTGATGCTCCTAGCAAATTCATTTGGGCCATTCCCGTGTAAGATGGCAAACCTTTGGCCTTCACTAGAAAACAAATTTATGAGATACACTTGGGAATATATACCTTGAAAAGGAAATGTTGTCTATTCTACATGTAGTGGATCTCTAGCATCCCTACTGTTGGACATGGTCTTATGATTTTCATTGATGTCAACAAGGGTTAAATGGATTTATCATCCAGACAAGTATTTGGCTATACCAGTTGCAGGAATTGACAGTATTGGATGATAAAGAATGAAGAACAATGTTGATCGTTGGATCAAAATAAGAGTACAATCAAACGATAAAGAATGAAGAAATCATGTTGTTTGTTGGATCAAAATGAAATTATGATCATATGGCTCAGATCTCTTTCCTTGAGTTTTCTAAGCATCCAAAATTTGGATAAGTATCATATTCTATCGATATCACTTAAAAAATTCTAAGTATGGTTCATTATGGAGGTAAAAAAAATTGGGCGTCCATTATAATGACATCAGAGAGGAGACATGAGTCTGCGAGTCCACAAGCCCAAGAAAAATCGCTTAAGAATTTTTCTAAGTATAGGTTCATCTTGGAGGCTGCGAAAGTTGGGCATGCATTTTGATGAAACCAGAGAAGACATGTGAGTCTGCAAGTCCGAGATTCTATGAGAGTATGGTTCATTATGGAGGTAATGAAAGTTGGATGTGCATTTTGATGACACATGAGAAGACATGTGAGTCTGCAAGTCCGAGAGTTCATGAACCCAAGAAAAATCACTTAAGAATTTTTATAAGTATAGGCTCATCTTTGACGTTGCATAACTTGGGTGTGCATTTTGATGACACTTGAGAAGACATGTGAGTCTACAAGTTGGAGATTCTGTGAACCCATCACATGAAATAATTCTATGTAAAAGTCCATGTTTAAAATGAATAAGAATTGTCCACTCAATGGTTGATTATATCTGAATAGTCAATCTATATAAATCACTTAGATGAAATAAGGACCATCCATCTCAACACCTGATTAAGTCTGCACCATTGATTTATTCAGATGATTAAGTCACGATATTTGGTCCCTGCCAAACTTAAAGTAAAAATGGGTCGTCCATCTCACCGGGCGATTAATTCAGATTCGTTGGATCAAGATCTTCTTATAACTAAGGTAGGCCATTGGATCAACTAATGGGTGAAATTTCAACCATTTGGTAGTAAAAGGTAAAGTGGTTTGAAGTAAGTGCATAGGTTCCTAAAACAATTAGGAATGGATAACAAATATATGAACATCGAAATCAATGGTCAAAATTTAATCTTGATCTTGATTAGACATTAGTTGAGTCTCTATGAAACCAAAGCTCAGTGAAATGAAGAAATTGACCATTTTAGTCAATTTCATGAATATTTGTCGGGTCTATCATTCCATAAGAAAGATTAACATGAGAAAGAAAAACAAAAATTAATCTACAATAAATTTGAAGTTGATTAGGTTAATTTTTTTATTACAGTATATTGTAAATGAAGAGGCACATTGATTCATTGAAAAGACACAATGATTCAATGAGGCACATCATTTGGAAGGATATATAAACTCATAAGAATGAAGAATGAAAGTGTGAATCAGGAGATATCTGAGTATACCTAAAGCAAAGTCACTGGAATATATGAGAGAAAAAAAAAATTGTGCAATGAGGGTGGAAGAGAGGTGCTAGGAAGGATTGTAGTCCTCTTAAAATAGAATCCTGAAACATCCAGGGGGTTGGTGCCTCCTTTCAAGTTGGTTCTTGAAACATTTAAGGGGTTGTAGCCTCCTTTCAAGTTGGTGCTTGAAAAATTCAAGGGGTTGGAGCCTCCTTTAAAGTTGGTGCTTGAAGAAGTAGGGAGTTGCAGCTTCCTTGAGTAGGTGTTCAGAAAAGGAAGGGAATTTGGGTCTGCAAGAGTTGGTGCTCTAGAAAGGATTGGTTCCCTTCACAATCATGGCTTGTTGTTATACAAAAATTTCAATTCTTATTAGTGATAAATAAATAATTATTAAATTCAATGTCAATTCATTGTTGTGGTTTGTAAAAAGAATTACTAATTGATTAAAGGTAATATGGATTCACACCCCCCCCCCTCAATATTTCCAACAATTGGTATCAAAGAAGGTTCCTTCACCATAGTCTAACCATTGGAAGTTTTATCCTGAAGAATCCAATGGATCGGCAACAAGGAATGTCATCCAAAATAGCACCATTTCTCAAAGGAGATGACTATGCTTTCTAGAGAATAAGGATGAAGAGTCATCTGATGGCACTTGGATTTGATATTTGGAAATCTGTAGAAGATGGATACACTACACCACAAATTGATGTTGCAACAAAGAAGTTATGAAATGAAAATTCAAGAGTTGTTAATGCCATTTTAAGTGGATCATCCTGAAATGTATTTGTAAAATTTATGCACTGCAAATCAGCCAAAGAATTATGGGAAAAACTTAAAGTTATTTATGAAGTAGATAGAAAGGTAAAACAATCCAAACTTCAAACACTCAGAGCATATTTTGAAAATCTAAAGATGAAGGAAGAAGAAAATATTGCAGAATATCTTCAGAGAGTAGATGAGATAGTCAACTCAGTCAAAGCATTGGGAGAGATAGTATAAGATAAATATAATGTTGATAAGTGTTGAGATAATTGTCTATGAGATATGATGCCAAGATATCTACCTTAGAGGATAGAGACAACCTTGAAAAACTCACTATGGATGAGCTCCATGGAATCCTCATAGCCTATGAGATGAGGAAAGGGTAAGAAAGGCCATCTAAAGGAGAAACAACCTTCAAAGAAAGAAAATCTCAGAAGAATCAAGAGAAAGTGTCCAATGAAGATCAATCAGAAATATATAATGAAAAGGTAGAAAAATTCATGAAAAAACTTAAGAAAGGAACTGGTAAATTCAAAGGAAAACTACCTCGTAAATGTTTTAATTGTGGAAAAGTTGGATATTTCTCCAACAAATGTCCCTATCCAAAACAAGAAGAAAGTGATGGTGAAGAAATTTACAAAGAGTACAAGAAGAGAAAAACTGGAAACAAGAAGAAAGTCTACAAAAATAAGAAGATCTTCTACACAAAATAAGAAAACAACTCATCTGAAAAAAGTGAAGGAGAAGAAGAAGAATCAGAGCATCTATTTATGGGTATAGAGAAACATGATAATCCTACTAAAAATAATTTTGGTATGGATGAATACTCTAAAGAGGAAGGTGAAGTAGATATTGAATAACAATTTCTCAATTCTCTGGAAGAGCTCAGACAATATAAAAAGAAGACTAAGTCACTAAAAGGACAGTTACTAGAGTTTGAGGAAGCACATAAATCAAGAGAAAGAGAAATTTCAAAATTAGTCAAGGAAAATGAACAAATCATCATTGACTTGAAAACTAAAATCCAAGAAGCCAAAATAATAGAAGAGATCTTAACTGAAAAACTTAATGAAAAACAACAAGACTGTGAGAAGCGAGAAGTTGAAATTGTTCTTCTGAAAAAGGAACTTGAGAAAAAAAAGAATCACTCAAGATTTGAAAAAAATTCAAAAATATTGGATGACATTTTGAATAGTCAAAGATCACCAAAGGATAATACATGACTTGGGTATGATAAAAAATCAACCTTTGGAACACAGAAGATAGACAAAAGACAAATTGGTTATGCAAATGATCTTAATAACACCTTAAAATTTGAAAATAACAAGATGAATAAGGCATCATTAAAGATTGTTCATAATAAGCTAAAGTCTACACCTCCCACAAAAGAGAAAGAAGACAAATGTAATATAATGGATAGAATAACTCCTCCTAAGTGATATTAACACATCTTTCTTGGATATTGCTACTCTTGCAATAACTTTGGACATAAAGCAGTACATTGCAAGGCTTATGGAAAATCATGCATACATAGAAATAATCAAAAATATAAAATCAACAAAAATAATCCAAAGAATAGAAGTTACAATTCATTCTCTCCATTACAAAGGTTCAATGTTGAATGCAATAAGTGAAACAATTAAGGTCATCAAACCAATGAATGTTGGATAACCACAAAAACAGTTTCTTGTATCACTCAAGATAAGAAAATATGGAAAGGAAAACATATGGAATATACATAATGCAAAGTAGCTCTATATACCAAGAACAAAAAGTGTCAATGGTACATTGACAGTGGATGATCCAAACATATGACATGAGATAAAAGTAAATTTCTCAAACTAACAAAAAATAAAAAAGGAAGTGTCACATTTGGAGATAATGTATCTTCTAAAATGCTTGGAAAATGCATAGTCACCTTGGGAAACAAGAAAAATGAAGCAGAAAACATGTTACTAGTTGAAAATTTGAAGCCTAATCTTATAAGTGTTAGCCAAACTTGTGATCAATGGAATATACTCATCTTTGACTCCCATAGATGTGAAATAAGAGAAGAAGGATCTGGGAAATTAGTTGCTATTGCACCAAGAACTTCAAGCAATGTGTATATATTAGATATTAAGGAAGAAGAAGAATGCCATATGAGTCAAGTAGATGAAAGTTGGCTATGGCACATAAGGATGGGGCACTTGAACTTTGATAACCTGATCAAACCCAGTAAAAAGGGAGTTGTAAAATACTTTCCAAAAGTCATCAAACCCTCAGAACCTTCTTACAAACACTTTCAATTAGGAAAGCATACAAGAGTCAGATTCAAAATAATATTCTACATCAAAACCCTTGGAGATTGTTCACATTGATCTATGTGGGCCCTCTAGGACTAGAAGCATACAAGGAAAACAATACTTCATGTTGATCATTGATGACAACACAAGGATGACCTGTGTATATTTTCTCAAAGAAAAGTCTGAGGCATTTGAAAAGTTTAAAGCATTCAAGACTTATGTAGAGAATGAAATAGATATCAAAATAAAATGATAATGGAGGGGAATTTACCTCTAAATAATTCAATAAGTTTTTTGAATATCGTGGAATCAAGAGACAATTCTTAGCTCCAAGAAATCCTCAACATAATGGATTTGTTGAGAGGAAAAAAAAAATTGTTCAAGAGGTTGTAAGAACTATGTTGAATGAAGCCAAGCTCCCAAACAGATTTTGAAGAGATGAAATATATGAAGTATTCCACATAATTAATAGAGCATAATTGATATATAACCATGAGAAAAAACCTTATGAATTATGGTTTGGAAGACCAGTATCTATGAAACATTTCAAAGTCTTCGGAAGTAAGTTTTACATCAAGAGGGATGAAGATAATCTAGGGAAAATTGACTCTAGATCAGATGAAGGTATATTTCTAGGATATTCACCTAACAAAAATGCTTACAAGTGATATAATCTAAGATTTCACAAAATAGTGGAAAGTGCAAATGTAAAAATAGATGATTTAAAATTGAGAAAAATCAAATCTCAAGATGAATAAAAAATTGATGAATGGAGAAGAACTAGTGATGATGAAGAAGATGGTGAGTCACAAGATGAAGAAGATATTAAAGAACTAATGGAGAATGAACTGAAAATTGATGAAGATAAGGATGAGGAAGAAACACCCTTACCAAAAGCACCATCAAAAAGAGTTCAAAAGAATTACCGTGGAAATCAAATTATAGGGGATACAAAAGCAGGAGTAGAAACAAGAACGAAATTTACAGTTGATTCTGAACATGAAATTCTTTCAATAATATAACCAATAAAATTTGTAGAAGCAAGCAAGAGTGAATATTGGATAAAAGAAATGAACAAGGAACTTGATCAAATTGAGAAAAAACATACATGGGAACTTGTTCCTAGACTAAAAGACAAGAATGTAGTAGGAACCAAGTGGATATTAAAAAAAAAACTCAATGAGAATGGACATATCATAAAGAAAAAATCTAGATTAGTATGTAAAGGATATGCCCAAGTGGAAGGTATTGACTTTGAAGAGACTTTTGTTGCAGTAGAAAGACTAGAGGCCATCATAATGTTTTTGGAATTTTCATTCTTTAGAAACTTCAAAATTTATCAAATGTATGTCAAGTCAACATTCCTAAATGGAACATTAGAATAAGAAGTATATATTGAGCAACTAGAATGATTCATATTCACATAAAATCAAGACTATGTGTGCAAACTAAATAAGACTTTGTATGGTCTTAAACAATCCCCTAGAGCATGGTTCTCAAGACTAGATCAATACCTGCAAAAGAAACGATATAAAAGAGGGACTACTGACAAAAACCTATATATCAAAATTGAGGATCAATATATAATTGTTGTGGTGGTATATGTAGATGATATCATATTTGGAAGTAATCTTACTATACTAAGAAAAACATTTACTACAAAAATGAAGAAAGAGTTTGAAATGTCTATGTTAGGAGAACTGACTTTATTCCTAGGATTACAAGTCACTCAAACAGATAAAGGAATATTCATTTCCAAAAATAAATATATAAAACAAATGTTAAAGAAATTCCGATGGAAGACAGTAAACCCATGTGCACTCCCATGGTCATAGGATGCAAACTAAGTCTAGATGATGATTCACCAAGAGTATACCAAACCATGTATAGATCAATGGTTGGTAGCTTATTATATGCAACAACAACAAGACCAGATATCTTGCAGGTTGTAGGAGTAGTAGGTAGATTTCAATATACACCTAATGAAACTCACATGAAAGTGGTAAAAAGGATATTCATATATCTTAAAGGAACACTAGAGTTTGGTTTATGGTTTCCAAAAATAGAATATTTTACATTGACTACATATACTGATGAAAATTGGGTTGGTAGTATAGTGACAATAAAAGTACTAGTGGAATGAAGAAATGTCCTTTCTGTCATTGTTGTCAAAGGGGGAGAATACAAAGTAAAACTTAGTTAAAATAACGAGTTTTTACTCTGTTTTCATCAATGCCAAAGGGGGATAATGTTAGACATGGTTTATGATTTTCATTGATGTCAACAAGGGTTAAATGGATTTATCATCCAGACAAGTATCTGGATATACTAGTTGTAGGAATCGACAGTATCAGACGGTAAAGAACAAAGAACAATGTCGATTGTTGGATCAAAATGAGAGTACGATCGAACGGTAAAGAACCAAGAAACAATGTTGTTAATTGGATTAAAATGAAATCATGATCAAACGACTCAGATCTCTTTCTGAGATTCTGCTAAGAAACCAAAATTTGTCTAAGTATCATATTCTATTGATATCACTTAAAAAATTCTAACTATGGTTCATTATGGAGGTAACGAAAGTTGTGTGTGCATTATAATGACATCCTAGAAGAGACATGAGTCCAAAAGTCTAAGAGTTCATGAACCCAAGAAAATTCTCTTAAGAATTTTTCTAAGTATAGGTTCATCTTGGAGGCTATGGAAATTGGGCATGCATTTTTATGACACCCGAGAAGACATGTGAGTCTGCAAGTCCAAGAGCCTACAAGCCCATCACATAAAATAATTCTAAGTAAAAGTCAAAGTATGGTTCATTATGGAGGTAATAGAAGTTGGACATGCATTTTGATGACACCCAAGACATGTGAGTCCGCAACTCTGAGAGCCCACAAACCTGAGAAAAATTGCTTAAGAAGTTTTCTTAGGTTCATCTTTGAGGTTTTGGAAGTTGGGCGTGCATTTTGATGACACTCGAGAAGAGATGTGAGTCCGCAAGTACAAGAGTCTATGAACCCATCACATGAAATAATTCTAAGTAAAATTCCATATTTAAAATGAATAAGAATCGTCCACTCAATGGTTGATTATATCCAAACCCTCGATTTGTCTAAAGCACCTAGATGAAATAAGGACCATCCATCTCAATAGCTGATTAATTCTGCACCATTGATTTATTCAGATGATTAAGTCACAGTATTTGGTCTCTGCCAGATTTAAAGTAAAAAAAGATTGTCCATCTCACTGATCAATTAAGTCAGATTCATTGGATCAAGATTTTCTTAGGACTAAGGTAGGCCATTGGATCAACTCCTGGGTAAAATTTCAATCATTCGTCAGTAAAAGGTAAAGAAAGTTGAAGGAAGCACTTAGGTGCCTAAAATAGTTAGGCATGAATAACATATATATGCACATCAAAATCAATGGTCAATATTTAATATTGATCTCGATTAGATGGTATTTGAGTCTCTACGAAACCAGAGCTCATTACAATGAATAAATTGATTGTTTTAGTCAATTTCATGAAGGGTTGTTAGATTGATAATTCCATAAGAAACATTGACATGAGAAATAAAAAAACATAATTAATCTACAATGAATTTGAAGTTGATTAGGTTAATTTTTTTATTAGAGACTATTGTAAATGAAGAGGCACATTGATTCATTGAAAATACACAATGGTTCAGTGAAACACATTGTTTGGAAGGATATATAAACTCATAAGAATGAAAAATGAAATTGTGACTTAAGGGATATCTGAGTATACCTGAACTAGAGTCACCAGAATATATGAGAGTAAAAATAAAAATTGTGCAGTGAGGATGGAAGGAAGTTGCTAGGAAGGACTGTAGTCCTATTCAAATAGAATCTTGAAACAACCAAGGGGTTGGTGCCTCCTTTCAAGTTGGTGCTTGAAAAATTTAGGGGGTTGGATCCTCCTTTCAAGTTGGTGCTTGAAGAAAAAGAGAGTTGAAGCTTGCTTGAGTAGGTTCTCACAAAAGGAAGGGGATTTGTGTCTCCTAGTGTTGGCACTCTAAAAAAGGATTGGTGTCCTTCATAATCACAACTTGTTGTTATACATACATTGTAATTCTTATTAATGATAAATAATTAATTATTAAATTCAATGTTAATTCATTGTTCTGGTTTGAAAAAAGAGTTACTAATTGATTAAAGGTAATNTATTTCCAACACTTTCTTGGGCAATACTTCCAAATTAAAAATGATCATCAAAGCCTCAATAGTTTTTGGAACAAAGAACTTCATCCCATGAGCAACAAAAGTGGTTGACCAAGCTATTATTATGGGATCATTTACAAGAAGGGAAAATAAATTGTGGCCTTTTATGCTCCTTCCAGGAAATATGAAGAAGAAGGGTCCCTCTTTTCACTCTCCTTCATTGTCATTCATTGGTTAAAGGTTGTTTTCCAAGAATGGTTCCAAGTTCCCAAAATTTTATTATGATCCAACAATTACAGCAAGATCTTCATTCATCTCTAAGACTCTCTTGGAAAAATGGGGAGCTTTGCTATAAAGGTTGCTTGTATCTGAGAAAAAAATCCCACTTTAAATCCAATGTTCTCTCTAAACTTCATGCTCCGCCACCGCCAGGACATTCTAGCTTTCATAAAACATATGAAAGGATCAAACATTGATTTTTTGGGGAAGGTGTGAAGTAGGACATCCACATTTTTGTATCTGAATGTGATACTTTCCAATGCAACAAGGGAGAAACTATGAAAACTCCAAGAACACAACAACCTCTCCCTGTTCCACCACCTATATGGATAGATATCTCCTTGGACTTCATTATTGGATTACCCAAATATAGAAATAAATCAGTCATCATGGTTGTGGTCGACCTCCTTTCAAAATATCTCAATTTATGTTCCCTCCAACAGTCATTCAAAGCCTCCATAGTGGCTCATTTTCTTATGGAAAATATCTTCAAACTCCATGAAATTCCCCACTCTATATTCTCCAACCATGATCCAAATTTCACAAGAAACTTCCCAAAAGAATTGTTCTAGCTCCAGGGCACCCAATTTCATTTCAACATTGTCTATCATCCCCAATTATATTATGGTCCAACCAAAGATGTCAACAATTTCTTGGAAGCATATTTTTGGTGCTTCGCATCCAAACAACAATCTCAATGGTATTAGTGGTTACCAGTTTATGAATGGTTGTAAAATATATCTTACCATGGTGTTACTCGCATGACTCCATTTAAGTTCATCTATGGTCAAAATATCCCCTTTGTATTATCTTATCTTCTCGGTGTCTCCAAGGTCTAGGAGGTCACTAGAACCCTTACATTCGGAGCTAACATTCTACATACCCCCAAAGAGAATTTGGTCTTGTCTCATAATCGCATGAAGAAACAAGTTGATGAGTGTCATTCCGAATGTGAATTTTCTAAAGGGGATCATGTGTTTCTTCATCTACAACCTTATAAGCAATCTTCCTTCAAAGAATATCACTACCAAAAACTTTCTACAAAATTTTATGGCCCTTATACAATCCTCTAGCAAGTACGACCTATGACTTACAAGTTATACCTCCCCAATCACTCTAAGATCCATCTAGTTTTTCATGTATCTTTCTTAAAGAAAGTGAATGGAACCAAGTGCCAAATTCAAAATAGTCTTCCAAAATTGGATGAAGAAGGATCCATTTGGTTGTAGCCACACACAGTCATGGCCACACATGAGCATCATCTTTATCATCACACAATTGAATAAGTTTTAGTACAGTGGAAGGATACACAATCTGAGGATGCCACATGGGAGATGACAAGGTTTTTCTGGGGGAAGGGCATGTTAGGGTCCTAACCTCCTAACCCCTCAAGTAGATATAATTATATGTTTTTTTATGTAATAAAGGTCATCATTAGTAAATAAGGCCAATGTAATAATGTGAATGTGTCTAGTGTAAAAAGACTTACTAGAAGGTTATGTTATCACATATAATTGTCAAGAGGCAGCAGGTCATTCGAGTTCATGGTCTGCACATGAAGCGTCAAATCGTTTCTTTCATACCAGTCCATTTCGGGCTTGAGGCACAATCAACAAGCAGTTTTAATCTTTCAAGCAGGTGGGCTCAGTTTTCAACAGTGGAGATCCCATGCGAAGATTGGATTAGCGGCTCATGGGCTTTCGGGAGTCCAAAATTGCGCGAAGTATAGTGGCAGAGTAAAAGGTATGAAGTCCCAAGGCCCAAAGAGAATGTGAGTCATCGATATTAAAGTGGAGAGGTGGCAGCAGGTCCCAGTGTTCAGGGAAATAATCTTCGAGAGTTTTGAAGTGGGAAGTGTGTAAAAATGTCAAAGAGACGAAGCTTGAACTCTCAAAGAAATCGTGGACCATTGATTTGAAAATCAATAGGGAGTCATTGATCTTAGCAACAATGCCTCCTGAAGGCCCAAAGTCTCGAAGCCCTGAAATAAGCATGATTCATTGATCTTGGAGAGAGCCACATGTCATCAGATCCATAGCTTCGGGTAAATGCACAGAAGGTAAGAAATATTTGAGTTTTGATTTTTCCAGAGCCCAGAGACCCGAAGTGGATATCGACCATCCAAATATAGAAGACATGCGTCGTCGGATCCATGACTACTGGTAAAATCCCTTGAAAGCACAGGTTTGAGTTTTGATTCTTCCGGAGCTTGGAGACCCGAAGGAGATCTCAGTCATCGATTTAAGAGGGAGTGGCAGTCATCAATATGGACATATGGCGCACTCATATATTGTGACACCTGGCACCTATTCAGCAATGAAACATCAGCATGGTGGCACCAGGAGTTCCACGTCAGATCATCCTCCAGGAGGTATTATTGTTCAATGTCAAAAATAGTGTCCCCCCCCCTAAGGGCACAGTTTGGCGGTTTCTAAAGATGGTAGACGGTTAAGCTTGGCGGTGGCACCAAATATGGCAGGTGTACCCTAGATCTCAGCTCGGGACTAGATCTACGACCACAATCCATTACGGGGGCACAACATGCTCGAGCGATAATTTTCTTAAGTGGTTCCGCAATGGAAACCATGGTAAGGTGAAAGTGCTAAGTGGTGAAATATCATGGATTGTGGGCCCAAAAGCAGTCTGAACCTAAACCACCTATGAGCGGCCCTACAATCACATGTTTATATGGCATCCTATCCGAGAGCAACATGTGGCCTCTCCCTAAGCATCAAATCTCATTCAATCTCTGAGGAAAAGCAGTTAATGGAGGGTAGGTTTGGTGGTTGAAACCTCGACTCACCCCATAAATGGAAGGCCTGGAGGATCTGGAGTTGTTAGCCCATGGTACCCCTGTGAGAAGATTTTTCTGCAGACCCATGTCAATCTAAGCTTACATCTGACAGAGGGATACATGCATAGTCTGACAGAAGACCGCTCAGACGCAATGCTTTGAATGTAATGATCAGATCACATTCTTGGTGGTGGTGAATTATTTTGAGTATAAATAGATAGTTTTAATATTTTTTTTATGGGTCAGTTGGTTGAGAATAGATCCCTATTTTGTAATGTTTTGATGCCAGAACTGATGTATCAGATTTGAGACTTTAATATTAATAGAAGTCATCCTCTTTTCATCTCTTTGTAAAAATTGTTCCAAAACACTCGGGCATGGAGGATCTAGTCAAGGGTTGTTATGTTGTTGTAATGTAGGTTTGGTTGCAGTGGTATTGCGACCAATTTTAGTCAACTTCCTTGTGATATTTTCCCCTCTTACACTGAATGGCTCAGGCATGGAGGTTCCAGTCGAGTTGTTGTAGCTGCATGGTGATGTAGGTTTGATCATTGTGTTGTTGTGATTGTGTTCTTTGGACATATTTCAGTGTCTGAAGCTTGAGCTTAAGAGTGATCTTGAGTCTGAGTTTTTCTTCTCCAAGATGCTTGAAGGCCTGATGCCCATAGCAGTCTTGTCCACCTTTCTTACTAATTCTTCCCTCTGCTCACACTTAAACTCAATTCATTGACTGAAGTTAGTTGTGGCCCTCACTTCCCTGTGCATTTATTGTCTAGTTCTATGTTGAACATCATTCATATATTAAGTTTTGTCCATTGATCTCCACTCATATAAAACTGACATCCACCAAAAAATATGATGGTTACTGGGCTTATCCTCCCGCAATCTGAGGGTGACTCTCAGTGCTAACGGGTTCCACCTCTAGAAATTTGTTCCTCTAGAATGTTCTCTAGAAGATATAAATAGTATAAATAGGGGTAGAAATCATTGAAATGTTCTCAAGATAATAAAGGTATCATCTTTTGTCTCAATTGTGTCATTGTGCTTACTGTTTCATTCTTTCTACTAACTATTGTGATAAAAAAAATTGTATTTATGCTCTAAATATTTCCTTATGATACCTTACAAAGTATCGAAGGAGGAATAACTGAGATTCTTGCAAATATTCTAAAGAGATAAGAGCCTGGGACCGAATGGGCTCACGTCAAAATTTTATTTGGGTTGTTTTGACTTCCTAAGAGATGATTTACTAAATATGGTTGAGTACTCTAGAGCCTTCGAACAAGTCCTGGTAACATTCAATGTGAATTTTATTTCCTTGATTCCAAAATTTGATAATCCATGATATTTTGACTAGTTCAAACCCATCTCTCTTTGCAACAATATTTATAAGATAATCACAAAAATGATTTCCAATAGGTTGAAGGACCTACTCTCATAAAACATCTCCTTTGAGTAATTTGGTTTCTTGAATGGGTGCCAAATCCATGAAGCAATAGGCCTAGCCCAAGAAGTAATTTACTCTATTCACACAGGTAAATTAACGTAAATTAACTTCAAAGTGAATTTGTTAAAGGATTTTGATAGGGTGATTAGTTGAATTTACATTAGACTTCTCCCCATACCCCTAGGTTTTAGACACTCTTTTCTAACTCAAGTTTTAAATTGTATTACCTTAGCTTATTTTTCCTTATTAATCAATGAATAAGACACCAAATTATTCAGAGATGAAAGAGGAATCAACCAAGGTTTCCCCCTCTCATTTTCCTCTTAATGGTAGAAGGTCTTAGAAAATTGATCCATAATGTTGTCTCGACTGGACATCTAAAAGGTATTTCAATCAGCACCATTATTTCCCTTTCCCATTTACTATCTGTGGATGATATTCTAATATTTTGTGAAGGGGAGTCTTGATATGTGGAACATCATAGTAACTTACTCTCTACTTTCTACAAAGAAATAGGAATGCAAATTAACATGGAAAAATCCCCTCTTTTCACCTAAGGACTGTGAGATCGGGAAAAACACTCCATCTCCCAAACTTTAGACCTCCATGCCAGAGATGTAGGCATAGGTTTGAAATATTTGGGTTTTACTCTTAAAGAAATTTTTTACTACAAAAATGAGTGGTTTTGGCTACTTTCCAAAGCAGAGAAAAATATACATGCATGGTGCAATCGATGGCTTTCCAAAGATGGCATGTTGGTTCTAGTCAAGTCTTAGAAGATATTCCAATTCACTGGACCACTCTAACTTGGATACCAAAAGGTATTTTGGGGAAAATAATACAACTCTCATTCATATTCCTTTGGTCAATATCTGAAGAGAAAAAATCTCTAGTTTTGGCTTCGTGGAAGAGACTAGCCACTCTAAAAAACTTGGGGGTTGGGGGCTAAAAAATGTTTTTCTTTTCTCCAAAGCCTTGGTTGCAAAAAATATGTGGGGGATAATAGAATGCATGGGCCTATGGGCTAAATTTTTTATAGGAAAAATACTTCCCACAAGAATATATAGTTGATTGGATAAGGAATCCAAAAAAAGAACCAAAAAAAGGATCAATCATCTAGAAAGCCATCCTCAAGTCTTCCCCCTTCATCAGGAATTGGATAATTTGGTGAGTAGGAATGGAGCCAAATTCCTCTTAGGTAAATACCCATGGATTGGATGCAATAATAGCCACATAATTCCTAATCACTTGATCTAGGTTTCAAATAGAGGGGGCTTGTTTTTCTTAAACCAAATATGGAAAAGGGATTATGTTGCGAGACATGTTTGTTGGTTGTCTTGGAAAGAGGTTGGTTTGGGAGAATATCAAGCATGCCTTTGGACCAAATATATTAATTCTATTCAAAATTCCTTTTTCTATCCATTAGATCAAGAAGACCAATTGATTTGGTCAATAAACCCTTCTAGCGGATATGTCTCCCAGATAGGCTACACTACACTAGCACAAGAAAATCAAGAGGGGGGAAAAGATATGGATGTTAAGATTCCCTTCCAAGGAAAAAATTCTTATATGGCTCATTTTATTAAATAAAGTTCCCACTTGGGAAAAATTGCAGTGGAGGAGCTTCATAGGGCCAAGCATATGCCACCTTTGTAAACAAGACAATGAAACAAACCATCATCTCTTTATGCATTGCTCCTTTACTAAAACAATCTAGACAAAATTTCAAAGGTATATAGGGTCATCCTATAGTTGGGAGGGATAAATATAGAAGCAAACTTCAAAAACTATATGGATAGTCATCATATGAAAGACTACAAAGATCTTCCATTGATTATTACATGGGGAATTTGGATTGCTCATAATCACTCCTTCCAAGATGTTGTCTCCTTTTCCTCTCACCGTGCATTAAATTTTCTAGCTATATTATCAACATACCCACAAAGCTTGACATATATTCCTACATCTCCAAACTTATAGACCATCATCCAAAAGGATACCCCATAGGATTTCTTTGATGGAGTCACACAAGGGAATCCATTCCATGGAGGACGAGTGGTATCATCCATCTCTCATATGAAAAGACTATTTCTTTCTCTACTAGTCTTGAACAAGAATCAAACAAATTTAGTGATGTAATGGCTCTCAAACTCACTCTCTTTTTTTCCAGGGAAAAAGTAATAACACATTTACACATTTATGGTGACTCTATGTTGACAATTAGATGCATGGATGGGGTTTCCACTTTGCACAACTAGACTTGTACTCCATGTTTTCAAGATATAAAAACTTTTTCTCTCACCTCACCTTCTACCATGTGTACAAGGATAGAAATGAAGATGCATACAATCTCTCAAAAGCTAGAGTGGCATTGGATAAGGGCACTTGGAAGATCATTTAAAAAGCTAGATGGGAACAACATAATATTTTGACAACACTTGGTTACAAATATAATTGGTGTCTAACTTTTTGGATATTTAACATCTTATTTTTTCTTTCTCAACATACTTTTCGTGTTTATTGTTGGTACATCATAAATTTTACAATATTGTAAGGAATACTAACAATCTGTTTTGACTAGAATTTTGTATAAAGACAAAGAAAATCTAGGACTATTTTTATAGACTAACCAAATAATAGATGGATGTAGAATCTCAAATGGATATTTTTTTTTATTCCAAGCCCTATAGGGAAAATATTGAGCTATAATTATAGGATTTCCTCAAGCATAAACATATGTAATTTTTTTTCTTTTTGCAATAAAACCACTTATATAT
>ML784722.1:1183163-1227630 GCA_009831015.1 Picea engelmannii | reverse complement strand
CAATGGAAGGTGACAAAGGGGTGAAAGCCATATTTAATGATGATGAGTAGATATCCTATCCAAATATGTGTACATAGTTGTAATACATGGAACTAGGAAACATGGCATGTAGGGAGTTATCCCATCTTAATTTGACTATGACCGTTTAAGACCTAAAATATTTTGCACATTTAATGTATAGTGACCAAGATGAACACCTTCTAAATCATGTATCATAATATTTTAATTTAAAATATTTTAGAACTTTCATGTATTTAATCCTCTACTTCATTTCAATTATATTATAGAGAACTTGTTGGAAGGTTGTTTTGGTCAAAAGGTGATATGTTTATGCTTAGAAAAAAATTTCATTGATGTCAAAGTGGTAGTGATGATGATGATGTGGTAGTAATGATATGGATGTAGCAGTGATGATGATGATGATGATGATGTGGAAATGAAAAATGGATATTGTTTGAGTATTGAAGCCTTGAAGCCATGAATCCAAGAGAAGAAGCCTTGAAGCCATGAATCCAAGAGAAGAAGCCTTGAAGACATGTTGATTAAGCCTTGAGAAGCCAACATGCAGTAGTCAAGACATGAGGAAAAGTCAATGTCAAAGTAAATTGAAGAAGCCCCTGAATAAGTAATGATGTTTCCACTTAAATAATCCTTGAAGTGCCTTAAAGGAGTCTTGACATAAATGCATATAACTCCAAAGTGGTCCCCTTATGGCATAGATTTTAAGCATGGCCTTCATGGGATGAGATAAAATGTGGTTAGTTCTACATGTGCACTTTGATTTGTACACAAATGGAGCCTTGAAGGAGCCTTTAAGAAGACCTGAAACCAAGTGAATAATCCCCTAAAGTCAAGTGAAAAATCCTACATGTGTCCAAGATAAGGATTGCAAGATGGAGATTGTTGAAAGTATTATTTTCAGTTAATTTGGATACCCTATATTTGAGGGAATTTGTATCCTATATAAATAAATCAAATGGAATAAAACGTTACATGGTTGTAAATATTATTTTGATTCATTTCCAATGGTATATGTAAGTCCCTCTAACTCCCTAGGAATGAGGAGATATGAATTGTTTTGTCTGACAACCTAGCTAGAAAATTGAGGTCGGCTCAACAAATTTTGGGGACAAAAATACTATAAATATAAGATAGGATTTCACATTTTTTGAGTAGCCAACCAAGATATCAAGTCTAAGATGTGCTCAAGGTGTTGGGGTGTCTTTTTGATGTGCAATATAATTCTAACAGATTCTCTTAAGAAGGGAAATTCCAATGGAAGATGAAGTCTTGTGAAGATTTGTTCTAGGGTTTTTCTTTGAAGGTAATCTTGGAATTTTTAATATAATTTTTTTTATAGAATGACTCAGATAGTGAAACTTGGAGGTGTTTTAGAAAATATAGCAAAGAATATTGGGTACTAATTTCAGGTCTTGAATCATTAAAGGTTTGGAGTTATACTCAGTGGAAGTTGAGGTTTTTACAAATGTGGTTTTCTTCTTCAAAACAAGTCACCTTGACATTTTCACTCTAACTTTGTTTTGGAGATGCTTAAAGGAGAAAAACTTGGAGGAATTTTGGAGAATATATCAAAGACAATAGGGTAAAAGTTTCAGATCCTGATTCATTATAGGTATGGAGTTATACTTGTCGAAAGTTAGGGTTTGTGACTAATTTAGAAACTAGTCCCAACTAGGTGTTCGAGATAAAATGGTTATATAGGAATCTTGGTAGGTCCAAATTGAATTCCACTTGTTTCATTAGAATAAGAACAGATCCTAATATATAAGGTCTAAGTTTTAGAATAAAAAATGGAAAATTGAGCTTATGGTGAATATTACAAGTTTGCAGATTTGAGGTATAGTTCTGAGCAGTTTTGTATGTAGATTTAAAAAGTGATCTTGGTATTGTATTTGAAGGTTGTGATGTTGACGTGAGGTTGTTATGTTGTTGTATGCTCTGCTATGAAGTTTTGATGTTTTTTTGATATTTTTGTGATATTTGCGTGATGTTTTCGTGAGTGGATGTTGTCGTTAGTGGACATTTTCGTGAATGGATGTTACCGTCAGTGGATGTCATTGTTAGTGATTACACTTTGGGAATGATTCTATGATAATTGCTAGGATTTGAAGGATTGTCTATGAAATGAAACATGCAAGTGAATTTTAGAATTACTCTATTTATGAATATCTTTGATTGGTATTGAGTTGGTGCTCAGTCGAGAATATTGGTGTCTTCACTCAACAGGTTGGTGCCTATGTTTTAGGGAGTGGATGTTTCTTTATAGTTGGAGATGGTAAAGCCAGCGGGTTGGTGCTTCCTTCCAATCGATGCTAGTAAATTAAGGAGTTGTAGATTCCTACATGTTGGTGCCTATAAATAATGGGGTCGGTGCCTCCTTCCAGTTGGTGTTGGAGAATATCGGAATTTGGTGCTTCCTATGAAAGTAATCTTAACATGATATAAGAAAAGTATTTTGTAGTTTTCTCCCATTTTGGTTTCCACATATAAATCATCATATTTTGTGTATGGTTTTTTGTGGTAATGAATGACATTGTTAATGGTTAATATTTAAATGATTTTCTTAACATTAAAAATGGTAAAAATTTCTCAATATTGATTCACTCCCCCCCAGTATTGGTGAATATTCCAACAATTGCAATCATAATGGGTTCCTTCAGGACCAGTCTAACTGCTGGAAGGAATATCATGGATATTCATTTAGTTTACTCTGTAGATGGAGTTCCATTTTTCAGTGTATCAAATGTTTCTCATTGGAGCACAAGGATGAGAGCATTTTTCTAGGCATAGGAGTTTGATATTTGGAAATCAGTATTAGATCATTACACCACTCCAAAAGGCATACCAAAGGGTGCATCAACAAAGAAGATACAAAAATAAAATGCAATGGAATTGAACATAATTCTAAGGGGCTTATCAGATTCTAAGAGAAACAAAATTGGAAAGCATTCATCAGCTAAAGAGATTTGGGAAAAAATACAAGAAAAATACACAAAGGAAGCAATGGAGGAATGTGTAGAAGATCAAAAGGACAATACACCAAAGAAAGAAGGAACATCAAAGAAAATGGATGACAACCCAAATAAACATGAAACTGATGAATCAAATTAAGAAAAGGTGAAGGAATTTGAATCAAGTAAGTATTTTTGTGGTGATAAATTAAATCCTTGTGATATTAGATGTACCTATGCAAATAAAAGCAGTTTTGTCAAAGATAAAGATGAAATAAAAATCCATGCCTCATAAGAAGAAGAGAATAATAAAGTAGAAGATGAAGTAGACCTTGAAGGGGAACCGATTAGTTCTCTAGATGATTTGAGGAATGCAAGGGAGAAAACAAAATGTTAGTGGAACAACTGTAAA
Source organism: Picea engelmannii (assembly GCA_009831015.1). Taxonomy (NCBI): domain Eukaryota; kingdom Viridiplantae; phylum Streptophyta; class Pinopsida; order Pinales; family Pinaceae; genus Picea; species Picea engelmannii. The sequence continues at coordinate 1,224,246 of ML784722.1, read as the reverse complement.
ATATCAAGAAAATAATACATTGCTAGAAGAGGAGCTAAGTGAGATTGAAAAGACTATCATTATTTTAAAGGAACGAGTAGAAGTGGCTAAGAAGATTGAAGAAACATTGAAGAATAAATTAGAATAGAAATATACCCAACTAAGAACCAGCCTGCAGAATGTTATGGTTCAAATAGAAGATGACAAGAAAAATGAAAAATTCATAAAGAGTCAACTAAAAGAGAAGGAAGAAATATGTCAAGAAAAACAAATTGCAATTGTTTCTCTAAGAGAAGAATTGAAAAGGATAGTTGTCACAAAATTGAAGTTTGAGAATAGTTCATCATCCTTAGAAGAAATCCTCAATCATCAAATATCTCCTTGTGACAAGACAAGTATTGGGTATGACCAAAAGCAGAAACACATTGAAGAAGAAAAAAAGTTTCAAACTACCAAGAAAGATTGAAGAAAGACCTAAAAGTCATACAAATGGTTCAAAGGATTCCAATAACAAAGTGAAATACCATGATCAATCATGACATAAAAATAAAGCATCTCAAAGACCTCCATTTCAAAGAAGACTCTTTCATCCCATGTATCAAAGTTTCTTTCTTGGTTATTGTTTTTCTTGCAACAATTTTGGACATAAGGCTATAGACTGTAGAGTTTATGCAAGAAATACTCAAGTAAGGAATAAAGGTATCTACAATAATGTTGAATGTTACAAATTCCAAAACTATGGACACGTAGCTCAGAACTGTAGAAGCATGATGGAGTCTTCCATTGAATAAAATGCTCATATCAAATATAAGAAGGTTTGGAGAAGAAAACAAAAACAATAAGAATAGGTCAATGGAGAATTCTCAGAGGACATACCCACAGGAGTTGAAAAGTTGAGTAACAATGATAAATGTTCAAGTAAAGAGGAATATGTTAGGATTACAAATGATGATCCTCCAGTAGAGCAACATTATACATTATTGTAAACAATTTGGCATAGAGACTCCCAATATCGTGGATAATGTTGAGGGGGGGTTTAATTAGCAGGTAAGGAAGACCAAATAAAGGACAATAGAGGATTGTATAGAGAAGAAGAAAGTGTCTTAGTAAATCATACATGAGCATTGAGGGATCTACTTTAGAAAGCTTCAAGAAATGGCCTAGTCTAAGGGGGAGTCGACACAGTCAAAGGGGGAGTATTTTCGAAAAGGAAAGATGCTCACAAAGATAGACTTAGAGACAAAAGAAGGAACCACTGATGACATAGGGAGCAAAAAAATGATTTAAATTACAGTGGATGAAGTCATGAAGAAATGATGCATGAAGATATTTTACATTGATGCATGTTCACTCTATGCAAGAATGAATTCAGAAGTACTTTGTGTATGAATATCTTGGATTGGTATTGAGTTGGTGCTTGATTGAGAAGATCGATGTCTTCATTCAGTAGGTTGGTGCTTGTGTTTTAGGGAGTGGGTGCTTCCTTCTATTTGGAGCTAGTAAATCTAGGGGGTTGGTGCCTCCTTCCATTTGGTGTTGGTAAATCAAGGAGTTGGAGCTTCCTTCATGTTGTTGCTTGTAAACCCACTAGTACAAAATGAGAGATAAACGACCAAGTGACCAAAAGTTTTGTTCACCATAGTTTTTCAATGGCTAAATGACCAAAATTGAGAATTTTTAAGTGATCCAACTAAAAACAACCAAGATAAATGACCGATGTAGTCACAAGATAAAATATATGACCAAATAACAAGTATCTAAACTAAAAATGACCACATAACAATAACATTAAGAATATGAATTGGTCGTTTATTTGGTCATTTTTAGTTGTGTCACTCCGAAAATGGAAAATTACAATTTTGACAATAAATTTGTACAATTTACTAAATTTTAACATTGTAGATGGATTTGTAGTTAAGGGGTCTCTGAATCCATCTGCAGTGTTAAAATTTAGTAAATTGTAATATTGTAGATGGATTCAGGTGTAGACGTCACTCAATGGCATATATGGATCAAGATTGATGTAATTTTGACAATGAATTTCATGAACAATATTTTACTAAATTTTAACACTACATGAGATGGATTCAGAGACCCCTAAGTTGGATAAAAATAAACTATCTACAATTTCCAATTCCTCATCTATTAATTGTGGGATCTTCATACATTTGATAGGCATCCAAGGAGGATGTTGAATATCATATCTTATTTGCATTCTTCAATCCTAGGTGTTTGAAATTATTGATGTGTTCATGAGACAACACTAATTATAGATACATCTGCAAGTAGGCTTCCAATATAAACATTTTTTCTTCAACAAAAGAAATATCCAACTTCTTATGGATTCAATTGCAATAAATTCAACATATTTGAATATGACACAAGGTTCTTTAAACTTTGGATAGATTCGATCTAGATTTTATGAGCAGAACAAAATGAATATGGATTATTAACAGGTGCTTAACACAAAATAACAGAGATACAATAAAACTGGTTTTCTATTCAATAACGAAATAAGCTGAAACTATAAAATGCAGCGGAAACAAGCTTGATGGAATGGTGGTGGCTTATCTCTGAGAAGAGATGTGACGATTGGGCACATTCACAAGAATATCATTACAATGAGGCTCTGAAGGCCTTTTTTACAATAAGAAGGACTATCAAAAACCCTAGACATCCAAAAACCTAACCTTAGGAGATGAAGCACCAAAAGTCATGTGGGCCCCGTTTGGGTAAGTTAGTACATCAACTTCTCATGGTTGTAACTTTTGCATACGATCTTTGTTTTAGGTGTATGATAGCCCGTTGGAAAGGTATCATCGAGGAGATTCATTTTAGATGCAATATTGAAGGATCTTCCATATTAAAAACTTTTTTTCCCAAAAAAACATCGTTTAGGGCCTCAAAACAGCACTGGAAGTGAAAACTGTTAAAAATAGTAAATTACCAAAATTGTCAGAAAACTATTTTGAGCCAGTTGGAAAAGGTGGGTGGCCACTGATATCCATATGGATCAATCCTCCCTCCCTAGGAAGCAATGGTCTCCATTTCCTTGAGGTCCCCCATCAGATGAGGAAATTTTTGTTGAATTTGGCCCCGGGTGAGCCACTTGCCTTGGTGCAAGAGTTGCTCTGCTTTGATGACTCAATAAAGCTGGATCCTTTGTTGTCGAGTGCCCTTGATCTGTGAGTCCACAATCTGATCATTGGATTCCTTTTGCATGCAATCAGGGTTTATCTCTGTTGGTGTCAGTTGTTCTATACTTCTGAGGTGTCCAATAATTGTGGGAAATAAGGGCGAAGGAGATCCACGTTGAACACTGGACGCAGTCCAAGGAAAGGAGGAATGTTGAGCTCAAAATAATTATCCCCCGTGACCTTGGTGATAGTGTATGACACATAACAGAGTGGGAGAAGCTTTCGATGGGGTCTTGTAAGGTGTTCTTTCTTCAAGTGCAACCAAACTTTGTCACCCACCTGAAACTTATGTGGCCCCTGATGTTGATCATTGCGTTGTTTATACTTGTCATTGGACTTATGTAGGATATTCTGAACCTGTTGGTAGATGTGTTGGATCTGCTCAATGAATCGGGCAGCTTTCTCATCTTCATTTAGAGCAGGAGATGAGTCGGTCGAGGTGACCATAAGGGGAAGTGCAACATCTATGGGATCCAATGGTTGGAATCCCAACCCCACCTGAAAGGGGTTGTGGTTGGTTGATCTATGCAGGGCTCGGTTGTAGCTATGTTGGACATAGTGAAGGCTCTCATCCCATGTGCAAGGGTGATTTGAATTATACATGCAAAGGATATGCACAATCATTCGATTTACAACCTCGATTTGGCCATATGTTTGGGGTTGGAAGGCCCTGGATTTGGTGAGCTTGGTGTCCAACAGTGACTAGAGGCTCGACTAGAATGTGCTAAGAAATTGACTATCTCGATCTGAGACAATGGTTTGTGGGATTCAAAAATGTACCCAGACTCATTCAAAGAAGAGCTTGGTAGTGGCCTCTGCTGTGATGCTCTTCTTGTAGGAAACTAGAATCGCCATCTTAGAAAAGCGATCAACAACCACAAAAACACAGTCATTTCCCCGCTTGGCCGATGGGAGGCCCGATATGTAGTCCATTGAGATGGATTCCCATGGCCTGTCAGGAGTAGGAAGAGGGGTGTATAGGCCCTATTTCTTAGTGGTTGGTTTGGCAATAACACAGGCAGTGCAGGACCTGATATACTTGCTGACCTCCTGTCGAAGTTTCGGCCAGTAGAAATTTTTATGTAGCATTGCCACTGTCTTTTTGACACTGAAGTGTCCTGCCACCTGACTGTAGTGGGATTCCCAGATCATCTTCACTTTCTCACTTGATGGAACACAGATATGGCCTAGACGACACAACAACCCATCCTGAAGATGGAAATTATCGACAACTGCATTTGCACCCAACATTTGGTAGGTGGTGGAAAAGTCAGGGTCTGTCTCATAGAGTTGGGGCCATCTAGATGTCTCATGGTCGCAAGATTCTAGCACTGTGGTGAGTGTCATGACTGGCAGTTTGCTGAGGTAGCCAGTGACATAATTGGTGCTTCCTATTTTATACTTGATGTTGAGGTGGAATTGCTGCAAGTATGTGGACCACTTTTGATGGCAATCATTCTGCAATTTTCCCTGTGTCTGCATGAACTACAGTGGCTTATGATCAGTGTGCATGACTGTATCCTTACCAAGAATGTAATGTCTCCACTGGAGGCAGGCTTGCACAATGGAGTACATTTCTTTTTCATAAGTAAGGTACTTACGGATAGTATTTGACAATGTCTCACTATGATAGGCCACAAGGTGCCTGTGTTGAGTGAGAACAGTGCCCACAACATATTCTGAAGCATTTTTCTCGATCTCAAAAGGATTCTGCAGGTCTGATAGTGAAAGTACTGGGGTTGAGCACAAGCACTGCTTCAAATCATCGAATGCTTGTTGTTGGGACTGGCCCCATGCACATTTTTCCTTGCCACCACCCTTGTTTATTTGGCTGAGGGCCCAAGCAATATGGGAGAATCCCAACAAGAACTTGTGGTAGAAATTGGCAAGGCCCAAGAAGCTCTGAATCTCAGTGAGTGTTGTTGGGGCCGGCCAGTCACAGATGACTTGGATCTTGGATGGATCCACATGTACTCCATGCTGATAAATGATGTAGCCCAGGTAATGGACCCTGTCCATGTTGAAGGAGCATTTTTCCAAGTTGGTGTATAGCTTGTGCTACCACAAGGTGTGCATAACCTGTTGAATATGCTGCAAGTGTTCGATCCAAGTCTTGCTTTAAATTAGAATTTCATCTAGATACACCACTACAAAAGTATTGGTGAATGGTCGTAGGATATCGTCCATCATCCTCATGAAAGTGGTTGGAGCATTTGTGAAACCAAAGGGCATGACCAACCATTCAAAAAGTCCTTCCTTTGACTTGAAGGTGATCTTCCATACATCTGTCTGTTCTATTGGGACCTGGTGGTAGCTAGATTTCAGATCAATTTTACTGAAGTATTTGGCCTCCGTGAGTTGATCAAGGATTTTTCCGATTTGGGGAATCGGGTATCAGTTTCTAACTGTGATTTTATTCAGAGCCTAGTAATCAATACAGAGTCATCATGTTCCATCTTTCTTCTATACCAACACGATTGGGCTCCCGCAAGGTGATGAGCTGGGACAGATGTGCCCCTTCTGGAGAAGTTCTTGGATCTGTCGCTTGATCTCCTCATTCTCTAACAAAGAGAGGTGATAGACTAGCCCATTGGGAAATGATGCATTAGGGGTCAGATCGATGGGGTGCTTGACCTGGCAGTGCAGAGGTACCCCTGTAGGTGAGGAGAAGATATTCGAGTATTCTTCCACGACCTTATCTACTTGCTTCTACTGTGTGGAGAGGTTGGTTGCAGATACCCTAGATGTGGCTATGATATTTCTCTTATTCTGAGAGAGAATCGCGAAGAAGACAAACTTCCCCATCTGAGAGATGACCTTCCTGCATTTCTTAGTAGAGATCAAGGAAATAGCACTAGGTTGGACAACCTTGGGTATCCTGTACAATTTCCCATTCAAAGTAATAATAACACTATGAGGCCTAGACTCATATACAACATGACATTTCCATAATTAAGGTTGGCCCAAAAGAACATCACAAACTTCAAGAGGAGTAACATCACACAATACCTAGTCTTTGATTGGTTTGATGACGTATGACAGTCGACACTGTTGGCTGACGCAGAGATTGCTTCCTTGGCTAAGCCATCCAATGGTGTAGGGTTGTGGGTGTGGCATTGTTGGCAGGGCTAGCCACTTGACGACCTTTGTTGATGTGAGGTTCTTCTAGCTACATCTATCAATGATGAAGTGCATTGGGTTGCCTTTTACCCACATCTGTGAATGGAAGAGGTCCTCTCCTTCTTCTGTCTCATCTAGTTCACCATGTTGGAGCTTGGTGGTAGCAACGGTGGCACTGGGTTCTACGTCAATGATCTATTTTCCCCTTTTTGGTTTTGTCTTAGAGTTAGAATCCACATCTGATTCAGAGGCTTTCACTTCAGCCACCAATGACTTCTTTGAGTGGCAGTCAGCAATGTTATGCGAAGGGATCTTATGGAAGTAGCACCACTTCCCTGTATCTTTCTTTGTCTTTTCGGTGTCCTTCTTTTCTTGCGTCTTGGACTGGTTGTCCTGATACTGTCCATATTTGTTCTATCCTTTGTTCTGTGGTTTGGGGCCACCCTTTCCTGGATTTTGTTGTAAGGGGTTCCCAGGCCAAAATTGCCACGTCTTTTGTTTGAGCTTCTGCTCGATTTTGATGGCATATCGGTAGGCCGCACCGAAGGATGATATGTCCAAAAATTTCATTTCGGTCTGGATGTATCTATTTAGAGCACCACGATAATTGAGCACCAGATGTCACTTTGAATATTTGATACCCATCTTGGTGTGCAAGGTATGGAAGATATTTGTGAAATCTAGCATTGTTTAGTCTCTTTCTTGCCGCAGTGTAGTCCATTTGGTATACAGGTCGTCATAACTTCTGACAAGGTAGTATTGTTCCTTAATAGAATCCTTGAAGCATTCCAAAGTGGCTGTGACTAAAAATAATGAGGGTTCCTCGGTTTCCTTTTGCACACAGAAAGTTTCCCACCAATCTTTGACATGGGGAACGACTTCGGGGAGCACAAAAGTAATCTTTTCTCTATTCGAAAAGTTATGGACAGAAAATTACCCTTCTAGTAGATTCAACCACTTGTCTACAACATATTCGTCTATCTGACCATCAAATATAGGAATATCTAAGTTTATTTGTACCTTGAAGGGGGAGATGCCTTCGTTCGAAGAAGATGTGTCGCGTGTTGGTAGCCGCCAAAGGATTTGCACGAAAATATCCATCATATCGTTCCTCTATTGCGTGAGGGCTTCCTCAATGAACAGTTTGAAAGGATCTCCTATCCCATCATATTTATTTTCTCCTACCATGAGAGGTTTCTTGGGAATGCGAGAGATTTTTTCCTCAAGAGAAACAAGCTCGAGACCCAACTCTTTATACTCCGACCTCATTGGGGACATGCATTAAGACGACAAGGAGAAGACCGCTCTGATACCACTAATATGGATTTTATGAGAAGAAAGAAATGAATATAGATTATTAACATGTTATTAATAAAAAATAATAGAGATATAGTAAAACTGGTTTTCTATTCAATAACTATATAAGATGAAACTGTAAAACGCAGCGGAAACAAGCTTGCTGGAATGGTGGCGTCTTATCTCTGAGAAGAGATGTGATGGTTGTGTGAATTCATAAGAAGATCATTACAATGAGGCTCTAAAGGCATTTTTTACAATAATAAAGAATGTCAAAAATCCTAGACATCCAAAAACCTAACCCTAGCAGATGAAACGCCAAAAGTCATGTGGGCCTCATTTGGGTAAGCTAGTACATCAACTTCTTGGGGTCGTAACTTTTGCATACGATCTTTGTTTTAGGCGTATGATATCTCGTTGGAAAGGTATCATCAAGGAGATTCATTTTAGGCACATATAGAAGAAAATTCGATATTGCAAACCTATTTTCCCAAAAAAAAAACATTGTTTAGGGCCTCAAAATGACTCTAGAAGTGAAAATTGCTAAAAATAGTAAATTACCAAAATTGCCAGAAAACTACTTTGAGCTAGTTGAAAAAGGTGGGTGGCCACCGATATCCATATGGATCAAGATTCCATTGATCACTCGCCTCATAAAGCATCAATTAAATTCCACCCGTCACTCCCCTCATAATTAAAGCATCAACAATTTATCGTCATTCCTTCCAAAAACACTAAACAACATGAAAATGGTCTCTTGGGCTTCAAAATAAGTATTAGTATATAAATTCACATATATATATAAAAAAAATCATTAAAAAATGGTAATACAATATTGTAAATGAAAAAAACAAACAAAAAGAAAACGTGATCATTAAACAAAAATAGTAATTTGTTGCTCACCCTCCATTGTCACAGAGTATGCGACCATGCAAGGGATCGATATTGATGGTCGTGAAACTAGAAACCCATATGGGCATGGATCGATCTACTCCACCACAAAGAGATTTTTCTTGATTGGCGCCAAATTTTTGTGACCATGCAAGGGATTGATGATGTCTGTGAAACCCAAAAACCATATGAATAGTGATCGATCTACTCCAATACACAGATATTCGGGTCAATTAGCGCCAAGTTTTTGGCTCGATTGGAGGGAGGGGAGGGATTTTGGGTTTGAGAATGGAAATTTAATAACTCACACCATTTGGAAATTTCATTTGATGTTTGGGAAATTATCTATATATTTGGATTTGTTGAAATGGATAAAGGAACAACATCACAGGACAGAACTTGGAGGCTCCTAAAGAGGCGGGCGAGGGATTCTGCAGCAATGAAGTTCAAATATACTTCTCCTTATTAGGTTAGTAAATTCCCTATTTCATCTACCCTTTTTGTTCACATGTGCCTTGGAAATTCTCTATCGATGTGAGGAGGCAATAAATTGATTTTTTTCGTATCGAAAAAATGGAATGGATAGGAATCCTATGATATATTCTAGCATGATTTGAACATACTGTGATAAACATACCCATGTCGAAGAGTGGTTTGTTTTTGTTTGTGATTAAAGAAAATGAAAATACTCTGGAACTGTGAAAAATGATAGCTTGTTGAGAATTCTCAATAGTAGACAAACTATGGCCAACATCCTCCATCTCTTCACATTCTTAGTATTCCTTTGGGTCATGGGAAGAGGAAAATATAGACATCCAAATTAAGTGGATTCTATTGAATCATTCCTACATATGGATTAACAAGGTATGGCCAAATGGCCTCTATGAAAAAGAGTGAGACAATATCCATAATATAGGTTTTGTCTTCACTAAAACTATATTGGAATGAATGTATGTTGTAGTTATAAAGAGATGATATCTATATAAAAACTAATTAGTAATTGTAGGTGGAATTGGTTTTGTAGCTAGAAATTTGAGAGATACATCAACAACATGCAATGATTAATCCAATTCCTATCTATGGGACACTTGTCACATATGTGTTTCCCATATTAACGCCTCTATAACTGCTACAAGTTGGGATTTCTAGGCCTACTGGTTGAGAGATGTGTCATGTAGTAGCAATATATAGGTCAAAGGTAGCTAGAAAAACCATTATACTTATTTCATATCCTACAACAATAGTTCCAAAGAAATTCCTAGAGACAACAACATATTATATTGTCTCAGATCCTCTAGGAGCGTAGGTAGTAGAGGCAAGGGTAGAGACAGTAGCAAAGACAACTTTCCTTCCTCTAGTCTACATTGTTCTAGGTTTATCATCCTGTCCTACAAATGGTTTTTACACATCCCAGGAAGCAATTTTATTGTTGTATAGAGTCTCTGGACCACTAACAGTAGAGGTAAAATCATAGGCACAAGAAAAGTAAGCCACTTTCCTTAAACCAATTCATCAAGTGGAAATAGTAAGTACAAAGGCAAGGGTAAAGGAAGAAGCTCAAGCATTATGAATGGCAGCAAGACCAAATGAAGTGGACTAAGTGATATGGGGTATTTCAAAGAAAAAAGTAAAGGTTCTAAAACCAGATGAATTATGGGATTTGGTTGTTTTCCATTCTTTCATTATTATAGGCATAGTATACTAGTTTATTCTTTACTCATGCACCTTACCTTGTATAATGTAAGTGTTTGTGTTACTTGACCTGAAAATCATGACAATTAACGATCATTATGTAAGCATAGTAGAGTATCCCCTAGTTTCTACTCTATGTCTATAGTTTTGGGTCTCAAGGTCCCTCCCACCTATGAACAATTGGGATAAATTCTTAGTGTATGCCCAATCTTTTGATCCAAGAGAATCCATTCTTCTTCTAGTTTCATAGCCAATTTGAAATCTATTTCACTTCCTTGATTCATATCTGTATCTATATGTTGAGTAAGAACCCCTTGCAATTTCACTCATAAGGTAATGGAACCTAAGGAAGTAGGAGAGAGACAATTCTAGGAAGATTCAACGCCAAAACCAATGACTGTGAAAATGACTTAAAATGACCATATGGAAAGGCATAAGTAAAGGTATAGGAAAAGGTAGGAGTAGCAAGAGAAAAGGTAGAAGTAGCATGGGATACAGGGGAAAGGGTAAAGGACATAAAGACATGAGTAGATAGAATATTCCATGACCATTAAATCCTCAGTGTTCCCCCTAGTTTGAGTGTTAATTTGTGGATAACTATGAAAGTGATAGTTACATAATGGTGTCATAATTGAATGCATAAAATTAAAGATGATTCAATGCCTAGTTTGTTAACGAATGAATATTCATGCACATGATGAGAGATTAGCCAATGAGAAGAGCTTGGAGAAATATGCATTTCCATGTAATGATGGTCATTATGGGAAGAGGAGAAAAAGATGAATGATTTATGAACATATGGTGAAATTGGGTCATAGCGGTATAAGCCCTTTTCCTTAAAGTTGTTATCCAAATAGGATACAATTGCAAAGCATGAGAGATGCAGAGGCACCAAACATAAACGAAGATGAAACAAATGAATATGAAGAGGCACCAACCTTAGATTAAGGGATTGAAGTTGATAGAATGTTTAATGAGGGTTCCAATGATGATTGGCAGAAATTGATGGAGGATGCTTCAAAATCGGTGTATGGTACTTGCGAGTTAATTCAGTTGGAAAAAATCCTTCTAATTCTTAATTTTCAAATGGTGCATGGTTGGAAAAATGAGAGTGTTGATTACTTATTGGCTTTTCTATGTTGGTTGTTACCACCTAACTCCACATTTCCAACAAAAAGGAGTGTATGTAAAGAGAAATTCACTAAGCTAGGCTTAGGGTATACAAACATCCACACATCTGTGAATGGTTGTGTATTATTTCACAAAAACTATGCAAGTGAGACTGAATGTCTGAAATGTAAAGAAGCGAGGTATAGACCAGGGTTGAAATTAGATTCATCTCCTAGAATGTTTCTTCACCACTTTCCACTAACCCCACAGTTTCTTAGAATGTATAGATGTTGAGACATTGTTGAGCTTATGATATGGAATTCCCAAAATAAGAGCATCGATGGGAAACAATGGTCTGTGGTTGATTCTAATATGTGGATGGAATTTGACAACAAATGGCCTAGTTTTTCCTAAGATCCTCATAATATAAGGTTGGGCTTAGCTCTAGTTGGGGTGAACCCATTCTCAAATCAAAATACTAAACCATCAACTTGTAAAGTGTTTTTGATAAATTATAACTTTCCTCCATGGTTAGCAACCAAAACATTTTTCTTGATGTTGTCATTTATTATACCAGGAAAAAAAAGTGCAACTTCAGATACAATTGATGTTTATTTAGAGTCATTATTTGATGAGCTAGCAGAAATGTGGAAAGGAATTGAAGCAATTCAAGATTTAAGGGACAATAATTCAAAAGAGTACTTCACTTTAAGAGCTTCTTTATTGATTACGATACATGATCTTCCTGCATATGGCACACTGAATAGTATCAATGTTCATGGATACCATGGATGTTCGAGTTACATCTTTAAGGATTTTGTGAGGCACTCAAGTAGTTTGTGTAAGTGTATTTATTGTGGAAATCGTCCTTACCTTAAAATGGATCATCCATATCAATGAAAAAAGTCACGTTTCAATGTTTGGGAAGAGAATCATGAAGCACCATTGGAAATAATAAGTGATTACATTATTAAGAATGGAGAAAAAATAATGTAGTTTATTGAAAATGGTGGCATTCTTGGTAGTAAAAATGATCCACTTAATGATAGCGGTGTAAAAGGATTGTGAATATTTTATAAGTTTCCATACTTTAAGCATATAACTGTTAGGAATACTATTGACTTTATGCATACTGAGAAAAACAAAGATTTTGCTATTATAGAAACTCCTTGTGGTGCATATGATACAATGTCATCACGCCTATACCTTCAAGAACTAAAGATCCGTCAAAATATTTGGGTTGAAAAATATGGTGATGGAAAATATAGAAAACCTATTTCTCCTTATGTGTGGACAAAGGAACAACATGAGAAATTCTTAATGTTGATGTCTCAGACTTACTTTCCTACTAGATACGTGAGTAGTAATATTAGAAGGAAAATTGACAATAATGGATTAAGAGGCCTCAAGACCCATGACTATCATGTCATAATCAAGGATATTTTACCTATTGCGGTCATGTAAAGTTTGGAAAAGGGGAAAAGGTTGGAAATTATAAGGTTGGGCCTAATATTGAAGAGAATGAGTTTGCATGTGTTATATCATTCAAAATTTGATAATTTGAGGGGAGAGGTTGTTGAAGTCCTTTGCTTATTGGAATGGGAATTTGCACCAATAATATTCAATATTTATATGCATCTTCTTATACATCTAGAACATGAACTAGATCATTTTGGCCTGATAAGAAATAGATGGATGTATCCTATAGAACAATATATGAAGGTTTTGAAAACATTTGTTCGTAATAAGTCAAAACCAGAAGGTAGCATGTGTGAGGGATATTCAATGTAGGAGGCCATAGGATTTTGCATAGAATATATGAAGGATTTTAGTAATGTCAATCAATGTGTATGGGATGATGACGAAGACGAAAGAGTTGCGGGAGAAGTATTAGAAGGAAATGAAAATCGCTTCAAGCTAGCAAATGTAATGTCCTCGTTATCCTATGAGTCATAAGGAGTGGTTCCACTAGCCTAACTTGGTGCCCATAGGATAAGTCAAAAACGCTAACTAGGGAGCTCAACTTTTTCCTAGGAAATAAATTTATAAAGTGAAAAAAGGAAAAAAGGGGGAACATGGGTCTTAGGAAAATGAAGTCACTTAAAAATTATAAAGTGTGAAAGCATAAAGTGACTTTAAAAAATAAAAATAAAAAGTAAAGTGAGCTGGACATACTCAATTGAGAAATAAAAGAGGGAAAAAGAGAAGGTGCCCCTCATTCTTGCATTCTCTCATTTGGAAAATATATTTTTGAGAGCCCTTGAGGAAAGAGTCTAGGGTTTTTAGAAACCCTTGTTCATCTATTGGTTTTGTTGTTGCAACTATACACCCTAGTCAGTTAAGGGAGAGATCCTTGCAAATTTCTCACAGTGCTTCATTTTGATTGTGTTTTCGTCCTTTAGCAACAGAGTTTGGAAGTGTGGAGGTCAATTTTCCCTTGGAGGTCGAGTATCTTTCAGTCTGGGCGCATTTTCGAGAGGTTGGGAACACATTGTAGCCTAGGAATAGAGTATAAGCCGAGTTCCTCTTGTTGGAAGTCATTTATATTTTGTAAGGACCCATTCTTGCACTGTTGGGTGCATTTATCTAAGTGTCGATTCATAATATATTTATTAATCACTAATACCTCTTGGTCGGGTGCATTTTTTCTTGCTAAGAGACATCATATCTCTATAGGGCGCTTCATTATTACTTGTGCTTATATTTTGTGTGTTGGGCACATATACCTTGATTTGTGAGGGATGTGTATGATTTCCAGAGGAAAGGGGTCGCTCTTTTCAAGGAACCATCAAAGCGAATGTGGGTTTGTTGAGTTATTCCAACTTGGGAGCGATTTCCTTGAATCTGGATAACATAATTGCAAGTTGGATGAACTAAATTACTTGCTAGTCATTTTTCCTCAGAGGGGAATCCTACTAGAATTGTGGATTGTTGTCTTAAGACCAAGGAATTTTTTGTCTCATATTCTCATCCCTACACCTATATACTTCATCTTGATGAGAAATCAAAACAAATCGTGCATTATATAGTCTTTTTGCTAAGTCAATAATATTTCTGCTATATATATAAACTCAGATCTGAAGGAGACCACCCTCAAATTTATACACGGGTTCCTTATTTCTTTGTCATTTATGGTTGTTGAAGTTTCATTGTAATTTCTGCTATTGTTAAGAATTAATTACAACAATCATTTTGGGTAACAGTCTCACTGAATATTGAGAATTTTAGGAGGTAGGATTTATATATTATGACCTAATACTTACATACACATTGCTTACATTCATTATATGAACTATCAAATAAGAAAAACACCTCAACAATCAGTGAGGAAACCTTCAATATTGAAGAAGAACCCTAAGAAAGAAAAAAAATCAGTGATTGGAATATTACAGTGGTATCAGAGCATGTTCCTCTGTAGCTATGGGCTTTGAGGGGCATTTATAATTAGATTTATGAGACCAAAAGATGAGCAAAACATTACCTATAGAAGACATAGGGGAAGAAAACCAGATCCCCCCTGTGTGGTAAGAAGAAGAAGTGGTTAGAGAAGAATAAATAGGAGAGGCAACACCATCAATCATACTTAAGGGAAAAGGAACTTTGGGGGAAGAAGATGATGCCAGGATCAATAGTTTGTTCAATATTTTGAATGATTTGGCCAAGGGTCAAAATATCATAATGGACCTTATGGGGAAGCTAGATAAGAATTCCTTGGAGGGCCTAATGAAGCAGAATCAGAATGGTAATGGGGGTTCAAACAATGGAGAGGGTATCCATTCATGCACTACCATGTAGAGCCACCCCCACTTGTACACAAAATCCCACAAACCCACTATGCCTCATTTTTTGTGGAATGTTGTTGCAGGTCCATTGATGCAAGTTGATCAGGATGAACCCTATAGGTCATATTTAGAGGAGTACAAGAGGTTGGGAGATGATTTCCACTTAGCCACGTCTTTTGCGGAGTTTTGCAATATGAAGAGCAGAAACCAACCGAGAGGGCCCATGAGAGCCATGACACAAAATTTTGAGTTGCAACGTGTTGAGGAAAAGGTATGAATTGCCTTACTCAATCATTTTCAAATCTTTCCTGGATAGGAAAAGATAGTCGGGAATCTCACCCTTGGTTTTATAGCCTCAAAAATATTCTCCCAATCCGTAAGTATTAATTACCAATATTGAGGATGATTTATTAATGAAAATAATATTGCAATATAAAATAAATTTTATATAAGTTTCCGAAATGTACACAGATTACAGAAAGTAAACATGGAGATCAAAAAGAGAAAAGTAACCAAGTCATCAATACACATATATAAGACATAATATAAATCCAATTTATTTCATCCTGAGATATCAAAAGTTTTTTTCTCTTTACAAAACCCCTGTGATGGCATGGACCAAAGTCTGATTTAGAGATCTCTAATGAACACCATACAAAAAGATTCTGACAATCAAGAAAAACTAAAATTTATAATCTGAATCAGCTTGCCACAAACTATTGCCAATTTGACTCTGCAAGATATTATTTATCAGCCATGAAACTTAATTCACAAATAGACATGAATACACAGACTATCAAGGATCGATCAACACCTCTAAAACAAGCATCTGAAAAATTTGGTTCAGTCTTGAACCTTGCTGTCTAGAATAAGATCGTGTTGTCACAAAGAGAATTAGGCTTTGAATAAACTCAAGAATGAATGAAAACTAAAACTATCTTAGGAAACCAAAAGATCAAACCTTAGTCTTTCTTTCTCCTCCTATCTCCCCTTGTCTCTTCTTCTCATTCATGTTTTATTCTTTCCAAATAATTTGAAGTAGTTCAACTACTTTCTTTAGTTAAGTTAGTTTTAATTAACTAATTAGTTTAGGAGAGGTAATTAATAATATAGTTAAGGGTATTTAATTAATAATAACTAGGTAGGTGGGACCCCTTGTGACTCCCTTAAATATCTTATTTTCAAATCATAAAATATAACACAAAAAGAATAAACATTTGACCATATGCCACCCTTGTAGCTCCCTTAAATATATTTCGAATTAGATATTTAAATATCAAAAATAATTTATATCATATCCAAAATATATATAAATATCCACATCATCCACATTATCCATATTATCCACAAAATAGCTAAACATAGATTGTTGTCTAAACATTTTGAGAACCATCAGCACTGTCTTCATCAACTCAAATCATAAAAACACATAATCTAGAAACCATACTTGCCACTCTGGGAGACAATTTTTCTTTTCTTAGTGTTGTTTCCCTTTGATTTCTCGGAAGTAGTATGTGGTTGGTTAGACCCTTAGGGTTGTATCTTGCAGGTAACATGGGAACAATCATCCTTCAAATGCATGCGAGAAGACATAGATTTTGAGGAATCTTCGGAGGGAGAAGAAGGGGAGGCCACTGTTTTTCCTTTATCTTGGACAGGTTGGGGAACATCAATTTTTAGTCTTTTACTATCATGTGAAGATTGAATAGGGGAATTAGCATGAGAAATCTGGACATTGGGATTGACAGGTGGTGGGAGAGGTAATGCCATATTGGGCCAACCACGATGGTGAGAGACAGTTGGGTTGACAATCTCTTGCCATCCATCATTTGCAGGGACTTACGGTTACAAGGACACATGTGGAGGAATGGGAATGCCAGGGATGTTTTGAGGCTGGAAAGGGGGTCTTTTTGGTTGAAGGTGTACTATTCCATGACCAATCCATTTAAAGAACCCATATTGGAATAGCTGGTTCAATTCTTGGGGTTCAACATCAAAATGTATGGAAAATATAGGCCTTCTAGGACCTCAATTACAATTTCCCCTGCCTCTGTTATTTCTTCCATGGTTTCCCCTACTGAAGAAACTCATCCTGTAGTAGCAGTTCATTAGTAATGAAACTCTTAATAAACCATACATGACACTCTACTTACATGAATAAAAAATTGGCTCAAAAATTGACACAAGATACATGCAAATCCATCCATAACAAATTATTTATTAATCGCCAATTGAACACAGGGTGATAAGGCTCATGGGACATATGGAGGGAGTGTAATTAGCAAAAAGTGGTATAATGATAGGGGATTAATACACTAATATTGTTCAACAAATAATCAAACAATTTTTATGTCATAAAGTATCAAAATATCAGTCATCAATCCTTGTGTTATCCTTTTGTCGCTTTTGCATGGACTTTTTCTTTTAAAATTTATTTCACAGAATATGGATGCAATAAATGAAATTGGGATTATGAGGGGAATGTAATGAGCGAAAAATGATATAATAACAGGGAAATAATAAGGATATTGTTCATTTGAAAATAAATTAAAACATGCAACCAAAACATATCTTTGTTTACACCTTCAAAATTTAACAATGTTCACTTTTTCAAAAGAACAATTTAATATGTTACTTTCTTTGACAAATTTGTTTGTTGGCTTCCAAACAATAATATTTATGCCCATAATTATTTAATTACAATAGCCTTTTCATCCATGTAATCATTATATGACAGTCATAACTAACAACATTGCAATCAATATGTGAAACCACAATAGACTTTGAACCATAATCATACATTAACTCAAATGCTAAATCCTTTAAAACCAACAGGAACACACACAGTGTTTACAACCACTTATATCCATCATTTATTTCAACATTTTTCAACGCAATCAAGCTGGACGTTAAAAATCTTATTTGGGCCCCAATCAATTCACACACAGGTGTCTTTTTATATAAACAACATAACATTTGAACCAAATAACCTTCAATACTCTGAGCTCAAGATTCAAATAAACAATTAGGTATAGACTTCTTCCAGAATTTCCAAACGAGGAATGCAACAAAATTGTGCCCAAGTAACCAAGCATGCACAATGCTCCCACCAACCATAGAAGTGGAGTAGGACAATATCAATATAGTATTTAGGGTTTAAGACAACAATTGGAAGGTATGAACATGTAGTTCAATCAGAGGGTTAGGTCTTCGAATAGCGCAGACAACTCATGCCCTATCACGATAAACAATAATATGTAACAATGCTCTCATCCGTAAGGTTTTCCAAAACAACAAACAACCAATTCCAACAAGAAACAAAATGAAGCCAATCCCTTTAATCAACATTGTAATATGAGTGTCCAAGCACAAACCCGTGCCCAAACAAAAGCATGCATAATGCTTCCATCGAATTCTGAGTGGCGTTAGGATCAGACTATGCAATGCTTTCTAGGAAATGGTGAGGTCATAAGCAAGAAGCTAACATCTAGGGGTTTTTCCAAGACAAGGCAAGAAATACTTTAATCTTTCATCAGTTCACATTAAAACCCATAGGGTAGAAAAACGTGTGTACACTAGTCACAGAGACAAACATGGTGTGGGAAAAATTAAACATGGAGACTTGTTATGACAATCCATAGATCAGGTACTCGCAAAGCTCAAATATTTGGAAAATCATAATAATCAATTACCACAGAGAGGCCAGACCCCAAAACCCAATTCATGACCGAGCATGTATCACTGTAAATTTTATTCAACAATTCTATGTGAATATTACACACAACAAGAAGAGCGTGACCATTTTCTTTTTTAAGTGCCAACATTCCAGAACCACCACCATGAGAAACCAAGGATGCAAACACCAATGCACAGTTTAGAAGTATCATAACAACTTAAGAATCACACAGACTATGAGAAACATGAGCCAAAAATTGATTCAAATGGCAAAGTAACTATCATGGATGGAATATTAAGAAAACCCATACCTGGAAAATCCTGCACGAGGAAAAACAAGAATGTATATCTCCTTTACAACTGAACAAGATGAAATAACAACAACTACCAGAGTCAAAACCAAAATGCAATAATGACTAGGAAGACGGGCTCGAGGGGAGTTTGAGTGACATGTAGTAAATGCACGTTGCTTCTCCCTTCCAACCTCTTTCAATTCAAAGTATGAGCCAAGACGATTCACCATAGTACTAAACAATTAATCAACCAAATATCCATTGCCATATTACATTTTCATAGTGTGCCATCCCTTGGTAATAACAACTTATTTAAATAAAAATTTGCTAGGAACATAACCCAATGTGCAACCATATATGAAATTTGAACAAGGCACATAACCATAGTAGCAAGGGTCTAGAGCACCCATCCTTTGTCATGATAATATAACATTAGAACTCAAGTATTTTATTCAAAAGAGATCCATGATTATCCTCTATCAAGATCATTTAAACCATTTAATGCCATGTTTAATGCAATATCAAAATGAAAACTAATATTAATTCTTTCATCCACAGAGAAACCTTAACATATTCTGTGAGAGATCATCAAATCCATTCAGTGCCATGTTTTAATCAACCAAATACCCATATCACCATAACATTTTAAACCATGATCTGAGACAAATGAACTATAGAATATTGCGTTGGCACCATCACATAAGCAAACTAAATATGAGCGTTGTATATCAACCATAGAGCCACAAGTCTAATGAGGGGGTCCCACCTACTAGTTTATTATTAAAATAGATATATAATAAAGATTGGAAATCATTTGTGAGCATAGTATTCCTCGTTGCGTTTTTAAGCGTCAACACAACGTACCCTTGGGAAGGTCATTATTCCCAAGTTTGACGGGGGATCTAAATGCTCCACTAGATCATGGGTGCATAATCTCGACACGTACTTCCAGTTGCACTAGGTGACAGAGAAATATGCCATTAAGTTGGCCACCTTGCACCTATATGGTGACGCCCATGAGTGGTGGTACCATGGGTTAGTCACCTTGGGACCTATCAGGGTTACCTCCTACCTGGAATTCACATAGAGGCTGATCGAGAGATTTGACAAGAAGGATATAGAGATTCACTTCAGAGAGATGGCTCATCTCAAGAAGACAAGTGGCCCAGAGGCTTATATATCTTAGTTTCAGAGGGTTGTTGTGATGGTGACATACATTTTAGAGTCCCTTTTGGTGATGTTGTTTGTTGAGGGGATAATGGAGCCTATTCAAGTATGGGTCAAGGATTACAAGCCTACTTCTTTACAAGATGTAGTCAATAGAGCTCGAGACATGTAGGATGAAGTACCTAAAAGTTGGTTTCCTCTCAAACCCACTTTTATCCCTAAGACTAAGGAAACTAGACCACCTCAGAGAGATTGAGCCAGAAATACCAAACTGGATGAAGAGACTAGGAGATAATTGAGGAAAAATAAATTGTGTTTCAGTTGTCAGGAGCCATGGGCACCATGACATAGATGCGTTGGGAAGGACATAATGGTCAAGGCCTATTACATTGAGGTATACTCTAATAGTGATGACGATGAGGAGGTGGAATAGGCACAGGACCAGTAACATTCAGCATCAGGAAAGGATTCTTCATAGGTTGGGGCTAAGGGCCTAGTCATGGCCTAGATGTTAGGATTTCCAAGGTATCATACCTTCAGGGTCAAAGGTGTCTTATAGGGGCACAAGGTGAAAATATTGATTGATGGGTGAGAATCCCATAAATTCATTGACGCTAACATGGTTGAGAGGAGAGGAATTCTGATAGAGGAATTCAATGGGTTCATAGTAGTCATACCAGGAGGCCAGTAGATGAGTTGCACTAAGTGGATTCCTAAGCTCACAATAACCATGGGAAACTACTCAATGACAGACGATTTCTTCATGGTGGAAATACCAAACACCATTGTAGTGTTCAAAGTTCAATGGATTTACTCTATTGGGAAATACACTACTGATCAGAGGACCATGGAGATGGAGTTCACAGGCCCGGATGGAAAGAAAGTGGTCCTACAAGCCATGCATCAATACCCGTTGAATATTGTGTCATCAAACAACATGGAGGAAATCATGAGGCATGGTGACATAGAATGGGTTGTAGAGTGTTTTATTTATGACATAGAGCCACCAGGCCATCTGCAGTAGCTTCCAGAGGACTTACAGGTTTTACTCCACAAACACCATAAGGTATTTAGTGGCATTCCTCCTAGTATTCTACCTGATAGAGGTTTTGAGAATATCATAGAGTTAGAATAAGGGGTCCAAGAAGTTATCAAAAAACCCTATCGACACCCTAAGGTTTACAAGGATGAAATTGAAAAAAAAATCAAAGAATTGTTGAAAATGGGCCATATCTTCTCTAGTTCCATCTTTTTTTCCTCTTTCGTTGTCTCAGTCAAGATGAAGGATGGTACTCTAAGGATGTGTATTGACTACAGGGATATGAACAAGAAAATGATCAAGAATTGATATCCCATACCCAGGATTGATGAATTAATGGATGAGCTCCGGGGAGCTAATTTTTTCTTGAAGATTGATCTTCGATTAGGGTATCATCATATTAAGGTATGAGAGAAAGACATACCTAAGATAACCTTTCGATGCCACTATGGGAATTATGAGTTTCTGGTCATGCCATTCAGGCTAACTAATTCCCCTACCACTTTCCAATCGTGCATGAATAATGTGTTTAATAAGCAGTTGAGGAAGTTCTTATTGGTCTTCTTTGACGACATCCTCATGTACAACAAAACATGAGAAGACCATCTGCGACATCTTGATGAAGTACTTGGTATTATAGAGAGTTAGTATTTGTATGCAAAGGAGTCCAAGTGTGAGTTTGGTATGATAGAGGTTCTCTACTTGGGGAACGTGATTGGAGCAAATGGGGTACAGGTGCACCAAGAAAAGATTAGGGAAATCATTGAGTGGCCACCTCCCAGGAATGTGACAGAACTAAAGAGTTTACTTGGTCTCTACACTTAATACATGAAATTTGTTAAAGGATTCTCACTGTTGGTAGCACCACTAACCAATCTCACCAAAAAGAGGGCTTTGGTTTGGGTAGCAAAGGCCCAAGAGACATTCAAGAAAATGAAGCAGGTGATGAGTTCATGCCCTATTTTAGCACTCCCTGATTTCACTAAGCCCTTTGTCTTGGAGTGTCATTCTTCAGGAATTGGGATAGGAGATATATTGATGCAAAACAGTCACCCAATCACATTTGAAATCCACAAACTCTGAGAGTATGAGCGGCATTAATCCATATATGAAAAAGAGATGTTTCCCATAATGCATGCTTTGACCAAATTATGTCAGTACTTGGTGGGAAACAGGTTCAAGGTAAATATTGATCATAATAGCTTGAATTTTCTCATGGAGCAAAAGGAGATGAGTGAGAGGAAACAAAAATGGATCAGTAAAATCCAAGCCTACGATTTTGAAATTTAATATGTGAAAGGAAAAAATAATGTGGTTGTTCATGCCTTATCTAGGATACCCACTCTCTCTCTCATGGAAATTTCGATGGAATGGAAGGCACTTCTATTGGTACAATACTCCAAAAACAAGTTATCTTGTGAGATACTTGATTTTCAGGTCTCTAATGACAGGTACAAGGTTATTGACGACATCATATATTATAAGGATAAGATTTACTTAGTACCAGAGTCTCAATTGAAAGACAAAATTATACATGTTGCCCATAATTCTCCTTTGGTGGGTCATCCAGGATACCTGAAGACTTATAGACAAATTCATGAGAGGTTCTCTTGGAAGGGTCTCAAGACTGATATACTGAAGTTTTTACAGGAGTGTCACATTTTTCAGTAGAATAAGGCACAACATACCCATCCAGTAGGATTTCTCCAACCTCTTCCCATCCCTCAACAAAAATGGGAAAGCATTTCGATGGATTTCCTTACAGAGTTATCTCAGAAAGCAATGTTCACGGGCCTCTTCGAGGGGGAAACCTCCAGTCGAGAAACACTCTGTTACAATAATCTCCAAGCTAGGGTTTTCATACCCTTGACCCTTATTTATACTAAATATGTTTATCAAGCGAAGCATCTAGAGGAAGATCCTTCTAGAAGAGGAAGCTTCTATTAGGTCCTCTTACATCCGCCTTATTCTATTTTATTGAAAGGCCTTATTAATATTGACCTTTATTAAATCCGAATATATTTCTCTACCTGTGTGCAGGTTAGGACCCTAACATGTCTGCCCCCTTAAAAATAGCCTTGTCCTCAAGGCTTGAGATGTGGAAATTGTTGCAGAATGGTTGTTGGTTCCCAAGTGGCATCTGCTGGAGTTGTATCTTTCCACTGGACTAGCACTTCCTTGATGGTTCTCTGACGTAGGTGACGCTCACGCAAGTCCAAAAATACTTCTGGCTATAGCCAAATGGATCCTTCTTCAGCTAACTCGGGAAGGTTAGTTTGAATTTGGCACCTAGTTCCAATCACCTTCTTTAAGCATGAAACATGAAAAACAAGATGTAGCTTAGAATGACTAGGCAGAGCTAACTAATAGGCGACTTGTCCCACATGCTTGAGAATTGTATAAGGACCATAAAATTTGGGCGCTAGCTTCTGACAATGCTCGGCCTTGAGGGAAGTTTTCTTGTATGGTTTCAGTCGCAGAAACACCTGATCCCCTTCCACAAATTGACGTTCAGAGCGACCTTGATCTGCTTGTTGCTTCATGCAATTCTATGCCATGACCAAGTTCTCTTTGAGGGTATAGAGAATATCCTCTCGAACTGTAAGTGTTTGGTCAACCCCCTGGACCTTCGAGGTACTCGGTAAGTATGAGAGAACTAAAGGTGGCTTATGTCCATATACCACTTCAAAAGGAGTCATGCATGTAGTTGTATGGTAGGAAGTGTTGTACCACCATTCAGTTAGGGGTAACCATTGAGCCCACTGATGTTTCTTTTCAGAGGAAAAACACATCAGATATGTTTCCAAACACTTGTTGACAAATTCCATTTGACCATCAGTTCGGGGATGACAAGATGTGCTGAGATACAATTGGGTGCCCTGTAGGTTGAACAGTTCTTGCCAAAAATTGCTTGTGAAAGTTGGGTCACAATTAGAAACAATAGAGTGCGGCATGCCATGAACCTTGAAGACCTGGTCCATGAAAATTTTAGCCACCGTGGATGCATTAAATGGGTGTTGAAGAGCGCATAAATGAGCATACTTGGAAAGGCAATCCACAACCACCATTATGACTGATTTATTTCCCAATTTGGGTAAGCTGGTAATAAAGTCCATAGAGATATCCTTCCAAATAGCAGGTGGAATCGGAAGCGGTTGTAGTATTCCAAGAGATTTGATTGTTTCTCCCTTGTTGCGTTGAAACACATCACATTCAGTGACAAAATTACGGATGTCCTGTTTCATACCATCCCAGAAAAAAGAACATTTGACCCTATCATAGGTTTTAGTGAACCTCGAGTGCCTCGCTGTGGGGGTAGCATGAAGCTTAGAAAGTACCGTGGATTTAAGCTTTGATTGTTTACTTAAATACAAACATCCTTTGTATTGAAGCTCATCCTGGACCCAAGAGTACCCTGGGGGAGCTGGAGCATTGGTCTGCAATTGTTGGATCAGATGTGAACTTTTGGGATCTTGTAGCCATTCCTGGCGAACAGCTAGGAGCCAATCTAGTACAATGAAGGAAAGAGAAAAAAGGGATCCTTCTTCTTCATATTTTTGGGACAATGCATCTGCCACCACATTGTATTTGCCTTTCTTGTAAATGATCTCATAATCATATCCAAAGAGTTTAGTCACCCATTTTTGTTGCTCCAGGGAGGAAATGCATTGTTCTAGAAAGTACTTGAGGCTTTGATGGTCTGTCTTAATTTGGAAACGTTGCCCCAAGAGATAAGGGCACCACATATCAATGGCATGCAGAATAGACAACATTTCCTTTTCATAGATGGGTTTTCCCAAATTCCTTTCAGATAGTTTCTTGCTGGTGAAGGCCAAAGGTCGACCCTCTTGCATAAGGACAACACCGATTCCTTTCCCTGAGGCATCACATTCCAACACAAAGGTCTTTGTGAAATCAGGAAGGGCCAGAACTGGAGTGGTGCAAATGGCCATCTTCAAGGTTTGGAAAGCTTGAGCAATGGCTGGAGTCCAAGTGAAAGAGTTCTTTTTTAGGAGAGCAGTGAGAGGTGATGCAATCTTTCCATAATTATTAACAAACTTGCGATAATACCCTATTAAGACCAAACATCCACGCAATCATTAGAGAGTATTTGGGTTTGTCCAATCTTGCATAGCTTCAATCTTTTTCGGATCCACCCTGACACCATCCTTGCCAACCATATGAACCAAATATTCTACTTAATATGAGGCACCAAAATCACATTTAGACTGTTTCAAGAAAAGTTGGTGCTAAGAGAGTAGATGGAGAACTCGATCCACATGAGTAAGATGGTCTGTCCAGGTTTTTCTATAGATGAGGATATCATCAAATAAAACTAAGACAAAATGACAAAGAAAAGGATGGAAGACATGATTCATGAGGCTTTGGAAGGTGGAGGGGGAATTACACAAGCCAAAGGGCATGACCAAAAACTCATAGTGGCCCTCATGAGTTTGAAAGGACGTCTTGGGAATGTCTGCCTCTTTCATACGTATCTGGTGATAGCCCGAGCGAAGTTCAAGTTTAGTAAAGAATTGGGCACCACTCAATTCATCCAAGAGGTCATCAATGACAGGAATGGGAAATTTGTCTTTAATGGTCAGTTTGTTGAGGGAATGGAAGTCAAAACACATTCTCCAAGAACCTTCTTTCTTCAGGACCATGACTACAGGAGAATAGTAAGGGCTTGTACTAGGGCAGATAACACCTACAGTAAGGAGTTCCTGGACCATTTTCTCAATTTCATTTTTTTTGAAAAGGGGTGGCGATACGGATGAATACTGGGAGGAAGGCTTCTGGGTACAAGGGGAATGGAATGATCATGAACACCGCGGGAAGGAGGGAGTCCTTGGGGAGTGGAAAATACCATTTGATGTTTAGAAAGGAGGGCTTGGAGTTCTTGTGGCACCGAGGGTGTCTCTGTTGCTTGTATGGAATGGAGTTGGGCAATGACACCAGAATGACCTTTTTTGAGCAGCTTTTCCATGTGATGGGAACTAATGACCTTAGGTGAACCAACAATGATTCCTTGGAATTTATATTGGTGGCCTTCCTGGTCGAATTGCATGGTTAATTCCTTAAAATCCATGAGAATGGGACCCAAAGTCCTTAGCCAGTATGCACCCAACACAATGTCACAACCGCCCATGTCGATAGTAAACATATGGGATTTTAGGTGGTAGTCACTTATTTGGAGATGCACATTTTCACAGTACCCTCCACATTTCATGGAACCACCATTGGCAATCATGATTTGGAAATTGTTGACGGCATGGATGTAGCAATGAGTTTCTTGGGCAATGCAGCGATGAAAAAAACTATGGGTGCTTCCACTATCAACCAGAATGATGACCTTCTGATACTTGATGTAACCAATTAACTTGAGGGTTTGGGGGGTGGAGAAGCTAGTGAGAGCATTGAGGGAAATGATCAGTTCCACTTTGGGAGGGTCTGAGGGAGGGGTTATGTCAATGATTTCAGGTGACTTAGGCACAAGGGGATTTTCAACATCCTCTATCAAAATATCCTCAGAGATGGCCATAAAAATATTTTGTTCCTTACACTTGTGGCCTAGGAAATATTTGTCATCACAATTATAACAAAGGCCTTTGAGTTGGCATTCAACCATTTCATCCTTGGTCAATTTTTGGATATTTAATGGGGTCGATGGAGTAGTGGGATTTATGAGTTTAGGGCGAGGGATAAAGGAGGGTTTATGGTTTTGAGAGGATACAACTTGTTGTGCTTCTTTAGATTTTTTAGTAGCCTCTACCCAACTTGAAGGTCGAGCCATGAGGACATGGGCCCGAATCTCCTCCTTGAGGCCAATGATAAAACACTCTCGAAAGAAAGCATCAGTCATGCCCTCTGTTCGAAAAGCCAAGAGCTCAAAGGAAGCTATGAAGTCTTCTACTATGCCTGATCGTTTCAACTTTGTCAAACGGCCCAAATGGTTGGTGTCGTGTCAAAGCATTCATAAAGCTCAGTCACAAATTGGGTCCAAGCAATATACCCTTGATGGGAAGTTTTTCTCCATTGTCACCATTGCCAACGTTCTTGATCTAGATGGAGAACACCATACCAGAGTTTGGCCAAGTCATCTGTAATGTCGTATAAAGAGAAATAATGTTTCATTTGGGTGACCCAACCAGTGGGGTCCGAGCCATCAAATTTGGTCACATCCACCCGCGGAAAGCATAGGTCACATTGAAAGTGATGGTGCTAAAAGGTATGGGAATGGGAGGAATGTTCACCTTCAGGCTTTGGAGAGGCGTCAGAGAAAGGGTCATCTGTAGGGATCTTCAGTTTGGTGCAGAGTGATGCAAAGATAGATTCAAGCTGGGTGGTCAGTTCTTGTTTGACTTCCTCCATTGAGGATTTCATGGATGTATTTATGGTTGTATTGATGTATGTATCGATGGAGACAACAATAGAACTGAGTTGTTTCACTTCTTTTTGGGTCTTGAGGAAACCAGATTGCAAGGTGTTGAAGCGAGCTTCCAGGTCTTGGCTACGGGTATGGGCCATGAGGATGGGTGAACTAAAAAGGGGTGGGCGGGGTCAAATTTATTTCTAAAAAATGATATCGATGAATTTGATAAGGGCAAAGAGATGAATCCAATGGAATAGGTCTCAAATAATGGTGAAAAAATTTCCAGACTCTTTTTTTTACACCTGCGGAGTTATACTCCGGTTTTAGCGATGAAATCCCCAAATGCTTAACCAGAAAGAAATGTGTATTTACTTGGCAACCCAAACACAGTTGCACGAAAATAGATCTTGTCTGTTTTAATTTGTTTATGTTTATTTCCCCCAAGGGTTAGGTATTCAAGGGTTCTACAGACAAGGGTTTTCCCTGTGCTATAGCTCTCTGATATACGTACAGGGTCCAACAGTAGTACTCGGCCCAATATCTCAGGGCACTAACTAAGGAGGATAGACCATACCCTTAGTCGTACTACCCGACTACCCAGGTACTAGAGAGTATCTTCCCGAGTGTTGTTCTTGGTGGCACTATAGCAATCAAGCGGCCGATCGATTTATCTAAGGAGGGCTTTAGGAAATCTAGATCGATTCGTACACAGGTGTTGTCTGATGCGCTACCACTCGAAGGGGTACCGACAGGGGTTACAAGGGTGGCCAACAGATGTGCGCTTAAGAACCACTTGTACTTCCTGTGTGTATGAATACCTCAACTACAGGTTTATGCGCGTAACGACAGATCTCTATGGCTTAAAGATGTCGGAATACATCTCTACCCTGAAAAAAAAAATTCCCACAATTTCTGCGAAGGAAAGTGCTCTGATACCACTTGTAATATACCAGATATAAAAAGTATGCAGAACAGAAATAAAATGCTAGAAATGGCAGAATAACAGTAATATAACCAGCATAATCTCCACAATAACATAGAAATGATATAAGAACAACAACAAAAATAGCACTTTGATTTAGAAAGCAATGTTCATGGGCCTCTTCGAGGGGGAAACCTCCAATCAAGTAGTGCTCTGTTACAATAATCTCCAAGCTAGGGTTTTCATACCCTCAACCTTTATTTATACTAAATATGTCTATCAAGAGAAGCATTTAGAGGAAGATCCTTCTAGAAGCGGAAGCTTCTATTAGGTCTTCTTACATCTGCCTTATTCTATTTTATTGAAAGGCCTTATTAATATTTATTACATCCGAATATATTACTCTACCTATGTGTGGATTAGGACCCTAACATTAATTATGCTTATATTTTATGTGTTGGGTGCATATACCTTGATTTGTGAGGGTTGTGTACAATTTCCATAGGAAAAGAGTTTCTCTTTTCAAGGAACCATCAAAGGGAATGTGGGCCTGCTGAGTTATTCCAACTTGGGCACGATTTCCTTGAAACTGGACAACATAATTGCAAGCTAGGTGAACTAAATTACTTGCTGGTGTTTTTTCCTTAGAG
Organism: Picea engelmannii; assembly: GCA_009831015.1. NCBI lineage: Eukaryota > Viridiplantae > Streptophyta > Pinopsida > Pinales > Pinaceae > Picea > Picea engelmannii. The sequence continues at coordinate 1,195,060 of ML784722.1, read as the reverse complement.
GGGAATCCTACTTGAATTTTTAATTGTTTTCTTAAGACCAAGGAATTTGTTGTCTCATATTCTCATCCCTATGCCTATATACTTCATCTTGAGGAGAAATGAGAACAACTCATGCATTATGGTCTTCTGGCTAAGTCAATAATATTGTTGTTATATATCTAAACTCAGATCTAAAGGAGAGCACCCTCAAATTTATACACAAGTTCCTTATTTCTTTGTCATTTATGGTTGTTGAAGTTTCATTGTAATTTTTATTATTGTTGATAATTAATTACATTAGTCATTTTGGGTAACAGTTTCACTGAATATTGAGAATTTGAGGAGGTAGGATTTATATATTATGACTTGATACTTGCATACACATTGCTTACATCCATTATCTGAACTATCAAACAAGTAAAACACCTCAACAATTAGTGGGTAAACCTTTAACATTGAAGAATAACCCTAAGAAAACAAAAAAAATCAGTGATTGGAATGTTACATCAAATGAGGAGAGAACTGCGATACATGCCTATGTTCTTCAAAACACATCCTCATTTGATAATTGGCGGAGGTGAAGTATTATTTACATGATAATGTATTTATTTAATTTCATCTAGTAGTTAAAATATGATCTTTCTTACTATATTGTATGTTAATATTTTATGTAGAAAATACGAAGAAGAGATTCGAACATGGATGTGTCCATCTAGTCGAAACACTTCAGGGTTTGAATATTGGAGATGGTTATTTTCCAAAATTTGATGTTTGGATTGAAGATGAAATTAATGATGCATGAAAAGAAGGCCATGATATAACCATCGAGGAAATTGACCTTTCACGACCTCTTAGTATGTCAGCTACTTATTTCAGTGGGATGCGGGCCTATGGTAGTCATTTAAGAGTGGAAGAAAAGGACAAAGGAAAGGAAAATTGTGATTATATTGTTAGTGTTGAATTTCATCATGATGTTGAAAAGAAACTTTATGTTGGATTCATACAAGAAATTATTCAAGTTTATTATGGTGATATTAGTCCCATATTATTGAAATGTAAATGGATCAAGCCATCTACAATACAACGTGATTAGTATGGATTTATATGTGTAAATACATCTCAAAATTTATCAAAGACAGATGAGTCGTACATTTCCCCTCTTCAAATTACCCAGACATTTCTAATTGATGATATAACAAGCCCAGGATGGTCGTATATAATTCAAGTAAATTCTTGTTCGAAAAGGAAATTCATGGAATATGTTGATATAATGCTCGATGGGAAATGAAATAGTTTACAAGAAACATTGGAAGAAAATGATAAAACTGACAATAGAGTTGTGTTTGAAGAAGACTTTGATTCCCAATGAAGAGAATGAGATAGAGAATCTAACGCATGGTCAGGAAGATCTTTTGTATGAGGATGATGAATAAAATCAAGAAGCTGCATACACGAGTGATCACGATTGTGATCTTGATGAACTGAAAATATGCATCACGATGATGATTTGTCATCTTAAATTTATGGAATAAATTTTCATTATGAAAATTGGATTTAATTGTTTTGGCCATGGGATTAGCCAATGGTTGTAGTAAAATTTGTATGGATTTTATTGTTTTAGCCATGTGATTAGCCAGATAGTACTTGTTTTCAATATTGTGCAATGTTTCAAATATGCTTGGCTTTTGTTCCTTACTGCCAAATTATGACTAAGAAATGTTATCAATGAATGTCTTTGAGTTTCAATGGTAACAAAAGATGGAAGAATGCTTTGACTGTTTGGTATATGATGGACACACATATATATAGGTTGTATTAAACAACACTTTTAGATACAATATGTGGTCATATATTGTGGAATGTAAGTTGTTTATAAATGTTACAGTGATATTCAAATGTGCATGTCCAATTCACAAACTCTAAAATTGACTATGTTGCATATTGACCTTCATTTCATTGTTATAATAAAAGTGCACTATACTAATCCTAAATGATCTCATACATTTAGACATTGTATAGAACCATATAATATGCAAGGAAAGATGGTCTACTCATTCTTATTAATCATAATACATGATTATATAATTGAGATATTTTATAGTCTTTGTTTGTCCATGCACTAATGATTTGTATGGGAAATGTTGGATATGAAGGAAATGAAGAATGCAGGGATGAAATGTAAAAGTGGCCCAATCAACGTTGAAAATGTTGTAGAATATGAGTGTGTTCACAATGAAAACTTGCAAGGAATGAACAATATCTATCATCTCTTGGTTTGCATGCAAATAAGTAAGTAATTATTCTTTGTACATTTTCACATCTATGCATATTTCATGAAAGTTATATATAATCTATTTCATGGCATGGCCTGTATTGTTGGATTACTGAGAGGGGTGGTGAATCAGTAATAGAGCAATTTAATCCTTTTTCACCATAAAATGCATGTGTTATATCAATGTAGCATTATCATCCAATAGTTTCATAGTAAATAAACAGTGAACAAATGAGAAATCACACACATACATAGTACACCCGTGTTTTACATGGAAACCCAAAGCAAGAGAAAAGAACAGAATGTTTTTTCTTATATTTATTTAAGAATTACATTCATTGGAAGAACCAAATTCCTTTGTTTTCCATCTGCAATCGGAAGGAGGCTCTAACCCCCTATTTTCTCAGTCTACAACCTGAGGGAATCTCCAACTCCCCAATTCTCTGGCTACAAGCAGAAGGAGGCTACAACCCCCTGTGTTCTCTGGCTACAAATGGAAGGTGGATACAACCACCTATCCTTGCCTCGTCCAACTGCCCTAACGTATAAGTAGAATGATGGAACCACTGTCACACTATCCCTTTGAGATATACTACTGTAAACCTGTACCAATAACCTGAACCATGCATCAACCTGTACCTCAACATGTAATCAATATGTACCATAAACAAGTGCATCAACCATGCACCAACTTGTATGAAACAACCTGTAATCAACCTGTACCATAAACAAGTGCATCAACCATGCACCAACCTATACCTCAACCTATACCATGAACAAGTGCATCAACCATGCACCAAACTTGTATGAATAACCTGTCCAAACAACCTATCACAAAAACCTGTCTCATCAATCTTATCAACCAAATCAGATATACTCACAATTTCAATCACCAAGACAACTCTCAAAGATGTGCATCAACCAAGCATAACACAAAAACTCATAATCATCACCAAGATAAATATGTGTTTCTAATAATATACCAATACAACTATGTTACATCATCCATAAATCATGTGTCAACATTACAACTAATAAGTGTCTCCAACCATGTACCAATTATGTACCAATCATGTATCAACTACTCATCAACTATGAATCATCACTAGGTACTGACATCATCAACTATACACCTCATGTATGATGCCAACTCATCAACTACTTGTCTCAACCATGTACCCAACATGTACCTCAACCAAAATCCCTCATCAATTTTATCATCCAAATCTGATTTGTAACTCTGTAATAGACCTGTTGTATATGATCACATTCTTGCAAACCTTCCTTAACTTTAACAACAAGAGACTATCATTTTCATCAAACTTTACTTTAGTCTCACATGACTAGTTTTGGATTAGTCAACAACCCTAAATTGAAATAATCATAACTATGTACCTGTAATGAATAAATATCTGAAAATAATACACAATGTTCTTCAGTGTGTTTTATGAAATTCCTCCAAGTGTCACTACTTGGAACCTCTCAGAAAAGGAGTTCTAGAAAAAATTGCATACCTTGTTGAATTCTAGCTTATTCTGGAGAGAGAACTTGTAGAGATTGCCCCGCATGGAATATTTGTTGTATAGATACGAACATTGTACAAAAAATAATAAATATTGTACTCTAACCATCATATTTGGTCTTACTAAATTTGGATATATTATGAATAATTTATGATGTTTTTACTCGAAACATTTGTTTTAGACTAGTTTCAGGACTAGCCACAAAACCTAATTTCCACGGAGTGCAACTCCAAAAATAAAACGACCCACAAGCTGAAATTTGTACCATAACTACTTGGAAATGTTTCCTCAATGGCCTCCCAATTTCACGGTCTGAATAATTCTAGAAAAAACGTTATTGCGAAAATGGTGAGATGACCTATAAATAACATACCTTAGAAAGCATCATCAAAAGTATTTACCCTCCCTTGAATTTTGGCCTTCTTTACTTCAACTTCCCTCTGAAATTTGGCTTAGATATCCTTTGTTTACCTTAGTGACCTATTTATATTCAACATTCTCAAGTGTGATTAAAATGAGAGATCATTGTCTCTTATTTATACTCTCATGTAGCTTCCTCAAGGGTTACCTTTTAACCACCTTAACCCACTTTCCTTATTTTAGGGTTAACCTACTTCTAACCACTTATCCAATTAGTAATTTCTTCATTAACTTTATTATTTAAATAATTTATTTTTTATCCACTTTGACTTATAGTACACTCATCACTTCACTTTACCTCAAGGGGTTGCCTTCTAACGATCCTTATTTTAGGGCTAACCCACTTCTAACCACTTATCCACTTAGTAATTTCTCTATTGTAAATAATTTCTTTTGTATTCACTTTGAATTATAGTACACTCATCACTTCACTTTATTATTTACCTTCTAAAATATCTTAAACCACTTTGACTACTTTGACCTTTTGGGGCTTCTAGATGACTCATGGGGGTTCTCCAACTTCACATGGCCATAACTCTCTAACCGTGAGTTATGTGAAATTCCACATACCACTTGAAATGGCATGACATGTAATATCCATATAGAATATTCTTACTTGCAAATATATTAAAACTCATACCATTATCCATCAAACAAACTTGGGTCCATTACCCAAACCTAGGTTCTCCAACTTCTCATGGCCATAACTCTCTAACTGTGAAGAGTTATGTGGCGTTCCACATACCACCAGAAATGGAATGACATGTACTATCCATATATAATAGTATTACCTTCAAATATATTAAAACTCATACCATTATACACGTAACAACCTTGGGTTAATTACCCAAACCTTTGTGCTACCAGAATTCACTACCAGACTTTCTCCAAGGGCTGACACCAATCACTAAGAGTTAACATCAATCTACAATATCGCTCTCCAATGGTTGAAATCAATGAAAACCAACAATACATAGCAACTATCCATCAACCTAAGCCAATTGTTTGACATACATATTCTTTCGATTCTCATTTGATAAGTTTTTTGTTTTATAGGGAAAATTTGGATTCTAGAGAAAAACAGAAGAACCAAAAGGCAAGCAAAGGCACATCACAACCATCTCTTGGTGTGGAAAATACGTAATTAGTTATTCCTCATACATTTCACTTCTATTAATATTTCATGATAGTAGTGTATAATCTATTTGATGATGTAGGCCATCTATGCTTTCGATTCTAATTTGATAAAAAGAAAATTATAGGGCAAAGTTGGATTCTTCACAAAATGAGCAGCAACAAAAGGCAAGAAAAGACACATTGTTGCTAGCTTGTAGAAGCCTATTCCTTGGTGGATCAAGTCATGGATATGATTTTGAAAATACTAATTATCAACTTTCTAATATATCACATGATCATCTCCAAGATAGTATTGAAAAAATGGTATATTCTAGAGAAGCATATTTGCGAGAATTTTATTTCAAATTAAAAAAAAAAAATTTGAAGGCACATCTGAGAATATTGGTGCAAAGATATCTAGTGCCACACATAATGTGGAAAACAAGGAACCAATTGGACCTTTATTTTCCATGCAAAAAACACCTATTGTGTCCACATTTTGGCATCAACCAATCTTGATTTTGAAGATGTATCACCTTTGGTCAAAAGACGAAGAATTAGTCAAGGATTGTATAGGAGCATAGAAAGGGAAGCCAAAGAAAGAAAATCATAAGGGAAGAAATATTGTTTGGTTGAGGTAAAATATGGCATACCTACTGGACCAAATGATTCAAGGTGGGCCTCAGAGTTGGGCATGGGAATAAGGTTTTTTTTGGATGTCACCAAAGTCAATTTTGCAGATCAAGATCCAAGAAATGTGGATCGAGTGATCCAACAAATGGAAGATGCTTTTGAGACTATTGGTGGAAGGATTTACACCAAATGTTACAAGCACTGAATGAGAAAATTGATTAATAATTTTAGGTACACATGTAGAAAATTAATTTTGGATGGAAAATATAGGGACTGTATATTGACTCCCAAACAGTGGGAAGATTTGAAGGAAAGTATGTGTGTTGAAGGATGGTTGGAAAAGAGTAAAAGTAAAAAGAAATCAAGAGATAATGTGAGGACTCCAATTGTTATCATTTGGGGTGGGTTGTGAGCCAAAGAACACATTTTTGTAAGCATATGTATTTTTTGTTGAATACATTATGTATGGTTTTTTTGTAAGTATATTTTAAGTACATTGTGTTATGCATTTTGATTTGTCTATATATACAACTAATTGTGTGTTGACAATTGTTTTTAGGTTCATGAAGCTAATAGAGCACCGTTTGTGGGTGAAATGGATGAATATGTAAAGGAAGACTTAGAAAATTCTAAACATAAACATATGTCAAAAAATCCAATTGGAAAATCATCGCCATCTATTGTTTTCTAGGAAATCCAAATTGTAACCACATCTGGTGTTGAAAACCATAGTCTGGATTATAAACATGCAATGGAATGCATACGTGGGTTGGAAAAGAGAATTTCAACCATGGCCTACTTCCTTGAATATCTTGTTGTTTTAGGTAAAAATAAGGTATTTTAAAGTGACTTAGATGAGGTAAGCTAATTATCATTCCTCTACAAACATTTCTTCACTTGAATTTTAAATTTGTTGATGTTTTGGTTCCATTTTCCTTCACTCACTAAGCCTCTTTTTTTTTAATTACATTTTCTGTCAATAAGAAGAACAAACAATAAATTTGGCTGGTGAAAGAATTCAAAAAGACTCAAAAAAGTTTCATGAACATGCAAAGGTATGTAATAAATCAGTAGTAGTTTTTGTTGATAGCTACAAGCCCTATGGGCTGATATTATAGTGCTATATTTAATTTGTGCATGATGAAATCACATGAAGGATAATATAATTAAAGGAAAATTTGCAGTCTCAGAAAGTTGAAAAGACCACAACTTTGATGAGCTTCAACATTTCCAATCAGTGCCAAATCCTATCGGTGTATCAAATATTACCTCGATGAGTGCATATAATTTTGTTATATCAATAACTATACATGTTTTTGGAATTTAGTTGTAGTAATTTTTTTCTTGTATTTATTTATACTTTTTTTGACAGTACCCATCAACTCTAGTAGGGCATGAACTATTCTAGGTAGGTGAGAAAGTGAACATATTAGATCGATATGACGGTGTTATTGTCAGCACTAGATACATTCAATCACTTTCTATGATACATGGTATGGAAGATGCAAATGTTTGTGTCATAAATGTCACAAGTAACATCCCCCTTGCACATGAAGATAAAATTGATGGATATGAAAGTTTGAAGAAGATGGAAAGGAGTTTCATTTGGTGGCCAAAGATGTATTTGAAAAAATCATCGATCTAGATCATTTTCATGTTCTTTCTACAAAGCTTGATATATTGTTGATGTTCATGTTGTTGAGACCTGAGAGTCAAGAGACTAAGACATTTTTTCTTTCCTTGCAAACTAATATTAGTGCTTAGTTACATTCCATTTCAGGCATAAACTGTAATATTTGGCATATTTTCAACTTGGAAATTTTGGATTCATTGTACAATTGTGTTTAGTGCAAAATTTTGTTTATACTGAGTACAGTAAGGTTAAGTAGATGCTTCTATATTTTAAAATTTTAATGTAGTTAGAACCCATATTAACAATGTTTTGGTACTCTTTGGCTTTCAATTTGTTGTGAATGTTTTATGCCTTCTCTTGTAATTGAAGAGAAGATTTTGCATTTGTTCTACATGACTAAGATATTGAATTTTCTTTGAAATTTGGGGAATGCTTGTTTCGTATTTGACACAAGTTTATGTTTCTAAGAGATGAATATAGGTTTTTTAGAATGAAAGTGGTTTTATCCACTTGGAAAAGGTTATGTCTATATATGAAGAACCGGGAAAATTCATGTTAACTGGATAGTAGTGAGTTTAAATCTACCTATGTAACTTGAACCTCTAAGTTAATAATAAAAATCTATTATTATTATTTTGTGTTGGAGGTGTTAATTTGTTATGGAGTGATTTGAAGTAGCTTGTTTCCATGGAAGGAAGGCCCCCCTATCAGGAAGCAATGCTACAAATGTAAATAACAAATCTAGAGTGTGTTTTCATTCCATTTGTAACCAATTTGATTTAGGTGACAATATTTCTTTTCCCAATAAGCTTAGTGTGAGTTCTTCTATAGTTTCTAATAGTGATTAATTGAAGTTCATTGAGTTTATTTGTTAAATCATATTTTTATTTCATATTTGGTACCATATGCTTCAGTAAGCATCTTCCATTGAGTCTTATGGTTTCTGCAAAAACTTATGGACACATAGTTGATGTATGGTGGGAGATTTCTATAATTATATTTTATTCATGAGTCAGTAGAGTGTCATTTAACATTCAGAGTTTGTGAAGGATTAGATGTTATTTGGAGTGTTATGCAAGTGAGATTCTTATTTATTTTCATGTTTTTATGCTTTCAATATACCCCAACATGTGATTTGTAGGCCAAATTCAACGTTTTCCTTTGGTTTTCTAATTGATTGATATCACGTTGTAATTTAAAGTTGAATGACATTTCATACAACACCTTTCAAGGGATCTAGAGTGTGATTTTCCACTTCTACTTCTTGATGTTTTCCTACTCCTTCTTCTCCTTCTTATGTATTTTTCAACAATTGCTTATGTATAAGGAAAAATTTGCAGAGGAAATTTTGATGATGAACATAGTGTGCATTTTTTTGCAGGAATTGGGTAAGAGAAATTGGCTCAGATTAAGCAATGGTTGTGTGATCAAAATATTACACTTCCAAGAGAATTGTAGGTAAGGTCATCCAGTAACTCAAAAGTGGTCATTCTGTTAAGATCTTAAATAGATCTACAACTATAATCACCACAAATATTGAATACACAATATATCCACAAATCAAGATAGAAGAAACCACACTATATTATTTCCAAACCCTTGAGGTAGGGAAACACCATACAATGGATCATATTATGGAAGGGATCCTCTCCTGTTCACTTGCCTCTTCGAGGGGGCATCCTCCTATGGAGCTACAACTCACAATACAATACTCTCTTCATGTCCCATTACATTACTTGAACCCCTTTATATAGTTCTACCATCACCTAAGAACATTCTAGAGGATGAATCTTCTAAAAATAGAACCTTCTAAGAGTCCTCTTACATTTATTATATCTAACTACCCATTTATTATATCTAACTACCATAGTGGGCCTTATTTAATAATATAGTGGACCTAGTCCACCTTACATTGAATGGCCTCCAATATTATCACTATGGGCCCTCTAGGGCCCCCCACTACCTCTCTAGATACCTTACATTCCATCCCCCTTATGAAATTGTTATCCTCAATGCTGGATGTACAACCATATACCAGGGTCCCATGGATAAGTGTGGACCATAGTGCTGAAGTAGACTAGAGAACCAGGGTCCCATTGAGAAATGGTAGCCACCATGGTGAAGTAGTCCAACCACCATTGTAAACAAGGGTCCCATTTCCAATTGCTCATGTGAACCCCACATGGAAGATATTGGCACCCAATAACCAACTGAAAATGATGCTCCCAATACTAACACCTATCTTGTGGATCCAAATAAGAATATCCATCCACATAGTGGAAGATGATCAAAGATGAATTTGGAAGGAACAATACCATTGTAGAATATGTGGGATGAGTGTTGGTAACTAGCTCCTGATGTGGGACACTGATTTTCTCTACAGAAGGTGGAGTAGAGTCATCAAATAAAATATGGAAGTGGTTGTCATCCTAGAAATGGAAACTATCCATATACCAATCATCGCAATCGGACTCAAAATCATACCAAGCATATATTTCTTGATTATATTCATCCATGAGGTCTTCCATAAGAAGCCTCTCCTGCATTTTCTCCAAAGAATATTGAATACTATGAAAACTATTATTGAGACCATCTACAAAGCCATCCAATTTGTCATTCAATGTGTCAAACAATTGGGCTTTGAATGATTCAATAATCTGTAGAATTTATTTGAGGGTTTGAGAATAAATAGCCATCTAAGCGTCCTATGAAAATTTATGAACTCTGCATTCCCACTGCCGTCACGAAGAAACCCAAAAAATAGAACAATAAGTTATGGCAGAAAATCACGGCTTTTTTTGGAAAAACCCTAAACAACTGTTGAATTTAAAATTCTCATAACTTCACTTCCCGAACTTCGTTTCGGCTGATTTGTTTTTTGAAATTGGGTGAAATGGTGAGAGGAACTCAGATCTGTAATTTGTTTGGACAAATTCAGCCTCTAACTGCTATAGAAATAAAAAAAATTGCACCACCATCCATGGAAAAAACCATGAAAATTTGCATATTTTAAAACTTCTATATATTGACTTCTTGGACTCCATTTCAAACGATTTTGTTTTTCAAGTTGGGTGTTTTTATGAGAGGAACTCAGATATACAACCTGTTTATGCAAATTTTGCACAGAAATACACCGAAACATTCTGGAATGTCGTGACCCTCTTTTTTCTTCTCCGAAAAATAAATCTGCAAAAATAAAAAATATTTGCCCACAATGTCTGCCAAGGAAAGTGATCTAATACCAATTGTTAAGTACCTATACCATATCTGAAAATATACTTCAATAATACCAAGACTAAACCATAAACCATTCACCATAACATGAACACAATAAATAGAGAAAACATTTGAGGTAGGGTAACACCATATATTAATCCTTATGGAAGGATAAAACTCCTCAAGCAAACCTTGTTTGTACAATCACAATATTCTTCACTATGTTTCATTACATTTCCTACCCTTCTTTATATAGCTCTCCCTATCTCCTAGGAACCTTCTAGAGAGTCTTCTCACATTTATTACATCCAACTACCATAGTGGGCCTTTATTAATATAGTGTACCTAGTCCACCTTACATTGAATAACCACATTCTCATATATTAAATGACTTCCACTAATAACACATAACTACATTCCCATTGGGTACCTCCCTAGGTACCCCATATTACCTCCCTAGGTATACTACATTCCATCCCCCTTCACATGTTTCATCCTCGAAACATTAGAAGAAACCATAAAATATGATCGGCTAAGCAATGTAGTCAACTGGTACCAAGTACAACCATCCATCCATCCCAATGGAATTCGAACATGATATCTATCTGCTACCTTTCCACCATGATCTTTCTCTGCATCATGTTGGGGTTTCTATGGGATTTTTTCTGTAGCTTGAGCTCTTCCCATAGTGTCGGTAGTCCTCCTTGCACCTCTTGATCGATTTCTTGTCTGGTGCCCTGTTGGTGCATAAATGTGTTGATGCATATGCCCTTGCCTTGATGAATTTTGTGTCTCTATATGATGTGGATGGCGATAAAAAACAACTGTAGGAATTTGTTCTTTTTCTTCAAATCTGCAACACTTTGTGCCTTTGAGTCAATGACCTCCTTAGCTTCCTGATTATGTCCTTCTTATAGTTTTGCTTCATCTCCTTCTGTAGACTCTAACTCTGATTCAACTTTAGACTGGGCAATAACTTCTTTGCTAGCTTCCATGGGTCCATATTTCTTACTAAGAGACACATCCTGCAATGTGATTTTCTTTTTCTTGTACCACAACTTTAAAAACTTCTTTTGCACATTAATATTAATGGTACCCACTGATT
>ML784722.1:1166834-1183113 GCA_009831015.1 Picea engelmannii | reverse complement strand
TTATGCATGCAACTAGGATTAATAGAAACAATGATATTTTCTTTATGAATACAACCATGAACCTGTAATATAGATTTTTCACATGAAAATAAACTCTTGGTTCTCTCTTTATCCTTATTTTCTCCATGAGACCACTTGTCTAATAATATTTTTTCAAATTCTCCATTAGAGAGTGTCATCATCTCCTTATAATCAAGCAATTTCCACCAAATGGAAGCATCACCTTGCAATTTGAGATCTACCCAATGGGGAGAATTCTCTTCCCATGATGACTTTCTTTATTTAATGAATGATTCAATACTAGGTCCATCACATTTCCTTGTAAAATACATCTTTCTAATAGAACAATAAGTTATGGCAGAAAATTTTGGTTTTTTCCGGAAGAAAAACTATTGAATTTAAAATGCTCATAACTTTACTTCATGAACTCCGTTTCAGCTGATTGTTTTTTTGAAATTGGGTATTTTTCCGAGAGAAATGAAAATACCTAATTTATTTTTCCAAATTTAGATCATAAAGATTCATATCAGAACCTGAAGTGCGTCGCCTTCTTTTTCTTCTCTAGAAAAAATTCTGCAAAAAGAGAAAACAAATCTTCTCTTATTTGGCCAAGGAAAGTTCTCTGATACCAATTGTTAAGATCCTAAATAGATCTACAACTATACTCACCACAAATATTGAATACACAATATATACACAAAGAAAGATAGAAGAAACCACACTATATTATTTCCAAACCCTTGAGGTAGGGCAACACCATACAATGGATCCTATTATGGAAGGGATCCTCTCCTATTCACTTGCCTCTTCGAGGGGGCATCCTCCTATGGAGATAAAACTCAAAATACAATACTCTCTTCATGTCCCATTACATTACTTGAACCCCTTTATATAGTGCTACCATCACCTAAGAACATTCTAGAGGAGGAATCTTCTAGAAGTAGAACCTTCTAAGAAGTCCTCTTACATTTATTATATCTAACTACCCATTTATTATATCTAACTACCATAGTGGGCCTTATTTAATAATATAGTGGACCTAGTCCACATTACATTGAATGGCCTTCACTATTATCATTATGGGCCCTCTGGGCCCCCACACGATCTCTCTAGCTACCTTACACATTCACATTTTAGGTAGTTACATCTTACATAGGATGAAGAGAGAGAATTAGGAAGTGTCAACAAAAAGGATTATTGTCTTACTTAAAAACAATATATAGTGGTGGCTTGGTTCCAATTGTATTGTTGTCGCAGACATTTTTTCAAGTGCTACAAGTTTGGAAACCAACTATTGGATGGCATGGGCATGTCCTCCCACACTAGATATGGTTGGATATAGAAAAACATCTCAATATTCTATGAATCTTCTTCATCCGAGATGCACTCATCAAATTACAAAGATCAACTTCAACATTTCTCTACAAGTTGGAATACCCTCTTAAATCCCTACCATCTACATTAAATGGAAGCTTCATACGACGCTGCAAAATATTCTAGAAACAAAGTACGAAGTTGCATATCTATGAAAAAGTAGGCCATCGTGAACAAAATGCCTCAATACAAGTAGTTCATTCATCCTTTGATCACAGTTAAAAATATGCAACTGCCAACCACCTCAACAATTTTTTTATACAACCTCAAAACTGATATGGCTACTTACTCCACATCTTGTTCGGTATCCATGGGTAAGTTCGACAGGTATTCTCTCCACTCTAGACTTATTCAATTCCCAATTAGAGTGTGGAAATCATCGAATCTCAAGGGTACCTCATCTCTATAAACCTGAGGACAAGTAATCAATTAAGTTGGGGGGAGATAAGAGTCAATCTAGTGCCAACCTCCTATCCCATTTTTTATAATGAATGAAATACAATTGTTGAAGATCATAACTATACACATTTTTTTTTTAAAGTCCATGATCAGAAGAGAAGGGTTTTTTTCCCCATACGCGATGTCACTTCGAAAGACATGTTGCAGATCCTATCTAAACCCAATACAAATCATTACTCTGCCATCCTATTTCACCTTAAATAAACATCATTTCACCTTACAAATCCTTCATGTATACCTCGAGCCTCATTGTGAATCCCATCCCACTTCAAGTTTCTCATCCCACTGATACAAATCATTACCCTGCCATCCTATTTCACCTTAAAAATCCTTCGTTGTATACCTTGAGCCTTGTAAATCTCATCCCACTTCGAGTTTCCCATCCCACTTCTAATTTGAATGAAACCCTTCTTTTATTGTGTCGTTGTAAAATTCATAACTGGCTGCAGAAGAGATGGGAGGACTGCCAGTCCAAAGTGAGCCCAACAATACAGTGGATGTGTATGAGCATGAGGGGGTTGCATAAATATTAAGGGAGTCTGGGTGGTTAGATTACTTCATGCGTCTTTGGGGGTTCAATGAGAGAAATGCTTTAGAATTTGCAATGATGCTGCAAAACCAGACTGCAACATTCCTAGGAATAAATATTCTAGTTAGTGTACTGATTATAGAAAAGTTTACAGGATTTCCTGAAGATAGAGATTTATGGTTTGAGAGACAAAGTTCCTTTGCAACACTGAGGGAAGAGTTTACAAGAGTAACTAGAAAGGAATTGGTCGGGAGTGATAAGGGTGTCTTAAGGAGTTCTCTGATAGAACCATGGAGGCATGTAGCGTATATTGTCCATAAATTTTTGACATGTGGAGGGAGGTTCAAACTATTGTTTGGGTACCATTTTCGACTTATGATTCATCTCATAAATCATCAGTATGTGAATTTCCCTTATTTTCTCTTTCATTCACTTCAATTAATGAGTAATAAAGCTAATGGAAGTCCTAGGCTACATAATAGTGTCACAAATCATGGCCTTATTAAACTAATTGTTATGGAAGAATCAATGAACACCAAATGGACTTGGATAACCCTCATAGAGGGTATCGATGAAGAAATGGAAGAGACAAAAAATGTAGATGGATAAATTAAAAATATAGAGAACACTAATAAGCCTTTTGAGAAAATTCATGACGAAGTTGGTCCCTCTCAACCTAGGAGAAAGTCACAAATAACGAAAAATGGAACTAGTGAGAATCCTTCTCAAAAGAGGATGAAGAAAAGACAGACAAATAAAAGAAGTGAGGAAGAGATGTCAGAAGAGGAAATGAAGCAGGAGGAATATCAACTAGAGTATAGCCCTAAAAAAGAGGAAATTTCTCCCATACAGTAAAATAAGCAATCAATATTTCCTAATAAAAAGCCTTAATTTTCCTTGGCATACTATAGGAAATCAATTCAAATAACAAAGAAGTTAAACAAAAAATTGGCCATGGAAAATAACAAGTTAAAGAAGGAAATTAAATAACTTAAGGAGAAATTAGAGGACCAACAGAAGCAAGAAGGATTGCAATCTTTCCTAGAAGATACTGAGGGAAAATCAAATCAAGAGGAAGATCAAGAGAAGCATACAATAGCAATAGAAGTTGGAATAGAAGTAGATCCATTTGAAACCGATGAAGAAACTAATGATAGGGAACAAAAGGTGAAGCAATTAGAAGCACAGGTTGAATACTTCAAGAGACATACAGATAGATTGTCTCGAGAGCATGAAGTTGCGGCTCCCAAAAGAGAATTTGATCAAATTCAGATCAAGAACTTGGGTTTAGAGATTTGGAATCTTAATCAGGACATCCAAAGATTGAAGTTAGATAAGCACTACATGCTCCACCTGGCCCAAACCATAAGGGATTACTCTCAACCTTCTCCTGTCTATGCCACTTATTTATGATGTCAGGTCTTTTCACCGTTAATTAAATCCTTGGCACAGTATCGTATGTGCTACATAAATAAAGTCGATCAATTCATAATGTTGTATAAGACATGTGATGAACAAGACAAGAACTTACTTTGTGAAGCATATATACATAATCTAGTTGTACCAAATATCAGTGGATGGGATCCCAACCCATTGGTGGATGGTGTGCAACTAAGGGATTTTGTTTCCTTTATGAATAACTAGGTGAAGTGATAGAAATCTATGTCTTTCTTGGAAAATAAGGAGAATGTAGAAGGCTTGAACCCTGCCCTAAGATCTTGTGTGAGAAAAAAAAAAGAGAAAAATTGAAAGACCCAAATTTTATCTCCATTTTTAATGTCAACCTAACAAATGCCTTATCTACTTGTGAGATGTGGATAGCTCTTAATTGGTTATAGATTACCCTAGATATACAGGGCATGAATTTTTATCTATCTTCTAACCAACTCAGGAGAGAGTCATTATCTATTGAAGTATTTCAGAGGGATTTAGATAGGTTTACAAGGTATATTGACTATGTCAAAATCCTTGGGGTCCGTTGGATAGGTCTGAGATTTTCTTATCCCATATTTTGGGAAGGTACAAAAGGGGATGAGGAGTCTGGATATTGGGATGAAATGATTTAACAGCTTGGGTTCAAAAAATAAGAAGAAGAAAGGGACCAGCCGTGAAATATTGGAGCAGGACTTATCAACTTGCCTAGCCTCCAGTAAATAGTGATCCAGAGTCATCTGGGTAAGTTGCAGAAGCAACTTGCAATTCTTCAGCTGGGGGGAATGTTGGGTGATAGAATGAGAGAATTAGCATGTTTTGAAGACATTATTTCATACATTCTTTCATCTTTTTTGTGTCCTTTTGACCTTAGCCATCACCATGCCTTATCAATTATGGTACTCCTGATGATTTGTGCTTCATTGCACTCTAATGGGCTAGTTGAATAATGTTTAGAGTCAAATATGCATAGTATAACCTTGTCCTGGAAGTTGACTACAGGTCTTAAATATTTATTTGGAATTTTTCAATATCGGGCTGCAGATCCTAGCGTTTTGAAAGATTGAGCTGTAGATCCTTCGATTTCATTGGTTGGGATATTTCAGTCGATCCAATGAATGAGCCAAGAACATGGATCAATCAATATTGACTCCAGGATGAATTTATTATGATGGATTTAGTGGTTAACATGTTGCAACTGATATTTCCATGAAGGGTATGTTGTTCCTCTAAAACAGATCAGTCGACTACTTGGGAAGCCTGAGTGTGAGATTTATGACTAAATGTAACCGTGTGATCTCTTGTTTTTTTCTTCATGCCAAAATGAGAATCGATGACCCATTTTGTGGTCATTGATTCCTCTTTATCTAAATATTATAAATACCCATGTTTTCCTAAAGGAGGGGGGATTGATCAGTGAAAACTAGAGATTGTTGTGGTTGATGTATCCAAACTTTGAAAAAATTCTATATGAATGCTAAGAACTCTTTGATTTCGTCTATGCATTGATCATTATGAATTTTATGACTATCATGTAGGGTTACAGCCTGACTCACCTAGACAACCCTATGTGTATTGAATATTTCAATAATATTGTGTGTGATTATTATATTTGGTTTTGTGATTTCCTATTATTCAATGTGAAAATTGTTTTATTTGTAATCTCTCACAGCATAATAGCAATTCAACTCAATCGTTTATGAGAAGTGTCTTAAATATGAGTGCAAAAAACACATTGGTTTTTATAAACACCATTTATGAAGCTACCTAAGGTCATCCTAACTTGCATACAGTCCTAAGCATTCTCTAACAAGGAGAGTAAGGTATGTAAGGCTTTAGGAAATCTTGTATGATCATCATGGAGGAACATAAATGTCTCCATCCTAGAACCAATTGAATACAACATTCATATTATGTTTGGTTTCAGTATTCTTCTGTTATTGCTTTCCTATTTATGTTTTTAGTACTGTAATTAGCATTTACTAATTCATTGTTTTGACTTGTGATGTGAAGGAGCTCAAGGATTGGGAGCACAAGAGTGTGAAAATTGGAAAAATGCATGCTTTTGGGCATGATGCACATGTCACTATGCTTCCTAGAGCTACCAAATTTCTCCATAAACACAAAGATAAACTCCATGTGATTTTTAGGCCTATATGTTTGGATTGTAGTGTAGTATGTCAATGAAATAAACCAGATGGAAGCATGGAAGTGATAAATAGTTCAAAATTTGAAACTGAAGGATGTTATTCATGTTAAAAATTTATATCTACACCTTTTTTAGTTGGAAAATAGTGGGACTAAGTGATATTCTATTCCTTTTGAATTGCTTGAAGTTGATAATTTTTTGGGGGAAAACGGTTTTTTGAATAACATTATGAAGGTTTTTTGGGATTCATGATTATCACTAGTGATACCTGTGATGTTAATGCATCATGATTGATTTTGTCTTTGTTTGGTTGTAGGAATCATTTTTTTGCCTTTAGCCTAAAGGTATTAACAGTATTTTGTGTAGATTTCACATTTAATTTTCTTGTTCCTCATAATAGTGTCAGTTACATGAGCTAGAAAACAAGCGGACAATATCAATGAAAAGTATTGATTCTAAATTGTTGGCCAATATCCTCTACTCATATCAAGGAATGAGATTTTCAATAGGCATAATGATTTCTAGGTGGGATGAATTGGTAATATAAAACTTGATGTTATAGTGGCAGTGTTTTATATCATGTTCTAACAAGAATATTAATGATATTATTGGCTTTAAATTCACAAGACCCTGGTCTATATTATGTAGACAGTGAAGGAGGAAGACTTAAGGGAACATGTTTTTCTATTGGATTCATCTCACCATATGTTTATGGTGTCATTGAGAATGGGTAGGGTTTGCTAGCAATTTTTAAAGTCTTGCTCAACTTCTATTGTTTGAAGTTGACTTTGTACTGACTTTTTCTTGTCTTATGATCACAAACATAGGTGTCATTGGGATATGCCAGTGGATGAAGCTGCAGAACTAGCTCACCACTCTACATACCATGCAACATTTCATGATGGTGCCAATGGGGGTGTGGAATGTGGTATGAAGAATTTTATAATTTGACATACTTGATATATTTCATTAAAGATGTAGTTTCTTTATGATCTTATGGGTAATGAATGTTATTTATTTCAGTGTACTATGTGGGTCCTCAAGGTTGGAAAAAGTTTCTTGGTGATGATGTGGGTGAACTTCATTATAAATACTATCCAGTCACATAAAATGTCAAACAAAATTAGCAATATGCTATGTCAAAGACATTGGATCATATGGCACATTTGATGGTGTTTTCATTGGTGGACTTGGACACGTGGCATTAAGAGTAAAACAAAAATTTCAACATATATTCTCTATCTATTTCCTAGAGTTTATACAGTTCATCTCTTCAAATCCTATCACAAGCACTCCACCCTTCCCCTTTTCCATACATATCTAAAACTTCTATGTGAATATTAAGATCATTGTCAGCATATTCATCCCTAACCTGTAACTATGTACAGATTGTATAGATAGATATAGGCAAAGAAAGGTAGATCTACCCTAGGGAATTGTCCGAGAATGCTGACAACTTCTTGAGGGATGTTAAACCTTGTGTGTACGTTTTTTTTATCATTAATAACCTTCCATTCTTTGCTTTTTTCTGCATTTGTTTTTTGAGTTATTTTGGTGTGCATGGCTTACTCTTGGTTAACATACTTGTCTACATAAATCTTCTATGTAAAGTTACGAATTGGTTAGAAACTTGGAACATATCATTCTACACTGTACAATATTACTTAAAACACATGAATTAGTGAATCTTCATTATTTCTTTTCTTTTTTGAGATGACCAGATGCTTATTTTATCTTCTTATTATTTTCATTACAGATAGTTGAATGTAGATGTTTGTTGAAGTGGACATATGCATATGGATATTATCTTCTAGAGCATGAGCATGATAAAAGACAATTCTTTGAGTACTTGCAGAGTAAGCTTCTTATTTCAGTTGTATCTAGTATTAGTGTAGTAATTATTTGTTGAGCATATTTTCTATGTAATGTATTCGGTATGTGTTCAGTTTGTTCTTCTCAAATCTTCAGTTTTCATATGAAAACCATTGTAACTGAAAACCTTACTCTGATAAGGAGATTAAGGTACATAAGGCTTTGGAAAAGATTGTATGATCATCATGGAGGAACATAAATGTCTCCATCCCAGAACCAATTGAATACAACATTCAAATTTTGTTTGGTTTTGGTATTCTTCTTTTATTTTTGTCCTATTTATGTTCTAATAACTATTGTAATTGGCCTTTACTAATTCAGTGTTTTGACTTGTGATGTGAAGGGGCTCATGGATTAGGAGCACATGAGTGTGAACATTGGAAAAATCCATGTTTGTTGGCATGATGCACATGTCATTATGCTTGTTGGAGCTACCAAATTGCTTCATAAACACAAAGATAAACTCTAGGTCCTTTTCAGGCATGTATGTTTGGATTTTATTTTGTGTAGAGTCCACATTTAATTTTGTGTAAAGTTCACATTTAATTTTCTTTTTCCTCATATAGTTTTGATTACATGAGCTGGAAAACAAGTGGAGAATATCAGTGATAGATATTGCTTCTAAATTATTGTTCGATATCCTCTACTCATATCGAGGAATGGGCTTGTTAGTAGGAACACTGATTGTTGGATGGGATGAAACGGTAATAGAAAACTTGATGTTACAGTGGCAGTGTTTTATATTATGTGTTAACAAGAATAATAATGCTATTGTTGGCTATAAATTCATAAGGCCCTGGTCTATATTATGTAGACAGTGAAGGAAGAAGACTTAAGGGAAAACGATTTTTTGTTGGATCTGGTTCACCATATTCTTATGGTGTTCTGGACAATGGGTAGGGTTTTCTAGCAATTTATAAAGTCTTGCTCAACTTCTATTGTTTGAAGTTGACTTTGTACTAACTTATTCTTGTCTTATGATAAAAAAAAATAGGTATCATTGGGATACTCCACTGGAAGAAGCTACAAAACTAGCTCGTTGCTCTATATACCATGCAACATTTTGTCATGGTGCTAGTGGGGGTGTGGCAAGTGGTATGTAGCATTTTATAATTTGACATACTTGATATATTTCATTATAGATGTAGTTTATTTATGATATTATGGGTAATGAATATTATTTCCTTCAGTGTACTATGTGGGTCCTCAAGGTTGGAATAAGTTGTTTGGCAATGATATGGGTGAACTTCATTATAAATATTATCCAGTCACAGAAAATGTAAAATCAAATCAGAAATATATTGCTATGTATAATGTCGAAGAGGTGGGATAATATATCTTAAATCTCTATCCTCATAAAATACATTGTTTCTCATATCCTCAAACACACCCAATCTTTTTTAACTTATGTTAAGCTTTTGTTGTAATGCTTAAATGTTGTTTTAACTTGGTGGTTTTTTGCATGTTTTATAAGACGCGGGTGCATTATCATAGTCGAAGGCATGGGAAGATCCACTCAGTGTCCAATGTAATATTTAAAAAAAAAATCGATGTAGATGATTTTCATGTAAAGTATAGAGACAGTTTTTGCCATGGACTAGTATTAGTCCATTAGTGGATTTTCAGTTGGAAACTCATATTTATTGTAATATTACTTGACATTTCATATAATATAATTTATGTGGTTGAAAATTATATGTTTTTACTTGATATTATTTACCCGTTGTAATTAACTAATGTTACTTTGCATGATTAGTATGATTCACATGTGTATTAGATGAGCATGAATATTATATGATTTTTTTTAAATTTAGACATAATATCATGCTTAATTTATATTGATTAATAATGGACACCATTAAAACCACTAATAAATAATGAACACATATAAAATGACTAGAAATTACCAAATTGGTCGTTAATATTGATTAACAATGATCACAAATAAAATGACTAAAAATGACCACATTAGTCATTTATATTCTGAAACCACTAAAAAGAGATAAATGACCACTACAAAAGTGAGAGATAAATGACCAAAAAAATGACTAAAATTCACATATAAATGACCAAATGGAAACTTTGGTCATTAATTAGCAGTCACTTATCATGCGACCAAAATGTGGTCATATTTAGATTAGTCATGTATAGCTTATCTTGTGGTCATATTTGGTCATTAATTTGGCCATTAATTGCCAGAATTAATGACCAAATTAATGATCAAATATATGACCACACGATAAGATATAAATGACCAAGTTAAATATGACCACATTTTTGGTCGTGTGATAAGTGACTACTAATTAATGACTAGTGGACGCCAACTCAAAAATGTTCATTTATGTGTGGATTTTGGTCATTTATCTCTCATTTTGTACTAGTGATCAAAGGCTTGGTTCCTTCTTCCAATTGGTGTTGGAAAATATTGGAAGTTGGTGCTTCTTATGAATGTAATATTGACATGATATAAGAAAAGCATTATGTGGTTTTCTCTTGTCTAGGTTTCCATGTAAAAATCAGTGTGTTTTGTGTATGATTTTTTGTTATGATGAATGACATTGTTAATGGTTAATGTTTACATGATGTGCTTAAGGTTAAAAATGGTAAAATGTGCTCCATATTGATTCACCCTCCCCCCCCCCATTATTGGTGAATAATCCAACAATTTATTCAAAGGTAGATCCTTTCCCAAGTAAATTACACTACTTAGCATAAATTCAAATAAGCAAAGCCCGTGTTTGAAATCCAAAAACAAAATAGAGAACAACATAATAAGATACTAAAACTAATAATAGAGAGACTCTGTATCAAATATAAAGAATGGATTTTATAGTGAATGGAGCAAATGAATATCCACCAAAATCAATGGACATGGGCCACATATGTGTTATTTTCTAACCTCTTTACTTGCAGATATACAAGAAAATATGGAGAATAATCATAATAACAATGGAAGGTGATGAATGAGTGTAAGGCTTATTGGTCAACAACATGTGATCCAAAGACATCAAGTTTGAACATGTATAAACATGTGTTAGAGGATCAACCTTATTGTCTTTAAGTAATCTTTTTCAAATTACAAAATAAGTAGAGATGAAGATATGACAAGTTCACATAACCATTTCAACATAAAATTCTTTTCAAACTAGAAAGAAAGTATAAACAAAGCTATGACAAGTTCACATAATGCTTCAATGTGTGTTGTTTGAGATGATACTCTTAGTTCAGAAAAAAAAAATAGCCTATATTTCTTCAAAGTATGTTAGAGACAGAACTTAGACATGTGTCAAGGAAAAGGAAGTGGAAGAGAAATAATTGTACACACATCAACCTCCTTAATTTTCTAGTTTCTAAAATTCAATTTCATTAGATTTTTATTTTTGGGGGGCTTCAAAGTTAGCACAAACTATTGTATGTTTACACTATTGATATGTTCCAACCATGGAAAGGAAGAAATAATGCAACCATTGAGTACCTTCATTTATACTAGCAACTATATAACACAAAACAATAGGGTATATTTTTTTTCGTAGTCTAAAAATGCTACGAAATGACTTTTCTCTGACAATATGTTTTCAGGTACATTTGCCCGAAATCCAGGTCTAAATTATTAGATCAACACATTTTAGCGATTATTTATGCATTCAAAAATGATTTTAAACAACGAAAATTAGTGATTTTGTGCAGATTTATGTCGTCGGATTCCGGCAAAAAAAGCCATTTCGTAGAACAGTTAGACAACAATTATTGATTTCAAGAATGATATAATAAAAAATGATTTAGAGCAATCATGGAAGTGTAATGATTTTAGAAATGATAAAACTCATTGGAATTAGGTAGTTGCATTGATTTCAATGATGATATAACACAAAAAATAGGGTGCATTTATTTCAAAGATATATACAATGAAAAATGATTTAGAGCAATTAGTTGCATTCATTTCAACAATGACATAATGTAAAACAATATAATGCATTAATTTTAGTGATGATGTAATCAAAATTTATTTAGAATAATCAAGTAGTTGTATTGATTTTAACAATGATATAACACAAAATAGTAGGGCGCATTGATTTTAGTGATGTTACAGTGAAAATGATTTAATATCTTAATTGAAGAAATGATACCAATGAAATTGATTGGGTATGTTTATTTCAACACCAATATAGTGAAAATTGTTAAGTCAAATGACTTCAATAATAGCATAGTGCAAATCGATTTCAAAATATATATTATAAATTGAAGTCCACTACTATATTTTTTGGGGTATTATTCATATATTGCACATTAAACCCATTATAATATTAATATGTATAGATTTTTAAAATATATAGAACACATTGATATATAATGCATTAAAATCAAAAGCATACAATAAAATGTAAATTGAATTATGTGGAACATATGAATTTGGAGAAATGACTATTAATATTGGAAAGAAAGAAAGGCAAAGTCTGACCTTCATTGCAATAGCCTATATCTTGATTTAAAGGTTGGGAGACCACCTTCACTATAATATTATATTTCTCACATTAAAGGTTTGAATTGTCTTCAAAATCAATTTCCTTTCTCAAATATCAGTGTGAAAACATGAGAAAGATAGTAGGCGTGGGTAAAAGAGAATCTTAAGAAGACACATTAGATTGGTCACTATCTATTATTTATTATAAGGATATTATTAATTTCTTACTATTCATCTTTATTTATCATTGAACAATGTTATTTTATTACTAGTCACCTTAATCTTTATGTAACTTTTGAAGTATCTTTTTTTATAGTACTCTCTAAATTTTAAATGATACTTAATAAGTTTCAAACCATCAAATTTATCTAAAACATATACATATACATATATATTTTTATGATGATTTAAATTTTTGGCGCATGTGACTAGAACTAGCATAGATCCATCTTAATTATGGATCTATCAAGCACCAAGAGGGATAAAATCCCTTGAGGTGCAAACATTTCCTCAAGTTTTGCACTCTCAAAAAGGTTTGCACCTTGAAGGATTTGATCCCTCTTGGTGCTTGATATATGCATAGTTAAGAAGGATTTACATTGGTGGTTAACACATTTCAATGTGGTGTTTCCCAGTATGAGGGAAATATACATATAAAGTTGATATAAAATTATTTGACTTAATGTGGATATTGAAATATTTTATTTATCGATATTGAAATATTTTATTTATGGTCAACGTTGAAATATTGTTTTTGTTATTAATATTTTTTTAAATGCCACGTGTCAATTCTATGTTGAGCATGAAAGGAATTACATATTATCATTCATGCTAGGTTCTAGCAAGCACCTTTTAGCGAAATAAGAATCTTTAAAAAATTAAGATAAATGGAAACAGGAAAATTAAAAGAGGATTTTTAAAAATCATTAGAGTATATATATATATATATATATATATATATATATATATATATATATATATATATATANATATTGAAAAGCAAAAACAAATTACAAATTTCTATTTAATTATAAAGAATTTATAATTAGTTGAAAGAAAATAATCATAAGAAAATAAGAAAAATGAAAAATTAGAAATCATAAAAGATAAGAATAAAAAAAGAATAATAAATGGAAAACAAAATTAAAGTGTGAAAGAATGAGTCGTAAATTAAGATGGAAAAAAGAAAAATCATTTAAAAAAAATTAAAAAACATAGTAAATAAATAACAAAAACAAATTGTAAACTAAAAGAGAATTTTTAAAAATTGCAAACATCTTAATGATAAAATAGGTGTTGATTAGGTTTAGTCTCTTCCATCTTCCAATTGTATGGTTAGTTGGGGATTTCCTTAAGGATTTATTGGGTAGTTTATTGTTACAACGTTATTTTCCACTCTAGAGACATATGGAGGACTTATTAACATTGTCATGTTGAAGACACACTCTGTTGCCTTGGATTTCATGGATTTTAAGGGAGGTCACGCTTTGGATTTCATGGATTTTAAGGGAGGTCGTGCATTGGATTTCATGGATTTTAAGGGAGGTCACGCCTTGCATTCCTATCAAGATGTGACTGAACGTGGGTTGCATCATTGGAATCACACAAACGGTCGCGAGTTGCATCACTGCAACCTATGACTATCCCTGTCACCTTCTAGATTTGATGGGTTACAATGAGATCAACATTGGGTGAGTTTTTTTATCTCGTGATACGATCTTGGGAACTTGTAATAGACTCATATTTCAAATAGTTATAGACATATAGAATCATCTCCTAGCCTCCTCTATCAATCTATATAAATAATGCATTTGAAGGGAGGAGAAGAGGAAGAATTAAAGTAAACTTATGTTGTAAATTTTCAGGGGAGCTCATCCATAGATTTGGTCTTCATATAGGTCATCCTTACTTTTGTGAGGGATAAGGAGGAGCTGGAGAAAGGGCCAAGGATAAACTCAACCAAGACTCGAGTTAAACCATTGATTGATATACATTTTCTCCACTTATTCATATAGATTTGCATGGTTTCCCCCTTCCAATGTTGGTGTATTCAATTGCAAATCTGATCTACTCAAGGAAAGAATAGATCTATCTTTTACAATTGAATACACCAACATTAGAGGGGGAAAACCATGCAGATTTATATTTATAAGTGTTGAAAATGTACATTAATCAATGGTTTACCTTTATTCTTGATTGAGGTTCTCCTTGGCCCTTGATCTAGCTCTTCCTTATCCCTCACACAAACAAGGATGACATGATATGAAGACCAAATATGTGGATGATATCCTTTGAAAACTTACAACATAATTATACTTCAATTCTTCTTCCCTTCCTCCCTTGGAATTCCTTTTTTATATAGATTGATGGAGGAGTCTAGGGGATGCTTCTAGATCTGTAGAACTTGGTGAACTCTTTTACCTTGGATTTCATATATTTTGAGGGAGATCACACCTTGTGTCTCTAGTCTAGAAAATAGAGTTGTAACACCAATGCACCTATTCTAAAGATTGCATATCCAAATGAATATTTTGTTGTGTGCACAGATGCATATACAGAAGGACTTGGAGGATTCCCTACCCAAAATGGGTATGTTATTTGTTATGAATCTACAAAACTCAAAGAAAATGAAAGAAATTATGTTACATGTGACTTGAGGCATGTAGCTATTGCTCATACACTGAAAATGTGGAGGAATTATCTCATTGGTAGAAACTTCGAGTTGAGGATAGACCATAATGGACTAACATACTTGTTTAAACAACCTACACTAAATTGCACACTAACCATATGGTTGTAATTTCTTAGTGAATATGACTTTGACATCAATCACATTAAGGGGAAAGAGAATAAAGTGGTTGATGCACTGAGTAGGAGGGTACATGAAGTGGCTGATGCACTGAGTAGGAGAGTACATGAAGTGGCTGATGCACTGATTAGGAGGGTGCAATTTAGATTTTAAAAGAATAATTTTGGAAGCTACAGCATCAGAAAGACACTCTCTACAAGTTAAAGAAGGTGTACAACAAGATACATGGAGTTAAAATTTCAAGACTAAAAGTTGGAAGATGATGGAATCCTCTTGTATAGAAGAAAATTTTATGTTCCTAATTCTTAGGAATTGAGGAATATAGTTCTAAAAGAGATGCTTAGTATGCCATAAATTGGACATCTAAAGTACCAGAAAACAGTTGCAGCTGTAAGAGGCCAATACTTTTGTCCTGGTATGAAGAAATACATGGCTAATTATATAGCGATATGCATGAAATGCCAGAAGGTAAAGGTTAGGAAAATACATCTAGCAATATTTGTACATCCATTGTCCATTCTTAAATGGACAATGGGAGATTTTACTATAGATTTCATCACTAAATTTCCTAGAAAAAAAAGGCATCATGATTCCATCTTGGTAGCGATGGACAAGCTTACCAAAGATGCACATTTTATTCTGGTCAAGATGACACATAAGGCATCCAAAATTATATAGATTTATATGAATGAAATTGGTAGGATATGTGGTGTGCCTAAGGAAATTGTATCCAATAGAGATCCCAAGTTCACTTCCAATTTTTGGAAAGGTTTGTTTAAAGGATTTGGGATAAATATGAATTTTAGCACAAAATATCATCTAGAGTTAGATGGGAAAATAAAGAGGGTCAAACAAATAATTGAAAATATGCTAAGAATGTATGTAATGGAAAGGCCTTCCAGATGGGAACATAATATTCATTTGGTTGAGTTTTCTTATAATAATGAGTATCAAGCAACATTGAATATGAACCCATTCAAAGTTGTTAAGAACCAAACATCAATATAGCATATAAAATCCTTAGGAAAAGTACTCAACGCCTTGAAAAAGTGATAATTTCAGATAATAAGCCTCTTCGAGGGGGCAACCTCCTTTTACCCCACTTAAATGTTCAAGTACAAGATGATTCAAAATGAAAATGTATCCTTGGTATATATAGGAGACTAGGAGGTATAATTACAAATAATGGCCTAA
>ML784722.1:1066718-1123381 GCA_009831015.1 Picea engelmannii | reverse complement strand
TTTTTTTCTTATAAATGTATTGTATTTTAGTTTTTTTTTATCATTTTTTCTTATAAATATTTTAAGAATATATATTTATAAATCTATTTTTGCTTATAAATACATTGTATTTTAGAAATATATACTTATAAATCTACTCACCTGAAATATCATATTAATATAATTTATATTTATTAATATTAATGATAAATTTTTAATTTAATTGAAAGGGGAAATTAGAATAGATTTAGAACTTAAAAATGATGCTTCACATTTAACTTTTTCCATTAGAAAATAATAATGAAGTACGGTAACTTTGGGTACGCATTGTTTTTTGGGTACTCATTGTTTAGTTGGATCATTATAATTTGGTATTAGGTATTAAAAAACATGGAAACTAGAGCCTATGTAAGTTGCTAGAGGAAATCTTAGATAAAGATTCAAGGTTGGTGTAGGGTTATAATTTAAAGATTTTATTTAGATAATTTGTAAAGAATTTTTATTCTTAATAGCTTTGCTATATTTGTTATATTTACATTATTTTTAAAAATATATTTAGTAATGTTAAAATCAAGCATTAGAGAGTTTTGGGTTTTGTTGTTATGTGATGATTTATTATTTAAACAAATCCATGATGACTCTCAACCTTATCTTGAATTTCTAGATTATTTGTTTATTTAACAAATTTCATATACAATCCTCAAAACCAACAATTGTTTTTGGGAGCTTGAACTTAGGTATATGTAGCTACATTTGTTATTACATAAAAGGAAAAGG
Source organism: Picea engelmannii (assembly GCA_009831015.1). Classification (NCBI taxonomy): domain Eukaryota; kingdom Viridiplantae; phylum Streptophyta; class Pinopsida; order Pinales; family Pinaceae; genus Picea; species Picea engelmannii. Next base: position 1,122,625 of record ML784722.1, on the reverse strand, counting down.
TAGTTTCATTTCATATTTATTATTTCAACAAGATATCTATATCATTGGTATAATTTCAACCAATGGTGTTGTATGTGAAGGTATAGAGATGCACAAGCACCAAGGGGGAGTTTAAGCACCAAGGAGGTGATCAAACTCAAGACCAACTACCTATGAATGCTTTCTTAACCAAAATATTGAACTATAGTATTTAACAAGGTACCCATTGTAATGTTCCTCGTTACCAACAAATCCAAAAACTTTCTTTGATACAACAATGTAACGTCCGCATCTTCCAAGCTTAGCCACGCCAAACAATTTTTTTTCTCTGATATTATTTATTAGTTAACATGCCCTACATATGAACACAATTATGCAATCCTAATAGCATATATACATGAATAAATATATACAAAATACCACATCAAAATTAACCACACATAAATCATTATAAAACACATAAAAGATACTTGCCTTTTAATTAAAATCATTGACTAACTATAGACCTTAGATGTTCCTCCTAGCCGTAGACTCTATTGTTCATACACTCTCAATAGCAGGTCACCCACGAGTTGTGGCTATGAATCCTCCAGGTCAAATATCTAATAGACAACTCAACCAGGTCTGGGTGCCAACTCCAACAACAGTTCCCAACTCACAACATCTCATTCCCCATAGTTTGTCTCACCCTAGGAAGTGTACCCCTTCTATGCTCAATAGTAATTAGGCTATCTGACTTCCCTTCCAAGTATTCAACAAAAAGTCAGTTAGGAAGTCTCAGATATTTGTGACACTTGAACACAAGGCTGCTATAAGAGTTCAACACCTACTGGACCAACACACAAGAAAACCTATACCCAACAATTCTCTCACTTAGAAAGAATACTCCACGGGCTTGAAAACCTGCCTCTTCAAACCCAAACCACCAAGGATTTACTGGGTAACAATTAGCTTCACATTGAATGAATGAATGAATGGGCAAGAGTGAGAATTGCACTCAATTCTCAACATATTGTATTCATGTTCCTATAGTGACACTTGTCACTTTAGGAACTATATTTTCCTCCACTTGTAATATGTTCCCCTCACTTAGGAACTTAAGATAAAAATATATCATATGACTTAGGACTTAGGAATAATATTATTTTATTCCTTGACTTAAGCCCCCTTGACTTAGCCCCTTTTCCAGTCAAGTCCCATCCCCCTTTCCCTCACATGGATTCTTATCTCCCCATATTCTTTTGTCTGACTTGGTATGCAATAGAGATGTATTTAATTAATATATCTGAGTGTGATTACACATTACATTTGTTAGGATTGTTGACCTTTCAACACATAGACTCTCTGATCTAAATCACATAGGCACTCAGGCCCAAAACTTCTTATCTCACCAACTTATAAAACATATGTACATTTACAATTGGGGTTCAGTATGGGGTATTACACCCATGCCATTTGTAGTAAATCAACCCTTGGAGTTGTGTGTGGAGTTGTAACGGTGCATAAACATTGTGGGGTTATCAAATGCAAGACTAGATATCTAATATTATGGGTCTTTAAATAAAATATTAGATTGAAGCTTTTGTTGAGGTACCCTCATCATTGGTAGAAATTAAACCCATGGAGATTCCACTACTACATATGGTGTTTAAATCTGATTGGGAGTTTCAATGGTACAAATAAAGTCGATTGTACCATTGGAAATAACTAAGAAATTCTCAAAATTTCATTATTTTTTTTCTCGGTGCCCCAACATTTCATTATTACATTCGTCGGACTTCTCACTACGTCTTATATTCAGTAGAATTCCAACTCCCCTTGGACAATTTGTAATAAAACCACCTACTCTGTTACATGCTCAGCTATGATGAAAATTGTCAGTGTATGGGAAATACCATCGATGACACCATTTTGACATCACCGTCATGACCCACCACCACCTTGTGGCACCCACGAGGCACTGCAATATCAACAAAGTTCATCTCATGGGTGTGTTTGGCACCTTGGGGATTTATTATACCATCTAGGGGGGATAAAAATGCTCATTGGGGGCTTATTATGCCCACTATAGTGTAATAGGTTGTCTCAAGACGTCAATTAAACCTCATTGTATGAGAGATATTGTAAAGGAAAATGATTAATGGATGAATGGAGTGAGATTATAAAAAAATTGGATGATGTGACCAACAAGGATAGTACCTGACACAAAGTTGTGTCGTCGGATAGGCCATGAGTGAATATCAAGTGCAAAGTTAGTTAATGTGACTAGTGATTTCGTATCATGTCCAGTATTGATCGGTGCCACCCAAAGTTTATAGAACTTTGTATAATGAAGGGACACTATTACATGGAATTATAAGGGTCATCCATCAAATTGTCGTTGCATCAACTTCTTGAAGTGAGACTAGCACTAAGTAGTTAGTGCGTTATAGTGGGCAGGAGGGTTAGTATGTGTCAGTTGAGGCCTAGAAAAATATGTCAATTGTTGGATGTATGGGTTGACTCAGGTTCTACCTTATTTCTCCAACAAAACCCTATTCACCATCGGCCCTTTTGGTAAACTAGAAGGCTAAATCGTGCACAAAGTGCACAATGCAGTCCCACCTAAGATGGACTATGGATGACTGCAGGACACATATGGCTGCAGTCATGGAAGGGATTGGGGATGTTTCTTTTACTTCTATTTCTACTTTAACATGCATCATACCATAACATTCATCATATCTACTATTTTATCCATTCAATAACGTCCATTCTACATTAATAGTATTGTGCATTGTAAATAAACCCTAACAGATGCATTCATCTAACCATTCATTCATCATTAAGAATAAAATCAACATAAATCCATTCAGACACATTGCAACACAAGATTTTACCGTGGTTCACCCCCCTGGGCTATGTCCATAAAGATCTTATGCTTCTTATTTATTATTCATCAAAAAAAGGACATGCGTTGTGTGCATTACATCATAGGTTTATAAATGGTGAGGCTGACCAGCATCGCGCCAAGCTCCAAAATTTGCAACATGACCCTCAGTTATGCTTCATGTTTATCCAACACTGATACAACTTGAGCTCCACAATTCTTAGCCAAAACTTAGTACTGTGACTTAAGACTCAAAAAAAATTCCAAAACTAGTTCTTCACACACAAGTTCTAAGATTATCTCCCAATCTACCTCATACATCATATTTATATTATAAAATGGGAAAAAACCTTTACATTATGACTCAAAAACCCTAATTCTAAGTGGACTCCACTTGTCCACTTTCTAACTTCCTTTTGCATGGTTGGTATTCGATCCAACCATTCCTTGTGAATCTTCCTTATTTCCTGGCACGTTGCTTCCTTTTCCCTTTGTCGCGAAACTTTTCCTTCTTTCCCGGTGCATTATTTTCTTTGGTCCATTCTGCCTCGCTTACTACGCTTAACTCCTAAAATTTCCTGCTCTAGCAGGCCCCCAACACTAACTTGTGGCTCATCTCGTACACTTAGGCAGTGTGTGCCTCCTGCACTGATTTCGCTAATGCATGGAACTTCTTCGCTAATTCATCCACTTGGCTCTTTTTCTACGCTTTCTTATATTTCATATTCCCCATCACTTGCATTGTTATGTGATCCTTTAGTACTTCTAAACTCTCTGAGTGCATATGCTCCATCCTTCCTATTTTTTCTCTAGCCCAGCTATCATTTTTTCATCTTTCTCCTGGAGTGGCTCCAACTGAGCCTGTCATGGTTGCTTCTCCTCTTATGCGTCCCTTACCTCTGTCTGCAAGTTTTTAATCTCTTGTGCACTTTTGAGCCTGTCTGAAATTCTCATTGTCTTTTGTCTCTGCTTCAAATCCTGGATTGTAGCATTCAACTTTTATTCTTTCTAATCCAACTGTTGGATCCTCTCATCTTCTGCCAGGCTTGTCCAAAGTTGTGTGGTCCTCTCATAAAGTCATGATATTTCTTTGACTTACAGAGCAATATTATCTATTTGTTTTGTGGCCTGCAACTCCCTTTATGGTCTGAATTTTGGTGGGGTAGTTGGTGTCATTTTCTCCACCAATTCTCTTATTTCCTGCTTGTACCCATCCATCATCTACGCTATCATTTGTAGATTTTCTTCTACGTTGATTTATCCTACTAGTGCACTCTCCGGACTTGTTTGGAAGACCTCTTCAAGTCTTTGATCCAATATATATGCACGTCATTTTTCTTCCTTGTGTTCTATCTGTACTTCTGTAAGAACTGTCTCTAGTACCTCCTTGGCTACCCTGGTTGTCTCTAGGTTTGTTGCATCCATCCTGGCTCTGGATTGAACCTCTTGCACTATGCTCATCTACAACTTATATAATTCTTTTGTTGGGATCTTGAATAGTGCCAAGTCCAACTGTTCCACATCCTCCAAGGGTCACTACGTGGTTTCCTCATATACTTGTAACATACTTTAAATTATCTGGAATGTCGTGCTCCCCACTATTTTTGTCTGGACTGTCTTCTTCTCTAAATGAACTAGTGATTTTTGCACTGTGCTTTTCTGATGTGTGACAATGAGTTGTAAGCTCTTCGAAACTTCTTTAACTTCCATTATCTTCATCATGAGTTCTTCTCTCTTAGATTCTACGACATAGAGTGCTTCCTCTCCTCGGTCTTGCACCTTATCAGCTACTAAATTTGTGTTGCCTTCTGTGATTGTGAGCTCAATGGGCTTCTTTTGTTCCATCATATTCTTCCTCTCTTCTCCCATTTGCATGGTTGATTTCCTCTTTTATTTCTATGCAGGTTTTGTGACCTCTGGTATACTTCCATTATGTATCTCGTGAGTTGATATTCCTTCTTTATTTTGTGCTTCCCCATTTATTCTTTCCGTGTTGTTTGTTCCTAGAACTGAGGCTCTTAGTACTATTTCCTTATTCCTTGGTTTCTTCATTGTTGTACCAGTGACTGTTGATTTTCTGCGCTCTACTAATTTTCTAGTATTACCTGTTGGGCTACTGGATTTCTCCGTTGTAGTGGCTTCTGCCCATTATTTTCCCCTTTCCCCTTTCTTCCCTGCTACTGGAACCTTCCATTGATCCAACCATTCTTTGAGTACCCACTAGAATTCTTCTGTTGTAATGCAATAGTGCATCCTAAGCCATGTATTCTTTAGGTCTCTTTTGGCTTGTATACATGTGTTATGTATGGATTCCTTAAAGTTCGATATCCCCTCATGCTCCTTCACCACTTCAGGTGAGATTCTCCATGTATTTTCAATACTCTCTTGCATCTCTTGAACGTACATGCCAAAAAATGCTTGAGTTGGATTTTCTTTGCTTGGAATATGTATTGGTAAAAAGGTTTCATATCTTGTTGCGCCACACCTTCCTTTTCTTTCATAAAATATTGAAAACTTAGGTTTTCCCCATTCCTCAAAGGCTATCAAAATTATCATCCAAGAATAGTGGAACTTTGTTCTAGCATCCTGCACATCCCTACAATATTCTAAGAAAAGTTGAGCAGATACAATGCCGAACTTAAAATTGTACCCTTTGTGCACTACACGGCTACTTCGATCACCCTTTTTGGTGCTTCTTCTTTGCGACATTTCCTAAGTAGTTTGCAGGCCATCAATTTTGTCGCAAATCTAGTAGTTTGTTCATTGATGTTTTTAATTATCAACCCTCTTCTTCCTCAGTGTGTGCCAAATATTTCCTTCAATTCCTCTGAAATGGCCTTCTCCTTCGTTTTATCATCGAGGTATTTCTCTGGTTTTACCCCATCTGTCGGTAACCCTGTCAACTTAGCAAATAGGTTGACATCTGTCAGGACAGGTCTATCCATCCATAAAAATCCTCCATGTACATGCAACAAAAAAAATTTCATGCATGCATTTACGTCTTTCCCCCTGCCGAAGTGAGGAATTTCCAATAAATTCATTATGATGGAGTTTTAAATTCTACCTATCCACTATTTAGGCTCCATAATCGGGATTACTTTCGATGTTGACCCCTTTTTTTCCATATAAACCTCATGTGCAATCTCTAGGAACTTGGAAAGCTTTGTTACATCATGATCGGCATACCACAACTTGGGAACACATCCCATCATATCTTCCACAATGATGACTGAGTTCGAAATGTGAGGCATTGATAACTCAATCTGTGTTTTTGTGCACATTATTTCCTTCTTTTTAGACAACCTTGTTGTTGTTTCTTCTAGGGTTTCTTATTCTTGCATTTCCTCATCTGTGGCACGGCCATCTTCGACCTATGGGTTTTCCTTTACTACAAGTTTATCAGAATTTGTTTTATCACTGTCATCATCACCTTGTTTTCCCTCTACGTGTGTTGCTCCTAGGTTTTTTATGCTAAGGTTTGCTTCCATCCTAGGGTTTTGTTCTTGCACCTCTTGGTTGACTTATGCCACTTCTTCTTTTGGGTTTTCTTCTTCAATCTGTGTCGAGATAATGGATTCAGTCTCTGTATTTGGAATTTCATCCATGTCGACTACTCTAGTAATTTCTTCCAGTGGTCTTTTAGTGCTATGGGTCCTTCATGCGAATTGGCTTGGTCCTTTGAACTTTGTCAGTGCCATTTTCTTAATTTTGGAAAACTTAGTTGCAAATCTCGGTTGGGTTCTTCACAAATTGTCACTTACTCACACATGTTTTCTATGTCTCTCTTTTCTCAAAAATCACAAGTTTTTTTGCATTCTCCCCACTTTTCCCTTTTTATAGACTCTTTCATTAATGCTTTGACGTGCCCTTTATTTTTTGTTCACCAGTTTTTCACTTTTTAGTTCATTCCTCGTCCCATCACATGGTGTTTCCTTTTCCTCCACACAATCTCCTAAATTATGTTGCATCCATTTACTGTTTTCTATGCATAGTCATTCTCGACTATCTTTCTCCCACTTATTCCTCTTACTACTTATTTTTCACTTTTTCTTCATTTTTCAACTTTTCTCTTTCTTTTTCTTATTTTTCTACTTTTTCTTTTCTTTTCTTTTCTTTTTCTTCCTACTATATACAATATGTACAAATTTACTTTATGCGTTGTAATTACTGAGGGTTGGTAGGTTAACTTTCCCTATACAGTTTGAGTCGACTACCATTCACTAGTCCTTGAACTTCCTTGTCTGCTAAGTCTTGCAGTTGTACAACACCTCCATCTATGGTGGACTTTATCTAGTATGGACCTAGCCAATGCATTCTAAGTTTCCCTGGGTGCTTCAAATATGTATTGTCATAGAGGAGAACCAGATCTCCTTCCTTGAAGTTATTCTTCTTAATATGTCTATCATGTCATGCTTTATCTTTTTCTTTTTGTACCTCCTAATGGAAACCATGTATGATTTTGTCTTCTTCTAATTCCATGAGTTGAGATAATATTTCTTGTGTTGCGCCTCTTTTTTTCATATATGTAATTGTTGCAGTGTGTAGACTTGGTATCAAATAATCTAAGGGAACTATTGCTTCTTGTCCATATACCAACCTAAAGGGTGTTTTCCCTACTAGATTCTTACATGTAGTCCTATAAGCCCATAGTAATGTCGGTACCTTCAAATCCTAGTAATCTATGTTCACATTACAAATATTTGTCAAGGCATTCTCCAATATCTAGTTAAATGCTTCAACTATTCCATTGGCCTGAGGATGATATGGAGTGTTCTTCTAATGATGTATCTCAAATTCTTCCATCATTGCCTCAATTTTTTTGTTGATAAAGTGAATCCCTTGATTACTCATCAATATTCTTGGACATCCAAATATTGTCACTACATATTCAAACAAAAATCATGTTGCAATATCTGCATTGCAATCCTTTATTGTTGTTGTCTCATCCCATCTGGTTAAGTATTTTTTCATTGTAATAATATATCTGGCTCTTGATCTTCTTGTTGGTGGATTAATTGGACCTACAAAATATACTACCCACTTATCAAATACTTGTAAGGTAATATGAGGTCTCAGTGGCATATCACCCCTCCTAGATGGCTTCCCAACTCTCTGACAAACATCACACTTGTTACAGTATTCCTTTGAAACCTTGTGAATTGTTGGCCATCATAATCCTGTGCACAATACCTTATGTGTAGTGGATTTTCCTGTGTAGTATCCTCCAACTATGCCTTCATGTGCTTCTGGTAAAATAATAGGCCTTTCATGCTCCAAAACACATCTCCTCAAAATGTTATATTCTCCAAGCTTGTATAAATTACATGCAATCAATTGGTAGTCTGTAGCTTTGACCACCAAATTTTTCTTTTGTGCAGTAGTAAATTCTCTTAGTGCAAATCCTGTACTCAAAAACTCAATAATGTCAGCAAAATACTAGTCATCTATCTGTATTGAAAAAAATTGTGCATATGGAAAGTTGTCTTACAAGTTGTTGGGTTCTTATCCATTAGTTATCCTGGATAAATGATCTGGCCCTACATTCAATCTCCCTGGTTTCACCAAAACTTCAAATTCAAACTCTTGGAACAAAAGTATCTATATGCATATCGTTCCCCCCAACATTATATTATTGACTAAATATCTGAGAGAAGAATGATATGTAAACATATTGAAATGTTTCCCTAACAAATAATGTGTGTGTTTCTGCAAAGCATACACCATAGATAATCCTTCCCTTTATTTAGTGTTGTAGTTATATTCAGAATTTGATAACTTCCTGCTTGCAAGTGAAATAAGGTGATGATGTTCTATATCACCTTCTCCTAGTTGGGTCAATACTACTCATGTTGGGAAAAATAATTTCTGTAATAAATTCCCACATACGTGTCAACCAGGTTCGTAAATTGATGAATTGTAGGCACATTATGTGCAGGAAAAGGACAAAATTATGCCCTACCTTGTCTTTCAAGGAGAAAGAGAGCTAGGTTACCTACCAATCATTCATTAACATAAAAAGAAACTTGAAAAAGAACAAAATCAAACCACTATTACACTCCACATAGCTAATCAATAATCAAACCAAATAATCATTCTTCTATCTCAAATGTCTAAATCCTAGTCTATGTGTGGGAAGCAATCAACCTTTTAGAAAAATAGTAAAGAAACAAGAAACTGATCAAAAATAGAGTAGCAATTACCCAGGTAGGTGCTTGTATCATTCAACAGTATGAATCCACTCAAGTCTTCATATAATCATGTTACTGAACTACAATAAGACTAACCAACTTTGTAATGTTCTTGACTTGGATAGTCTAGGAAACGTTGCTAATGTGTGCGTAGGATCAAAGTTTTATAGCATATAAATGATCATACAAATAATAAACACGACAAAGGATTGCAAATTTTGTATTATGATATCTTTGTGGATTACAAAATGGCCGAATGCAACTGAATAAACTGGCAATACTAAACTAGATCAACAGACAAAGGATCTTATCCATAATACAAATAAGCAACTAAAATATAATACCCGGAATATGGGAGCACTACATAATCAATGGATGCACTGGGGCTATGGCAACTCTGATGGTAACTGTTGGAATTCTGGAAAGTTCTCCCTGGGAGATATACTTCTCGGAATGGCCTGGAAACTATCCCAAATGATGTGCCATGCTCTAGTCCTCAGTGCAGGTATCTATCGAACCCTTATGCTGATGAATCTGGACCCCGGATGGATACCCCCAGGGGAATGTGCCCCGCTTCTTCTGGAAAAATACGTCCTAGTGATTCCACCATCAGAATTGAATGAGATATGTCTCAAAAAAATCGCCTTGGTCTACTAGGAAATGGGTCAGAAGGTTTTCCTTGAATTTGGTCCGATGCTCTCTTTGGAACCCCAAATGTGCCCGCCAAAAGTGTTGCACATCCAAGTCTAGAAAATGTGTCCCAGTTGATTCCTTCATTGGAATCTGATGAGGAACCAGGAAAAATATGTGACTTTCCCTCCTCTCAAATGGGTCAGAGGGAAATCTCAGAATTCTCCCTAGATGGGATAAGTCGACTAAAAACCCTCTCAAAATCTGTGCCCTCACTCTGGATTAATGCGCCCTTGATGTTGAACATTGTGTAATTGTTGCTGAAGAATGATGGAAGACCTGAATGATCTTCCCAGTGACTAGGGTGTGTCTCTCAACACCAAAATCAGCCAACTGGTGTCTTCCTCCTGGAATCCACTGAACTATCTCTCCTTAGATGCGCCTCTTCTCTTCAATGACAAGTCATAATATGCATAATGATGAATTAGGTCGCTAAACCTTCTTTTATAGCTTTCCAAAACCCTAAATAATTGCTGAAACCCTAATTCACTGCTGACTTCCAAAACCCTAAATCACTGTTGAAATCCTAATTCACTGTTGACTTCTACTTTTAGCTCATAATGACTTAAAAGCGCTTTTAACCCTTTTTAGCTCAATGTCACTTTCTGAATATAACACTGGCGACTGAAGTGACCTCTAGTGACTTTGTTTACCCCTTTTTGGCCCTGGCTATAGTCTAACGGGGCAGTTTATACCATTAATCCTCCTCTCTGGAGCTCCTATTTGGAAAGGGACGTTACAGTCCTCCCTTCCCAAAATTGCTTGTCCTCAAGAAATACCAGTCCAGGGTGCTGCAACATCTGCTCACTCTCCCAAGTAGCGTCCTCTTGTGGGAGCCCTCTCCATATGATCAAACACTCTCTGATGATCCTTCTCCTCAGTTTCCGCTCCCAGAACTCCAAAACCTCCTCCAAAACTAACTCCAATTGTCCCTCCTCATCCAATGGGGGAACCTCCTTTGATGTGTTAATGAATTATCCCACTGCCTTTTTTAGGTAAGACACGTGGAACACGTTATGAATCTTTCTCCCCTCTGGAAGCTCTAGCTCATAAGAAACCTCGCCTACTTGGTGCATGATCCTGTAAGGACCATAAAATTTGGGCTTTATTTTCTCGGCCCCGGTCTTCTTCAGATATGACTGTCTGTAGGGTTGGAGTCTCAAGAAAACCAAATCTCCAACCTCAAAGCTGCGCTCTATCCTGTGTCTGTCCGCACTTATCTTCTGTTGGTTTTTCACCGTCTGTAGGTTCTCTTTCAACAACTTGAGAATCTCCTGACTCTCTATGATCCAATCCTTGGCCTTGGGAGCTCTTCTCTCCCTGAAGAACAAGTCTACCAAAGTGGGAGCATCGTATCCGTACAATGCTTAGAAGGGTGTCATACCAATGGACATGTGGAAGGTGGTGTTGTAGCAATGTTCTCCTAAATGTAACAAATTTACCCATGTTCTTTGTTTTCCTCCTACATAGTTCCTCAAATACCCTTCAACCCACTTGTTGACAATCTCAGTCTACCCATATGTCTAAGGGTGATAGTTGGTTCTAGGTGTCAACTATGTCCCCACCAACCGAAACAACTCTCTCCAAAATGTCCCTATGAACCGACTGTCCCTATCACTGACGATGTTCTTCGGTAACCCATGAAGTTTGAAGACCTCCCTGAAGAAAATCTCGGCTACCTGAACTACATTGTACTCTATCGGTATGGCATAGAAATGAGAAAACTTGGTCAATATGTTGACCACTACATAGATACAGTCCTTACCGTGGACCTTGTGTAGACCTGTGATGAAGTCCATAGATATACTCTCCCATTTCTGCTCTGGAATGGGGAGTGGTTGAAGTAGCCCTGCTGGAAGAGCATGCTATGAATTGTTCTGTTGGAAAGTCACACACTCACTGACATGTCTCATAACATCCTATTTGAGGCCCTTCTATGAGAACCTCTCTCTGATCTGTCTATAGGTTTTGAAAAATCCTTGATGGCCTAGTAGAGGTGAATTATGAACTGCGGTGAGGATCTTCTTCTTGAGCCCTGAATCTGCCACCAAGTAGACTCTATCCATGTAAAATATGACATCGTCAATGACCCTATATCATTCATCCTGTATCTTCCCATCCATCACCTCACAAGCGAACTTGTTCTTGGAATATTCCACTAACAAGTGGGATTTCCAATCTGCTAAAATCCCCATCAAAGAACATGCCACAGGTCTCCTAGATAGTGCATCGGCCACAATTTTCTTCTTCCCCTTGACATACTCTATGTCAAGTCAAATTCATGTACCTTCATCACCCATTTTTGTTGACGCTCACTGAGGTCCTTCTTCTCAAGGAAATACTTCAAACTGTTGTGATTGGTCTTTACCACTAATTTGTTGCCCACCAAATATTGTCTGAACTTGGTCAAGGCATGCATGATTTCCAGCATTTCCTTGCCATAAATGGAGTACAACCTCTCAGGATGACTAATATTCCGTCTCTTGAATACAATGGGGTGTCCTCCCTGCATCAAAACTGCATTGATCCCTTCGTCGGATGCGTCACACTCTAGTAAAAATGGCAAGGTGAAGTCTAGTAGTGCCAACACTGGACAAGTTCCCATGACTTCCTTCATGTGATCAAAGGCTTCTTGTGATTTATTGGTCCATATGAAGGCCCCATGCTTGGTAATATCTTTCAACGGTGCTCCAATATGGGAAAAACCCCAGATGAACCGCCTGTAATAGCTACACAGTCTGAAGAAAATCCTCAATTATGTCATGTTCTTGGGTGTCGGCCAATCCAGAATGGCCCTAATATTCTCTTGGTGCACTTGTACCCCCTGTGCATAGATTATGTGGCCCAAGTAAAGCATATTTTTCATACTGAAATTTCACTTGGACTCTTTGGCATATAATGACTGTACCTCCATGATGCTCAATACCTCATCTAGGTGCCTCATATGCTCTTGCCATGACCGACTATAGATCAAAATGTCGTCGAAGAAAACCAAGACTGATTTCCTTAACTGATCCCTGAATATATGGTTCATGCAAGACTGGAATGTAGCGGGTGCATTGGTTAGCCCAAATTGCATAACCAGGAACTTGAAGTGTCCAAAATGACATCGAAATGTCATCTTCTCTATGTCCTACTCTCGGATGTTGATCTGATGATATCCAGAGCGTAGATCAATTTTTGAGAAGAAAACTACCCCATGCAATTCATCCATCAACTCATCAATGCGTGGGATAGGGTACCAGTTCTTGATGGTTTTCTTGTTCAAGGATCAGTAATCAATGCACATCCTCATGGTGCCATCCTTCTTCACAACTAAGACAACTCAAGAAGCAAATGGGTTGTTGCTCAGTCTGATGTGTCCCATCTCCAACAATTCCTTGATTTCCTTCTCTATATCATCCTTGAACCTCCTAGGATGAATATAAGGGGGGTGATCATAGGTTTGGCCCCCTCCTCCAACTCAATGGTGTGCTCAAACCCCCTTTCAGGTGGTCTCCCTGGTGGAATTGTCTCAAAGACCTGCTGATTTTATCCCAATAAATTCTTGATCTTCATATGGTACTGTTGTCTACCTTATGAATCCTTATGAGTAGTGATCAAGCATTATGAGACATATGCTACCTCCCCATGTCTGAATATCCTCTCTATCCTCTTGGCTGAAATTGTCCTAGGTGCTCCTGTCGACATACCTCTTAGAAAAACCTTCTTCCCATCCTGATATTTGAATCCCATTTCCAAGGTTTTGTAGTTGGTGGTGATTTTTCCCAAGGTAATCATCCACTGAACTCCTAACACCACATCTGTGTCTGATAGGTCAACCACATAAAATGTGTCTCTCACTGTGTAGTTGCCTAACTTCATCTCTAATTTTGGAACTCTGTCTAAACACTCCACTGTGTGGCCATATGCTACCACAACATCAAACCCCTCAAACTCCTCTATCTGAAGTGCCTGTCTCGATACTAGTGAAGCATCGATGAAGTTGTGGGTGTCCCCACCATCTATCAGGGAGATTTCCCATTGCCCTTGAATATTCCCTCTAATACGGAGGGTATCATACCTGGGAACACTAGAAAGGGTTGCTATGACTCCTCCCATTGTTGGTTTCCTCCTGTTAGCCTGCTCTAGAGATTGTGGGACTACTGGAGGATGGGCTCCTACCAGTGTCGGTGCTGACTCCTCCTCTGAACTAGTGGATCCACTGTCCTTCTCCTCCTCCTCACTATCCACGTTTTCTGCTACTACCTCAATAAAATGAATATCTCCCTTGCCCATGCAACTGTGGCCTAGGACCCAAGGATCTCTGCAGCTGAAGCAAAGCTTCTTCCTCATAAGTTCTCACCTAGTCTCATCATCCAACTTCTCCTTGCCCTTCAATTCTCTCTGGAATGGCTTCCTTTCTTGATCCCTCTGGGGCAAAAATGGTTTGGAGAAAGTTTTGGTATTTGGCACTGAGTCTTCCAGATCTTGAGTGTGAAGGATGGAATCATGCAAAGTGGGAGGTCTATATACCTTCACCCATCCTCTCAAAGGCTCTGTGAGTCCTTTTGTAAATAGCATGATCATCCTGGGTTCTGATATGTCTATCACTGCCATGTATACCTACTGAAACTCTGTGATGAATGCCTCTGCTATGCCAGTTTGTCTCAACTAGGATAGATCCTTGAAGTGTATCTTGGGATCCTTCTTTTCAAACCTATCCATGAGCCTCTCTGTAAACTCCCTATAGGAGGTGATGTGACTGTGACCCAATGTCACTAGTCCATGATACCACCACTCGTGTGCCTCACCCTCCAAGTGTAAGTTCGCAAAACTGATGGCCTCTGTCTCGGTCATCTAGTTGAGCTTGTAGTACATGTCTAGCTTCTGTACCCAAGCTCTGGTGGTGTATTTGGACGATCTGTTGAAAGAAGGGATGGTGAGTTTCCCAACTTTTCGGATGAAATCAAGGTTATGCCCCTGTTGTTGTTGTGGTCCTCCCCTCTATGGCTCTCTGGGGCGGTTCCTGAGTTTGAGTCCACAGTACTCAACTAAGGTCATGTCCTGATGGAAGTCATGACCCAATGCTATGTACTCCTTCCTATACTCTGCAATGTCATCTGCATGAGTGGGTGGCCTATGTGTTATTGGTGGTGGTTCTGCTATCGAGGATGCCCTCTAGAAACTGGGAAACAAGGGTTTGGGAATCCTACTCATAGAGGTGTATGTGCGAGAGGGTGACTGGGGTCTACTGCCTGCTCCTAAGTTCCCCTATGTTGCATGCAGGACTTGTATGTCTTGGGTGCCCACTCTAGCCAATCTATCAACCACCTGTGTCAAGGACTAAGACATGGTCTGTTCACTAGCTAACATATCCTTGATAACCTGCATGAAAGTTGTCTATGGATCTATGGGGGCCTTTCCACTACCCTCTGGTCACTCATATCTGTCTCCTAGCTGTTGATATTATGGTAGATGTGGGAGGTATTTACCTCCACGTGTGAACCTGACAAGAATAGAAGACTCTGGGAAGCAAGAGAAACCCTAATGAGTTGGCTAATAACCCTAGAAGACTTGTCAGCTCAAGAAGATAATATGTATTAGGTTATTATCCTCCAAGAGAAGAAGTCGGCCAGAAGAATTAATATATACTGAACAGATAGGTAACCAGAAGGATAATTCGGCAACAATAAGTCTGCCATAACCACTATAAATACAGGGTGTCAGTCTCTCATTTGACACATCTCAGCAGTTGCAGAGAGCCAGTTCTGCACAGTGCAGTGGCAGTCTTGTGCGCAGGTTTGGAGGAGATCTATTGTTGCAGTTGTTGCAGCTAACAGTTACGCTTGGACTATCTCTTGGCTAGGGTTTGGACTATCTGATCAGCTCTTTTTGATGCGCTATCCTTGGGGAAAGGTGCGCTACCCTTTGTTTGTCTATCGAGCCTAGTGTTTGCTTCCGGAGTGATTCTCTGTCAAGGTTAAGGTGCTCGGAGGGTGGCTTCGGCTTATGGTTGGATGACAAGGGTATTGTCAATGGTAAAACGAGCACACAATATTTTATATTCTAACAGGTTATGGGCCTACACCTCCTTCATTCAGCCTAAACACTGGAAGGAAACATAGTCACTAGGATATTGAGCTCATTGAGGAACTGTCACTAGGGTTACTAGCAGAAGCAGCTTCCAAGACACTGCCACTAGGGTTACTAGCAAGAGCAGTTGCAGAAAACCTAATCCTCTCATTGAGACACCTTAAGTGAAGAGATTGACCTAATCTCCAGACAGATCAGTGCGCCCTAGCCTAGCACATCTCTTGGTATTCTCAGCAAGCCAAGACGTCAAGTTTGAGTTTGTGGTCAAATCTAGGGTTTGACCAAGTCAAAGCATCCATGACTTATTCTATGAAGTCAGAGAACAAGTTAGATGGAGCCTCTAACTTCAAAGCGTGGAAGACAAGGATTGACCTCATCCTTGCCAAGAATAAAGTACTGGATATCATGAAAGGAAATATTGTGGAACCAGTGTTTGAAGAAGGGAAAGAGAAGGAACCAAAGAACATTGCAATTATGGAGAAGTTCAAAGACGGTAACATCAATGCCATGAGTATCATAGTGGACTCTGTAAAAGACCACTTGATACCCTACATCTCTCATCTTGACTCATCAAAGAAGATGTACGATGCCCTAACAAACCTCTTCTCAATCAGAAACATTGGACAAGTCATGAGTCTAAAGAATGACCTTCGTGACATGAAGATGAATGATGATGACAACATAACATCATACTTTGTGAGAATCACTCAGTTAAGAGATCAACAAGAAGCTATTGAAGAGATCATTTCAGAGAAGGAATTTGTAAACATAGCACTCAATGGCCTTTTCAAGATGTGGGATGCATTTTCCGCAAGCATGAACACAAGAAAGGAGTATCCGACATTTGAAGAACTTTGGACTTGTTGTGCTCAAGAAGAATCAAGGATTAGTGCAAAAGAGAAACCCCAAAAGAAGTACGATGATCAAGCCTTCACAACAAGATTCAAGAACTTTAGGAACAAAAGGAAGTTTGGCTCAAGGAGGAAGCCAAATCAAGAGAAAGACATTTCAGAAATACAATGCTTCAACTGTCGAAAGTATGGTCACTACAAGAATCATTGTCCTGAGCTAAGGAAAAGAAAGGAGAAACATGAAGCATCAGTTGCCGAAGAAAAGGAACCTACAAATAAGACTAAGCAGGATAGAAGAGACTTTTTCTTCTAAAGGTAAAAATACTCTTCTTGTTTCTTGTACATATCTTGTTTGCATCGTCTCTATACATATCTTGTATATATATCTCCTAGAAGATAATGTATTCCAAGAAGAACTATAGCTATGGAAGAACAACAAGATAAGAATGGATATCATTAGATAATACACATAAAAGGATGAAATACAAATCATATGGAAGCTATTGCAAGATAAGCTGAATCAATCATGAAGAGACTTAGAAGAAGCAAAGATAGAAAGAAGTCAGCAATCGAGAAGAAATTGGAAAAAGACTTATGACGTTTTTTAGAATACAACAAGACGGAATCATGGACTCTATCAGACAGAGAGAGCCAATTATATATTGCAGTAGACAATAAGGATGCATATGGAAGCATGGACTCTGTTAGACGGAGAGAGTCGATTATATGCACTCATACATGAAGCAAGGATTAGGAGTGAGATAATCCTATGATCCATTAAAATTAATGAAGTATGGTAGCAGCCATGGAAGACAGTATGTGTTCATTTCAACCGCAGAAGAAATATTCTTTGAAGAGAAGTCTTAAAAGATCCCTGGTTGTCCATCCACATCCGTGATCCTATGATGAAATAAAGAAATGGAATCCTTAGGGCATGGAATCTATAAGAAACTCCATGGACCCGAGAAATAAAGAAACACATGAAGATTCCAAGAAAGAAAGAGAATCCAGAACAACCAGTCATTGTATCATGAATCACAAGATTACCAGCCTGATATGAACTCAATAAAAGCAATCAAGCAGAGGAACTGAAAGTCGTGATGAAGAACAGTGTATGAAAGACTTATGAATGAAAGCATTGTGAGATCTATAACTAGAGGTTCTCCCAGATGGAGGGAGAAGACTATGATGATTACTTGTTCTAGTACACTAGACATATCTCTACATGAGTCATTATATCATCCGCAACATACATGAGTTGGAGTTCTACATCAGATGAATGCAAAGAATGTTCTCCAAAGAAATTGAATAAAGAGTGTATGAAGAGAAACCTCAAGACTTTGAGGCATACCAGAAAGAGACCCTTGCATGCAGATAGAAGAAGACAACTTGGTGGAGAACCTCCAGTGCACAGCAGAAGCGTGGTGAAGATTTTCTATAACAGAGATATTGTATCAAAGATGATTACTCGGCAAATCAGATCTCATGTTGACAGAATAAGTGCCACATGGATATGTTCCATTTTTCCAGCAATGATATACTCTATTGTACATGAAGCCTTCACAAAAAATCAGTGTTCCAGACTAAAGTACATTTGAAATCAAGCATTACATTATCTGTGATGAAGTCCAGAAAGGAGAAAGTGGTTCTCCAATACATATCTCCACATATGAGTAGATAAGCATAAATTTTGGTAAAAGATGAAAGAGTTTGCGTACTCAAGTTGGAGCTCATGGAGACGACTTCCTTATTGAAAAAGGAAGAGATGACTCCTAGATTGGGATAGAGAACTAAAATATTATTGAAGACATTCATTGAAAAATAGTCCATCTTGGACAGATTCTTTCCTGTTTAGAAAGTGGATTGATATTTCTGACGGACAGCGATTTCCCATTGTGGTTAACATGGGAAATGGTCCAGATTCCTTATGTATCATAGACAGTGACTTCCCATTGTGGTTAACATGGGGAGTGGTCTAGGGAAGTCTCTCTTCTTGAGGGTTACTCAAGAAGCCTGGCCCACCTCACCAGACAACGATTTCTCATTGTGGTTAACATGAGGAATGGCTCGTTTTCGAGGTTGATACAGGACAATATTTTCCTCTTGTGGTTAACAGAGGAAATGGTCCAGACAGTCATTCCTTAGGGTTTATACATTGTCTCCAGGGTGCACTTTGATTAGTGTAGGAGGAATGGCCCAGGGTGGGGAATGGTCAAGGCTTAGAAATCAGGGATAGGCATTCCTTAGGGTTTATACATTCTCTCCAGGGTGCACTTTGATTAGTGTAGGAAGAATGGCCCAGGGTGGGGAATGGTCCAGGTTAAGAAGACATGACAATTATTCTTCCTTGCTTGAGAAGAATAGTCCAGATATCTCATTGTTCTACTCTGAGGGTAGATATTCTTTCATATGTCACAAACGTGAGTGAAAGATTGGCCTAGATGATTCAGTTTATATCATAACATTATTTTTGTGCAGGTTGGTATCAGATGATTTTTATGAAGACTGTATGACAGTAGATACTACAGTGGTGGATATGTTCCCTTGTTCGTGACTATATGTTGCAATCAAGTACTTGTGTGTTACTTGGTGTGGTAGTGTACCACTGGATTGTAGTTATGTACTACTATGGATAGACACAGTTGTGTTCTATTTTTGTTTTGATTGTATTGAAGACTATTAGCAGTTTATTGGAGATAATCATCAGCCATATGAATGATGAACAAAGATTTTCTAGATGGAAAATGGTTCAGATAATTTGCTCTTCTAGACTAGAAGAATGGCTCTTGTATGACTTTGTGGAGTGAGCATCATGTCTGATTACTCAGATAGAGTATGGTTTCAAGAGATGATGCAACTGATGACACTGATGATGATGATGGTTCTCATGATATAGTCATGATCTAGTCTATACAACTATGTTGATACTACCAGGTGAATGGCATGTTTTTGTGCTCAAGAACATTACCTGTAATACCTCCCTAGCTAGGAGGGAGTGTTGATATTATGGTAGTTGCGGGAGGTATTTACCTCCACGTGTGAACCTGACAAGAATAGAAGACTCTGAGAAGCAAGAGAAACACTAATGATTTGGCTAATAACCCTAGAAGACTTGTCGGCTCAAGAAGAGAATATGTATTAGGTTATTAGCCTCCAAGAGAAGAAGTCGGTCAGAAGAATTAATATATACTAAACAGATAGGTACGCAGAAGGAGAAGTCAACCCTAGTAAGTTTTCCAGAACCACTATAAATACAGGGCACTAGTCTCTCATTTGACACATCTTAGAAGTTGTAGAGAGCCAATTATGTGCAGTGCAGTTGTAGTCTTGTGCACAGGTTTGGAGGAGAGTTGGTGTTGCAGCTGCTGCAGCTAATAGTTACACTTGGACTATCTCTTGTCTAGAGTTTGGACTATTTGATCAGCTCTTGTTAATGCGTTATCCTTGGGGAAAGGTGTGTTACCCTTTGTTTGGCTATCTAGCCAAGGGTTTTCTTTCGAAGTGATTCTCTGTCAAGGTTAAGGTGCTCGGAGGGTGGCTTCGACCTATGGTTGGGTGACAAGGGTATTGTCAATGGTAAAACAAGCACACAATCTTTCATATTCTAACAGGTTATGGGCCCACGCCTCCTTCATTAAGTCTAAACGCTGGAAGGAAACATAGATGCTATGATATTGAGCTCGTTGAGGAACTGCCACTAGGGTTACTAGCAGAAGCAACTTCCAAGACACTGTCGCTAGGGTTACTAGCATGAGCAGTTGCAGAAAACCTAATCCTCTCGTTGAGACACCTTAAGTGAAAATATTGACCTAATCTATGAATAGATCAGTGCGCCCTAACCTAGCGCATCTCCTGGTATTCTCAGCAATCCAAGACGTCAAGTTTGAGTTTGTGGTCAAATCTAGGGTTTGACCAAGTCAAAGCATCCATGACTTATTCTATGAAGTCAGAGAACAAGTTAGATGGAGCCTCTAACTTCAGATCATGGAAGACAAGGATTGACCTCATCCTTGCAAGAATAAAGTACTGGATATCGTGAAAGGAAATATCATGGAACCAGTGTTTTGAAGAAGGGAAAGAGAAGGAACCATAGAATGTTGCAGTTATGGAGAAGTTCAAAGATGGTGACATCAATGCCATGAGTATCATAGTGGACTCTGTAAAAGACCACTTGATACCCTACATCTCTCATCTTGACTCATCCAAGAAGATGTACGATGCCCTAACAAACCTCTTCTCAGTCAGAAACATTGGACAAGTCATGAGTCTGAAGAATGACCTTCGTGACATGAAGATGAATGATGATGACAACATAACATCATACTTTGTGAGAATATCTCAGTTAAGAGATCAACTACAAGCTACTGAAGAGATCATTTCATAGAAGGAATTGGTAAACATAGCACTCAATGGCTTTTCCAAGACATGGGATGCATTTACCGCAAGCATGAACACAAGAAAGGAGTATCTGACATTTGAAGAACTTTGGACTTGCTGTGCTCAAGAAGAATCAAGGATCAATGCAAAAGAGAAACCCCAAAAGAAGTATGATGATCAAGCCTTCACAACAAGATTCAAGAACTTTAGGAACAAAAGGAAGTTTGGCTCAAGGAGGAAGCCAAATCAAGAGAAAGACATTTCAGAAATACAATGCTTCAACTGTCGAAAGTATGGTCACTACAAGAATCATTGTCCCAAGCTAAGGAAAAGGAAGGAGAAACATGGAGCATCAGTTGTCGAAGAAAAGGAACCTACAAAGAAGACTAAGCAAGATAGAAGAGACTTCTTCTTCTAAAGGTAACAATACTATTCTTATTTCTTGTACATATCTTGTTTGCATTGTCTCTGTACATATCTTGTATATCTATCTTCTGGAAGATAATGTATTCCGGGAAGAACTATACCTATGGAATAACAACAAGATAAGAATGGATATCATTAGATAATACACATGAAAGGATGAAATACAAATCATATGGAAGCTATTGCAAGATAAGTCGAATCTATCATGAAGATACTTAGAAGAAGAAAAGACAGAAAGAAGTTAGCAATCGAGAAGAAATTGGAAAAATACTTATGACGTTTTGTAGAAGACAACAAGACGGAAGCATGGACTCTGTCAGACAGAGAGAGCCAATTATATATTGCAATAGACAATAAGGATTCATATGGAAGCATGGACTCTGTTAGACTGAGGGAGTCGATTATATGCACTCATATATGAAGCAAGGATTAGGAGTGAGCTAATCCTATGATCCATTAAAATTAATGAAGTATGGTAGCAGCCATGGAAGACAGTACATGTTCAGTTCAACCGCAGAAGAAATCTTCTTCGAAGAGAATCCTTAAAAGATCCTTGGTTTTCCATCCACATCTGTGATCCTATGATGAAAGAAATAAATGGAATCCTTAGGGCATGTAATCTATAAGAAACTCCATGGACCCGAGAACTAAAGAAACACATGAAGATTCCAAGAAAGAAAGAGAAGCCGGAACAACCAGTCATTGTATCAAGAATCACAAGATTACCAGCCTGATATGAACTCAATAAAATCAATCAAGCAGAGGAACTGAAAGTCATGATGAAGAATAGTGTATGAAAGACTTATGAATGAAAGCATTGCGAGATCTAGAACTAGAGGTTCTCCCATATGGAGGGATAAGACTATGATGATTACTTGTTCCAATACACCAGACATGTCTCTACATGAGTCATTATATCATACGCAACATCCATGAGTTGGAGTTCTACATCAGATGATTACTCATGTCTGATTACTCATCTCTCGAAACCATACTCTATCAGTTGCATCATCTCTCGAAACCATACTCTATCTGAGTAATGTCTGATTACTTAGATAGATTATGGTTTCGAGAGATGATGCAACTGATGACACTGATGATGATGATGGTGCTCATGATCTAGTCATGATCTAGTCTATACAACTATGTTGATGCTACCAGGTGAATGGTATGTTTTTGTGCTCAAGACCATTACCTGTAATACCTCCCTAGCTAGGAGGGAGTGTTGATATTATGGTAGCTGCGGGAGGTATTTACCTCCACGTGTGAACCTGACAAGAATAGAAGACTCTGGGAAGCAAGAGAAACCCTAATGAGTTGGCTAATAACCCTAGAAGACTTGTCAGCTCAAGAAGATAATATGTATTAAGTTATTAGCCTCCAAGAGAAGAAGTCAGCTAGAAGAATTAATATATACTGAACAGATAGGTACCCAGAAGGAGAATTTGGCCCCAGTAAGTCTTCCAGAACCACTATAAATACAGGGCACCAGTCTCTCATTTGACACATCTCAGCAGTTGCAGACTGTCAGTTCTGCGCAGTGCAGTTGCAGTCTTTTGCGCAGGTTTGGAGGAGAGTTTTCGTTGTAGCTGCTGTAGCTAACATTTACGCTTGGACTATCTCTTGGCTAGGGTTTGGACTATCTCTTGGCTAGGGTTTGGACTATCTTATCAGCTCTTGTTGATGCGTTATCCTTGGGGAAAGGTGTGATACCCTTTGTTTGGCTATCTAGCCAAGGGTTTTCTTCCAGAGTGATTGTCTGTCAAGGTTAAGGTGCTCGGAGGGTGGCTTCGGCCTATGGTTGGGTGACAAGGGTATTGTCAATGGTAAAATGAGCACACAATCTTTCATATTCTAACACTAGCATCCTCTCTACCTCGTGCTTAGCCTCATGCTCTTCCCTTCTCTCTACTTCTCTGTGTGCCTCTTCCTCTTCCTCTAAGCTAGGAGGAAAAGGGGGGAAATCATGCCTATGCCTTCTTTCCTTATGCCTGCTATAAGTGACATATTCGTCACCTATGTGTTCACGACCCTCTGGGTCTTCTGTTGCACTCATTGTCTTTAGCCACAGGCTGGTAGGACTAAAGCTCTAATACCACTGTAATGTTCCTGACTTGGCTAGTCTAGGAAATGTTTCTAATGTGTGTGTAGGGTCAAAGGTTTACAGCTTATAAATGATCATACAAATAATAAATGCGACAAAGGACTGCAAAGTTTGTATTATGATATCTCTGTGGATTACAAAATGGTTGAATGCGGCTGAATAAACTGACAATACTTGACTATATCAATAGAAAAAGGATCTTAGCCGGAATACAAATAAGTAACTAAAATATAATACCCGGAATATGGGAGCACTACAGAATCAATGGATGTGATGGGACTATGGAAGCTCTGACGGTAACTATTGGAAGTCTGGAAAGTTCACACTGGGAGCTATAATTCTCGGAATGGCCTGGAAATTGTCCCAAATGATGTGCCTTGCTCTAGTCCTTAGTACCGGTATCTGTCGGACCCCTCTGCTAAAGAATCTAGACCTCGGATGGATGCCCCTGGGGGAATGTGCCCCTCTTCTTTTGGAAAAATGCATCCTAGTGATTCCACCATCGGAATTGGATGAGATATGTCTCAAAACGACCGCCTTGGTTTACTAGGAAATGGGTCGGAAGGGTTTCTCTGAATCTGGTCTGATGCTCGCTCTGGAACCCCATATGTGCTTGCCAAAAGTGTCGCACGTCCAAGTTTGGAAAATGCGTTCCAGTTGATTCCTCCGTTGGAAACTGATGAGGAACCAGGAAAAAGATGTGCCTTGCCCTCCTCTCAGATGGGTCAGAGGGAAATCTTGGAATTCTCCCTGGATGGGATAAGTCGACTAAAAACCATCTCAGAAGTTGTGCCCTCACTCTGGATGAATGTGCCCTTGCTACTGAACACTGTGTAACTGCTGGTGAAGAATGATGGAAGACCTGAATGATCTTCCCGGTGACTAGGGTGTGTCTCTCAACACTAAAATTAGCCAACTAGTGTCTTCCTCCTGGAATCCACTGAACTATCTCCCCTAAGATGTGCCTCTTCTCCTCAATGACAAGTCATAATCTGCATAATGATGAATTAGGTCGCTGACCCTTCCTTTATAGATTTCCAAAACCCTAAATCATTGTTGAAACCCTAATTCATTGTTGACTTCCAAAACCCTAAATCACTACTAAAACCCTAATTTACTGTTGACTTCTATTTTTAGCTCATAATGACTTAAAATCATTTTTAACCCTTTTTAGCTCAATGTCACTTTCTGAATATAACATCAATGACTGAAGTGACCTCTAGTGACCCTTTTTACCCCTTTCTGGCCCTGGTTATAGTCTAACAGGGTGGTTTAGACCATTAAGCCTCCTCTCTGGAGCTCCTATTTGGAAAGGGACATTACAAACTTTGAGAGTAATTCCCAATGTATGACCTATCCTTAACCTAAAATGTTTACTTCACTACAAGAAGGACAGATTCTATGGTGCTACTACATTCTTATTCACATATAGTAAGTCAGAGTGCAGGGGAATGACTCTAGATAAGCCTTGCTACAAATCTTGACACTCCATTTGGTGGGTGAGGCAACAAGATAACACTACTCTATAAAGAAGACTTACAGCTACCAACGAAGAATGTAAATACACAACTTGCATGCAATTGAAACTAAACTCTTGTCTCTTGAAATATCATCTTACTTTTACTAAAACACCTCTAGAGGTCACACAATACTCAGCAAGAAGGAAATTTCAAACCACAAAGATAGACTCATGTTAATAACTTGAAGATCTATGCCCTTAATACCACATAATCCCTTAATACCACGTAATCAAAATATGGAGGTATCAACTGAATCCTTTGTGAATACAATTCAATCTCTGAACAGTCGAGTATTTAAAATTTCCTGATATATGACCAGGTCATCACAAAGAATTTATCAATTCTTGATATTAATCCTTCATTCAAGATAATAAAAAGAGTCAGTTCCTTAAGTAGATGAGAGTTACAATATGATCATGTCATTCATTCCAAGTCTTGACTTTGCTCATAAACAAATCTTTATTAACCAGAGTCAACGCTTTAATTTATTTTAATACAACTCCAAGTTAACACACAGTGGATAATTTTAATCTCTTGATTCAATTCATTCATTTGATCATATAACACATGTTTCTATTATATTAAGCAAAAAGTATACCCACTTGTTTATAGAGCAAGACCATCTATATATCAAGTTCTGAGCATTCATAAGATTACATCGTCCTCCCCTGTTCTCATGGAACTAGGGGCTAAAAAATGGCTATCAAACTAAAGGATCTCATTGACTAGGATTTCCTTTATCCAATATTACAAACTTAGGAAATCAACTCAACAAACTAGATATTGTTACTGCTTCTAAGTCCCGACCTCGATCTGATGTTGCCCTGGAAGATATTCCCATGGGTTTTCTTGAAGTCTCGTGTAAGGAAGATGGACATTGGGCGCAAATGAAATGGTCAACATCCATCTCGATGGTCATACAAAAAATACTCATATCGCCAAATCCATTATGGGCGTGCGTAGATAGGAGAAGCCACAACCTCGGGTATTAGAATACCTACGTTGGTACTGAAATGCCAGGAATAGTGCAGGAAAAAATGATATACTAAAATGTGAGTATACTTTCATAATTGGTAAAATATAGCTAAAGGATCCTAATTAGTTCATTAAGAACTCGGAAAATACCAAAATAAGCAACTTTTACCTCATGCTAAAATCAATATCTTAGGTGGGGAAAAAGGATAAAAGTAAGAGACGATGAATTGGATTTCGATGCCTAGGTGGGGAATAAATGGCCGAAATAAGGGTATGGTGAGTGAAAAAATGGGAGCTCAATAACTCCTAATGTTATTATAGATGCATCCACATGCACATGAAATTCTTTTTCCTAGTTTGGAAACACCAGAATTGGCGCAGTCACCATATTCTCCTTCAAAATATCCAAACTTTGTTGGCATTCTTCATTCCATTGATATTTGGTATCTTTTTTCAGCAACTTCTCCATTGGCGTGGTATCTTGTGGGTATCCTCTTATGAACTTCATGTAATATCATGTATGACCAAGTGTACTCTTCAACTAATGCACTGATTTCGGTGGTGGTAAGTTAACTATGACAACAATTTTAGCAGGATCAACCAACAGACCATGTTTACACACAACATGCCCTAACAAAATACCAAAAGGTGTGCTGAAAATGAATTTATTAATATTCAATGAGATATGACATTGTCTACATCTTTCCAACATCAACCTTAATACTTCAACATGATCCTTCAATAAACCAAACACTGTACAATCATCCAATTATACTTCTAAAAACTTATGAATAAATTCCTTAAAGGCTTCTACTACTACTCCTGAGAAAATTGTTAGTGCATTCTTCAACCCAAATGACATAAATGTATAATGAAATGATCCCCATTCTATAGAAAATTTGGTCTTGTGTCTATCTTATGGTGCTATCCTGATCTGATGATATCCTAAAAACCCATCTGTAAATGAATAAGTTTTTTTACCTCCTACATTCTCCAAAACTTCATCTATAAATGGGGTAGGAAAAGGGTCATGTAAGAAAGCATCATTCAATTTTTTCAAATTTACACAAATCCTAATCCCCCCTTGCTTCTTTTCCATATGACTAATCCATTCAGATTCTTCCACAAGTTGTATTACACCGGCTTCTAACATATTGTCAATTTATGCCTTCACTTTCACCTTGTATATTGGATTCAACCTGTAAGGTATTTGTCTTATAGGTCTGCCTTATGGATTCAAATGGATATTCATCTCTCTTATCTCTCCTTCTAATCCCTTCATCTCTAAAAATGTCGATGGGAATACGTCATTATACTTGTGCAGTAATTCTTTGATTATCTCTACAGTTTGATTATCCCAATAATCTCCAATGCTTGCAATCTTTGGGTTTTCTGTAGTTCCAATGTTTACCTTTTTTATCTTCAAGGTTGCAGCATAATATTTTGAATATATATTTGGACCTTCTACTTCCCTTTCACCTTCAACTTCTGGGATTTGGATATTGCGAGGGTTTTCTTCTGTTGGATCTTCTTCTTCTGCAACATGGTAATAGTGTAGCAAGTGTTTAAGTGTTTTTCTAGTTTACTTATGATATGTTGGGATTATTTCAAATTATGGTTCTCTAAATATCTTGTCTCTTACCACTTTCAGCGTTGTATCTATCTCTGGACTTTCATGTTCAAAGGCAAATGTAACTACAAAATTCTATTGTATCTCTTCCCAGTTTGTAGTTTCTCTGTGTTGTTCATGTTTTGTGTACCAGTTCTTTGGGATTCCTTATAATGTGTGAATAAAATGGTTTAGCCATTATTCTGGTGCTACTAATCTCCATTGAACCATGCACTTATATACATGTTCTTTAGGTTTTCCAAATCCCTCATATTTCTCCAACGCTTTGTTCTCCTGCTCTACGTTGAATCTGATGCACATTAACCTCTTGAAGCTGCAATGTTATGTCATTTATCAAATTCTGACGTCCTTCTTCAATTCTTGATTGCATTTGTAATTTTACCTCATCAATATTTAAGGATTCCTCAAACTTCTTTCAAATTTTCTCTTCCAGTCTTTTGGTAGAGTCTTCATCCAAGATCTTCATTTCTTCTTGA
The DNA here is from genome assembly GCA_009831015.1 of Picea engelmannii. NCBI lineage: Eukaryota > Viridiplantae > Streptophyta > Pinopsida > Pinales > Pinaceae > Picea > Picea engelmannii. Next base: position 1,094,465 of record ML784722.1, on the reverse strand, counting down.
TTTTGATAGTTCTTCTTTTCTTCTTGATTTTGATAGTTCTTCTTTTCTTCTTGATTTTGATAGTTCTTCTTTTCTTCTTTCAATCTCTTAACCTTATCGAGTAATTTTTTATTATGGCTTCGTAATATACATATATCTTCATATTTATTTTTCAATTCTTCCCTTCACATATCTTTTTCCCACTTTCCTTTGCTAGTCTTTTCTTATTTTAATTTTTGAAATTTTTATTTGAGAATATTTTTTCAAATTTTTCCCATGTGTAGTTCCATCTAGTATCTTGATCAATACTCATCCAACACTTCCAATATTCACCAAAAAAATGATTTCTTTCCCTGGAAGGATTCATATCATATTGCCTTTCCATCCTCAACCATTCCATAGGATTGATTTCATCTTTATCTTCATCTCCTGTAAATTTTGGTATTTCCATTGATTATTAAACGAGGTCTAACACAATCCTCAACTTTAAACCTACGTATATTAAGGATAAAAATATCAAATAGTTATAATAATTGCTCCAATATAATATTCTATGTTTTCTCTTTCCAATGGTTTTTGAATAAGCTCAATCGGACATCCCAATCAAAAGTTATGATAGTTTTAAGTGAACATACCTTTGAAACATTGATTTGGAGTTTGTCCTCCTGGTTGACATTCCTTCTGATGTATTTCTAAAATTTTGGCCCCTATGAGTCTGAAATTGCAACATGTAGTACCATGAAATGTCTTCTCTGAAATTCGATAGGTATGACCAAAATTTGGTGTGCCAAATGAAAGTTATGGTAACTTTCCAAAACCTTATTGAATTTTGGCCTATTCTAGAGAGAGAACTTGTACAGAATACCATGTGCCCAATATTTGATATCTAATTCTAAAAATCACAAAAAATATACTTTGGACTGTACTAATTTTCATTCAATTGTTTTCATGGAATTTGGACCCTCTATGAAGACGTTATGATTTTTTTACCTGGAACACATGTTTGAGACTAGTTACAGTACTAGTCAAAAACCCTATCTTACAAAGGGTGTATATCCCAAAGTACAATGACCTAGAATATGAAATTTGTACCATAGGTACCTTGATATGTCTTCTAACTAGCCCCAAATTTTCACTTTTTGAAGTTTCCCCGAAAACAATATATAGAAAAAATACCAAGATCACTTGCTTGATGAAGCAAAACCCTAGGATCAATCCTCTAATATCAAATGTAATGTTCCAAATGCTTAAATTATCGTAACATAATAGAAGTACACACCATGTACAAAATGTGAGCATGTACCACAACTCCAAGATATATAACTTAGACAATAACTCCTTAAATAATAGGACAAATGTTGGATTACTTAGAGGGGGGGTGAATCAGTAATAGAGCAATTCAATCCTTTTCAACCAAAAAATGCAATTGTTATATCAATGTAGCATTATCATCCAACAGTTGTAAAGTAAATAAACAATGAACAAATGAGCAATCATACACATACACAGTACACCAGTGTTTTACGTGGAAACCCAAAGTGGGAGAAAACCATAAAATGTTTTTTCTTATATGTCTTTAAGAGTTACATTCATTGGAAGCACTAACTTCCTTTGTTTTCTAGCTACAACTGGAAGGAGACTCCAACCCCCTAGTTTCTCATGATAAAACCTGAGGGAAGCTCCAATTCCCCAATTCTCTGGCTACAACCAGAAGGAGGCTACAACCCCCAAGTTCTCCGGATGCAACCAGAAGGTTGTTGGATTACTGAGAGGGGGGGTGAATTAGTAATAACATAATTATAATCATGTTTCTTCAAATGTTATATCAATGTAGAATTAATATCAGTAATAAATAAACAATCACACACATACACAATACACTAGTGTTTTACGTGGAAAACCAAATCGCGAGAAAACCATGGAATGTTTTTTCTTATATGTCTTGAAGAATTACATTCATTGGAAGCACCAGCTTCCTTTGTTTTCCAGCTGCAACTGGAAGGAGGCTCCAACCCCCTAGTTTCTCAGGCTACAACCTGAGGGAAGCTCCAACTCCCCAAATATATGGCTATAACCAGAAGGAGGCTACAACCCCCAATTTTCTTTGGCTACAACCGAAAGGTGTCTACAACCACTTATCCTCGCCCCATCCTGCCACCCTGAAGTATAAGTAGAATGATGGAACCACTGTCACACTATCACTGTGAGATATACCGTTGTAAACCTGTACCAATAAACCTGAACCATGCATCAACCATGCATCAACCTGTACCTCAACATGTAATCAACATGTACCACAGACAAGTTCATCAACCATTCACCAACCTATAATCAACATGTACCATAAACAAGTGCATTTTCATCAAACTTTTCTTTAGTCTCACATGCCTAGTTTTGGATTAGTCAACAACCCTAACTTGAAGTAATCATAACTTTGAACCTATAATGTATAAAGATCTTAAACTGATACACAATTTTCTTCAGTTTGTTTTCTGCAATTTCTCCAAGTGGCACTACTTGTAACCTCTCAGAAAAGGAGTTATAGTAAAAATGGCATACCTTGTTGAATTCTGGCTTATTCTAGAGAGCGACCTTGTAGAGCATGCCCCGCACAAAATATTTGATGAAATGATATGAAAATGTTACACAGCATACTAAGGACTGTACCCTAACCAACACATTTTTTCTCACTAAATTTGGATCTGTTATGAAGAAGTTATGACGTTTTTACCCGAAACACCTGATTTTGACTAGTTTCAGGACTGGCCACAAACCCTATCTTCCACAGAGTGTAACTCCCAAAATACAACGACCCACAAGATGAATTTTTAACAAAATATACTTGGATATTATTTCTCACTTTCATATCAATTTCAGGATCTAAATAATTATATAAAACAATTTATATCGAAAATGGTGAGATGACCTGAAAATAACATACCTTAGAAAGCACCATCAAAATAATTTATCCTTCCTTGCATTTCGGCCTTCTTTTCTTCACTTCCCTCAAACTTTCAGCTTAGATATCATTTTTATACCTTAGACACCTATATATATTCAATATTCTCAAGTGTGATTCAATTGAGAGAGCCTTGCCTCTTATTTATACTCTCCAAGTAGCTTCCTTAAAAACATCTTCTAGGTCACTTGGCCCCACTTTCCTTATTTTAGGGTTGGGTCTACTTCTAATTTCTCCATTAAAATTATTATTGAAATAATTTATTTTATATTCACTTTGAATTATAATACACTCATCACTTCACTTTATTATTTACCTTTCAAAATCTCTTAAACCACTTAGATTACTTTGACCTTTTGGGGCTTCTAGATGACATATTAGGGTCCTCCAACTTCATAAGGCCATAACTCTCAAACCGTGAGGAGTTATGTGACGTTCTACATACCACCAAAAATGGCATGAAATGTATTATCCATATAGGATAGTATTATCTGAAAATATATCATAACTCATACCGTTACCCATCAAACAAACTTGGGTCCATTACCCAAACCTGGGGTCTCCAACTTCTCATGGCTATAACTCTCTAACCGTGAGGAATTATGTGACGTTCCACATACCACCAGAAATGAAATGACAAGAACTATCCATCTAGGATATTTTACCTGAAAAATTCACTTTCCTTCCTCTCATTATTCCACAATTAAGCATGGGTTCTCTTACTCCACAAAGCGTCTTCCCGTGAGTTCTTTCACCATAAGGGGACCACTTTGGAGTTCATCCATATTTACTTCTTATCAACCATGAAAAAACAATAATGAGTCATATTTAATTCAAACACTATTGGGTCCATTACCCAAACCTTTGTGCTACGGGTCTTTCTTCAAGGGTTGACATCAATGACAACCAACCTTAATCAACAATCTCCCCCTTTGGCATTGATGGAAACACTCTGATGCAGCACTGAAATCATATCACTCATTCTCCCCCTGAAACCATGCCTCTGTCCTCTGCATCTAATAAATATGATCCTCCTGGAACCATGCCTCTGTCCTCTGCATCTGATAAATCTGATCCTCCTGGAACCATGCCTCTGTCCTCTGCATCTGATAAATCTCTCCCCCTTTGTCATCAATGGCAAAGGTATCTTTCCATCCGGGGTTGCTCCCCCTGACAGACTGTCCTCTTATGGTGCTTCCTCATGTACATCTAAGACATATAATATAAGCATTCAAAAAGTGTTCATTTTTGGAGTACAAATAACTCCAAGTCTTTGGCGAAGATATTCAAAGGCTTCCCGTGGAAGTGGTTTTGTAAAGATGTTTTCCACTTGTTCTTTTGTGCCCACATACTAAACTCTGATGTTCTTTTCTGCAACCTGTTCTCGTAGAAAGTGATACTTGATTGGAATGTGCTTATTCTTGGAGTGCATCACCAGGTTTTTTGAGATATTGATGGCACTTGTATTATCACAATATATTGGAATGGGCTCATCATACTCAACCTATATATATGTCAAAGTTTGTTTAATCCAAAGAACCTGTGTACAACATGTTGTTGTTGCAATATACTCTGACTCGGCTGTAGATAGAGATATTGATGATTGTTTCTTGCTTATCCATGATACCAAACACTCACCTAAGTAGAACATTGCTTCACTGGTGCTAATGGTCTCAGTAATCCAACAATTGGTATCAGAGCAGGTTCCTTAAAAAATCAGTTTACCACTGAAAGGTATATCATGGAGAGTACCGACTCGTATAAAAATGGAATACCACAGTTTGATGGATAGAAGTATGATTTTTGGAGCATAAGGATGAAGGCATATATACAGGCACAGGGATTTCAAGTTTGGCAATCAATTGTAGATGGATACACAGCACCATCAGTTCCACCAACAAATGACAAAGCAGTGAAACTTGGTGAGAATAATTCCAAAGCCATAAATGCACTTTTGAATGGTCTCAGTAATCCAACAAAGGTGGCTACAACCACTTGTCCTTTCCCTGTCCAAACGCACTGAAATATAAATTCCAAATGTAGAAAACTTGTCACTATCACTGAATCAACCACTGCCACTGCCAACCTGTCACTGTCAACCAATACCAGTAACTTGTAACAACTTGTACCAATCAACCTGCACCGAACAACCTATACCAATAAACTGAACTGACATGTACCATGCATCAACTGCACATCAACTATGACTCATCAATATGTACCAACAACATCAACTATTCACCTCATGTATGTGACAACTCATCAACTATACACCTCATGTATGTGCCAACTCATCAACTACTTGTCTCAACCATGTACCCAACATGTACCTCAACCATATAACAAAGACATACAGCAATATAACCATCAAAATTTATCTAACAATTCATCACTCTATCCATAAACCAAATACCATAAACCCTTACATCAAACCATGTGTCACAACCTCATTGTTATGTAGCCTCAAGCTAAACCAATAACTTCAGCAACACATCACAACCAAAATACCAATACCCATATGCCAAATACCAACTATATCCCTCAACAAATCTGATATATGCAGCAATATTGAACATCCAATACCATCTCAAGAGATAAACCTAGCTCACAAAACATACCTCAAACAAGATGTGCCATATCTCTCATAAATAGACCCCAACCATGTTGTTGTCATGATTTTTCTGGTGCACTTTTTTTGCCGCGATTTTTCTGCCATGATTTTTCTATTGCACTTTTTCTGCCGCGCGTTTTCTACCGTGATTTTTCTATCACACTTTTTCTGCCTCGATTTTTCTACCGCGATTTTTCTGTCGCACTTTTTCTTCTACACTTTTCCTGTCACACTTTTTCTGCCGCACTTTTCTTGCCGCTCTTTTTCTGCTGCACTTTTTCTTTCACAGTTTTCCTACTGCACTTTTCCTACCACACTTTTCTCCATCAATAATACCTTCCCAAATAACCTTTCACAAAATATATATTCAATGATATTCAATAGGTTCAAGTGTGAGTAAATGAGAGAGCCTTGCCTCTTATTTATACTTTCATGTAGCATCCCAATTTCATTATTTTAGGGAGTTCTCCATTAACTTTATTATTTAAATAATTTCTTTTGCAAAGACTTTGACTACTTTGACCTTTTGGGGCTTCTAGAAGACTCATGAGGGTTCTCCAACTTCACATGGCCATAACTCTCTAACTGTGAAGAGTTATGTGATGTTCCACATACCACCAGAAATGGCATGACATGTACTATCCATCTAGAATAGTCTTACCTGCAAATATATCAAAACTCATACCATTATCCATCAAACAAACTTGGGTCCATTACCCAAACCTTTGTGCTACCAGAATTCACTACCAGACTTTCTTCAAGGGTTGACATCAATGATAACCAACCCAATTAATCAACAAAAACCTCCTCCACATAACCAAATACATTCATACATCACCATTCACATGTATACAATAAAGAATATATGACCTCTATATATACATATTCACACTTTCACATGAGGTCCCTTTTCTAACACCCCTCTTTCCCCCAAATTGTAAATATTATTATTACTGTGAACAAAACTATAGACAAATCCACTATATGAATGTTGAACAGACAATGAACCTTGCCATGGAAATTAATGTATATATTTTGTTATTAAACAAAATGAAATTTGTGGCATGACTGTAGAAAGAGGTTTTCTAGATAGATCATGATGCATGAGAAGGGATGGTAGGGGAACCAATAATGGTGAGTTGAACCCTACCAGGTCATTACCCTGTTAGATATGAATGCGCATCTCCAGAACAATATTCTGGTTCAGAAAAAATTAATTACCAGTTAAGGTGGTAGTTGGGAAGTATTACCTCAAGAGTTAATGAGGGAGATGGGAAAAGTGTCGTATGAAAATGACGTTTAGACCTGACCACAAAATCTTGTGGGGAAATGAAATAAAAGAGAGGAAGGGGGAAGACGCACATAAAGAAGAACAACGAAGGGTCTGAAGATCCAATAGAGAATAGGAAGAGCACGTGAGGCTCTCTGGTTCAGAGGAAGAAAAATGTGAATAAACTATTCTGGTTACAGGAGTGCTTGAACAATGTTTTCTAATCAAGTTTATAAAAAAAGTGGCAGTGACTGAGTGAGAAATCACAGCAGAATCCCTTGCTTGGTGGATAGAAAACTGAACTACTAGGTTCTTGTGGGAAAAGGAGAGTAACCTTTGTCCCTTGTTGTTGTTGAGATCAAGAATAACCCCTCTCACGACATCATGATCTAGATAGGGGGTGTCCAATTTAGGAATAATCCAAGTACAATTGTGTCTATGGTTCAATGGAAAAGGGAACCCCTTTTAGCAGTTTCCAACTAAATTCCAAAGTTTCAGGTAAGTGTGACTCTGAGATTTATTTTACCTTGATTGTTTTGTTGTAATATGTAATTCCTGAGCTAGATGATGGCATGATTTTTTCTCTCATTGAATGGTAGAGTTTGTGGCTATGATGACCTATAGGTATCAGAAGTTTTAAGTAGAAGTTAAATCTCATGTTTTGTCAATAGTTTCATGTTTAATCATATTTAGCAAAGGAGACATGGGATTAATGGGTTTCAAAAGTAATTGGGAAGAAGGTGAGTGGGACTCTATTTGAATCTACATATGTGATAATTTCCCCAATGGAATAACCCAGGGATCTAATCCACAAATACAGAGTCGGGACAGACTCTACAGGATGGTCTCGAACTCTCCAATCCCTCGATATTTCCTTCTCTACTATAGTTTCCAAGTATTGTAGGCGAAAGGTGCCTCCTTCAAACCATTTTTCCGAGTGACCATAGGCTCAAGTCTGTGGGCTTAACCAAAACTCAGATATTATTCGAGAGTGTAGCTCTTAGGACTTGTCAAGTCCCATATGATCAGGACTTGGAACCCTTCACTATGCCCAAAAAGGAGATAATCCCTCTAGGCTTTGGGACTTCAGGGGTCTGAGACTTCAAGATGTTGGTACCTCAGAACATCCACTTTTTTGCGAAGACAACCTGTTGGAACAGTGACTGGATGGTTTGACCAGAAATTGGCGGTCTCGTACCCATTACTAGGGTATCCATCTTATCATTAAACACCTACCATATTTTGACCGCAAATATTTCCATCATCATTGATCATGATAAAATATCAATGTTGTGATCCTCATCCTCATACTCTTATGGGTTCAACGGTGAGGATTCTACCCAAAAATTCCACTTGATCGGATGGCTGGCGGGATTTCACGACTCCGCGACTCTTGCAAGCTCCCAACCTTTCAACTTTCCAGAGTGTTACCAGTCGAAGTGGTCATGAGAGAGTGGATACCTTTTTGTACCGGTTATTATACCTACTTATTCTATCCTTCGACTACCCTCGATCGAGTGGTCAAGAAGGATATCAAAGGATCTTATATCAACGGTCTACAGAACTTCATGGATTCCAAGACTTTGAGAGTTCATGGTATAATGTAACTAAGGTTTTGGCTCGAAGGCCAAAGATTAATTTCTCAAAGGGATTGCAGAAATCCCATGATAAACCTTAAGTTAAGTGTGTGTGTGGGACCCTCTCTAGGAGTCCTAAACTTTGCGACTTTGGGACTTTGGGATTCTGGAGCTTCAAGAGAATTGAGGATAGGAGGGTGTGGTGAATTTCAAAGCGTCAAAACTCCCTCGTTGAAATGTCAATCCTTGATTGGGTAGGTTCGCATACACCGTGATGGTGCGATGTGACTAGGAAGGTCCACGTGGCGTCGTGGCATGGGACACGAGTTAAGGTGGGACCCACTTTCCCCTTACCAATTTTAGGCTATGGGTAAGTGTGGATAGATTCCAACCATTATATCTAAGGGTTGATAGGACTCCACCATAGATCCTAGAGTGGTGAGATACTTCGAGACCTCTGGTCTCCGAGAATTTTTATACCTACGTATGAATGTTAAAGGGTCGAAGGCCTAATATCCATGAATACATGGAGACACTCCCTATAACCAACAGTCATGTCACTACTAGGGGAAGCAACCCAAGTCACAATAGTTCCATGTCGGATGATACATGGGAGTAAGGCCACATGGCAAAGAGGATGGCCATTGGCCAATGAAATCCTGAATACTTTAGAGGAACATAACTTTTAAAACAGAGCTCGAGTTCAGACAAGTTTATATTCGTTAGAATGATATCGGTGAACACAAGACGATGGTTTGAAGGATTTAGGGAGCCATAGGAAAGAGAAAATTTATGACCCATCCCTTAAAAATCTACTTATGGGGTTGGGTGTGTGATAGAATGGTATCAGAGTAGGCAACAACACTCATTCTTCTTGGGCTCATGGAAGCACGAAAAAAACTTTGATATGAGACCTTAAGAGGTAGGGAACTCTATCGTACCCACCTGTAAGAGCTTACTTAAGTTTTACTACTGGAAAGAGTGAAACCTTATGTTGTTTACATGTTTTGAATCTGAAGTGCATATTGTTTCTATATGTGGAATATTAAAGCTAATTTTACCTTACAAAATTTGTTACCTGTGTTGTTCATGAAATTTGAGGATAATTGACTAACAGAAAATGTTGTTATCAACACTTAAATAGCCATTGTACAGCAAGGAAACTACAGAAAAAAAAGAATGGTGACACACCATGATTGGGGGGGAAACTTCCACAATAGAGAGGAAGATTATATTGAGAGGAGGGTGGTGGAAACCCCTCCAGCTTTAGATGAAACTGTAAGAAGCCTTATGGTCAAATTACGAATATTTAAAGTAGACAATGAGAGATTCATGAGAGAACAAGAAAAGAAAACTGAAATAAATGCAGTCATGTTGCAAATCCTATCATACATACAGAGGCAATTGTAACATGGATCGATGGACAGTAATGTGGATAGACATAATACTAAGAGAACCCAAAGTTTTCTTAAGATACAAAAGTATGGCCCTAAAAATAGCAATATAAGAAGAATCACCTCAAAGAAGTCCCAACATGGAGCCAAGAGGCATGCTAACATCAAGGATTCAAATGAAGAATCTTCTAGTCAGAGAACAAACAACTCCAAGTGATTTTCTAGAAGTGAGACTAGTTTACCTTCTCAGAGGAGAAGAAAGAGGAGTAAACATTCCAGAATCCATGACCCTAAAGAGTTTTAGAAATCCAAACCACCCACTTTTGATGGAGATATTAAGAAGGGGGAAGAAGCATAAGCTTGTCTACTTGGCCTAAAGAAATATTTTAGAGTTCATGACTACTCTAAAAACTTAAAGGCCCAAATATCCATTTTCAACTTGGTTGGAAAGGCCTCCATCTAGTGGGAGGACCTTAAGAATGTGAAAGGAATTCATGAGACGGAGTTGTCATGGAAACAATTTGATAAATACTTTAAGAAAAAATACCTATCTGAGAGGTACTATGATGAAAATACTAAGGAGTTCTATGAGCTCAAGTTCGAACAACTTACAATGGATGAATATGTCAACAAATTCCTTGAGTTGATGAGGTATGTGCCTTATATCAAGGATGAAAATATGAAGATACAATGATTCATCGGTGGACTTCCTCAATCCTTTCGAGACAAGATTGATTTTGATGAACCTAAGACCTTAAAAGAAACCATTAGGAAGGAAAGGTACTTCTATGAGCAATTCAAACACAAGGAAAAACCTCCTAAGGATTGGAAAAAGAAGAGCAAATTGGGATTCAAGAAGAAGGGGTTTAAACCCTCAATATTTAAGAACCATGGGAAAGGATCTAATATGATATTTCCTTCTAAATGTGTGTATCAGTAGAATTTTCCTTCTCCAAGTGGAACTAAACTCTTTGGATCAGTCCCAGGAAAGACTGACGAGAAAAGAAGAGAACCATTGAAATGTTGGGGATGCACGGAGGAACATTTGTTGAGGGACTTCCCCCATAGGTAGAAAGACAATAAGAGCATATAAAAAATTTGGGAAGCTACCATAGTCAATGATGTGGCTAGGAGCATGCCACAAATTTATGCAGTTATTGATAATCGACAAGCGGATCACCAAGCTTCAGTGGTGGAGATGGAAGGTAAGATTTCCAACCATCTTGTTTCTTTTTTTATTGACCCTGGTTCTAATATGAGTTATGTGGCCCCTCAAACTATTGATAAATGTAAATTTCAGTCAGTAAAACATGCTAAACCATGACTAGTATAGCTAGCCACTAGAACAAAAACAAAGATAACAGAGGTCTTACCAGCATTCAAACTTATTGTGAATGGGCTAGCCACCCAAACAATTGTAAACATACTTCCTTTAGGATATTATGACCTATTGATTGTCATGGAATGGTTGTCTTCCCATAAATCCAAGTTGTACTGTTATAATAAAACTTTGAAGTGTGAAGATGAGGAAGGGAGGAAAATAACCCTACAAGGAATTCAAAATCATGTCTCAGTGAGACAAATATCAACACTTCAAGTGAAGAAGTATTGCAGAAAAGGATGTCCTTTGTATGCAATACAAGTATTGAAATATGTTGAGGACAATAAACCAAGCCTAGGGGACCATCTTATATTAAGAGAGTATAAATACATGTTTCCAGAAGAGGTGTCAGGTCTTCCAAGAAGAGATATTTATTTTTCAATATAACTTGTACCTGGAGTGGTGCCAATGTCTAGAGCACCCTATATAATGAGTACACCATAGATTGTTGAGCTCAAATTGCAACTGAAGGAGATGTTGGAAAAGGGTTACATCTAGCCTAGTGTGTAACCTTGGGGAGTATCAGCCTTGTTTGTGAAAAAAAAGGATGGCACACTCATAATTTGCATAGACTATCGAGAACTCAAGAACATGATCATTAAGAATAAGTATCCCTTGTCAAGAATTGATGACCTATTTGACCAGCTGAGGGGTGATACAATATTTTCCAAGATTGACTTAAGATATGGATACCATCAAGTCTGAATTAAGGATGAATACATATATAAAACAACCTTTAGGACAAGTTATGGGCGCTATAAATTTGTGGTAGTGCCATTTGGGCTTACCAATGCACCAGCCACCTTTATTTTCCTGATGAATAATGTGTTATATTTTCATTAGTTTCATTAAAATTAGATTTTCCATAGCATTTTTATATTATTTTAACATTTAATAATCATATACTGAAATATATATATAAACAAGAAATAAAAAAGCACAAGAGGACACATAGATTTCTCCTGGGAAAACCCTAAACTTGAGGAAAAACCCAGCCAACATTTCTTACAGAGAATATTCCAATACAACCATGAAAAATCTCTAATCACAAGAGAAAACCAACAATGAAGAATCCTTATAAAAATACTTATCTTCTTCTTGTCAAACCCTAGCGAGGGTAGACAATTGAGCCACCACATAACTGACGGAAGATAGGTGGATCACTAGTGTACCACATAACTCTCACAATTGGTCACTTCAGTGGTAGTTGCCACTACAATTGCAACTCCTACTATAACTCCAACTGCTACTGCAACTGGCATGAAGCAAATTGGAAACACCACACAACCTTAGCACAAATGTTCTAGAGGTAGTGCACAAGAGAGATCACCATGAAAAACCAAGAATATACTTCCCTAAGTGGGGCACACTCTCCAACAGAAATAGTGAAACTGTAGTTGCAGATGCAACTGCAACTACCTAGTGCGCATGCAGAAGGAGAACTGTGTGGTTGTACAAATTATTCGAACAAAATTTATATTTATACTATTCTGGGCACCTATCTGGGGCTGACTTCTTAATCTGGGTCTTCAAATTTACTTATTAATTATGTGGGCCGACTTCTCTTCCTATAAATTATATTTCTACTTTATTATTATTTATTGTGGGTCAACTTCTCTTCTGTGATCTTCTATTTCACTTTATTCTTTTCTAGGGTGTTCTTCAACTATTGAATGGTTCCTTTGACTTCTTGTAATCTTCTTCTTCTCTAAGAAAAGTTGTCTAGGAGGAAAATACCTCTCGCAACTACCAAAAAATCAACACTCTCTCTTATCTAGGGAGGTATCTTTCCATGGTGTCTTCAACCAGTAGTTCACTGACTACTCTGCAATCAACTAGTAGCACACAACTACTACCATTCCATTGGTATCTCGAATCATCTGTCATAGTCTATGTGATCAAGAAACACACAACTACTCCCAATTTATCTGGTAGTCTCCATGACAATCATAGAGTATCACACAACTACTACAATGTCATCCAAATAGAACATGACTGCATTGATCCATAGTTACAAAATTCAACACTCCCTCTTAACTAGGGAGGTATTCAGAATGACCATCTAAATATTCTCAATGTTGAAAAAATTATCTATTAAAGGGTTATATCAAGTCATCATGAAAATCATCATTTGGCATAATACAGGCACATCATCCAGCATCAACTCTCTGGGACATACTCCGTCTGAAGTAATCGGGCATGATGATAGAATAAGTCATGTGATAAAACCTGTGCACTCAACTGAGTGTCCCACATTTTTCATGCACTCAATTGAGTGTCCCATGACTACAAGGACCATTCATCTTGGTTGGGTCACCATCTGTGCCACGGGAAGAATGTTAGTCCTCCTAGATGTTGAAATCCATGGCATGGGATACAGGGACCATTCTTCTAATTAGGTCACTACATGTGCCATAGAATAATGTCAATCCGATACCATTTTCTTTAATTGGGTCACCATATATACCATAGAGAAAATTCCAGTCATGTATCAACCTCCCTAATCAGATCACCATATGTGCCTTAGGGGGTAGACCATTCATATTGATTGGGTCACCAGCTGTTCCATAAGAGAATGTCAATCTTGGACCATTTTCCACAAAAAATGTCAGTCCATGATACATCAACAATATGTACATCCTAGACCATTCTCCATGGGGAGAATGTCATTCCAACACCACATTGACTATCCATGATGCAATAATATCAGCACTCCCTCTCAACCAAGATATTAATCTCCACAAGCCCCAACTTGTCCTTGAAGTATATAAACTTCCCCTTGGACAAGGGATTTGTCAAAATATTTGTTGTCTGCTCGTAGGTGGAGATGTATTGGAGCTTCACTTCTCCCTTCTAGAATTTATCATGGATGTAGTAGTACTTGATCTCAATGTGCTTCGACTTGTCATGGAACACAGGGTTCTCTAAAATCCTCACACAACTTTGATTATCACAGTATATCATGGTCAAATCCAACACCTGATCAAATAGTCTAGAAACCAACTTATGAAGCCATATTACTTCCGTACATGCATCACAGGCTGCAATATACTCTACCTTTGAAGTGTTCAATGTGACAAACTTCTTCTTCCTACTAGTCCAAGAGAGCATAACAGAGCCCAAACTAAAGCATACTCCTGAAGTTCTCTTTCTGTCATCTGCACTCCCTGCCCAATCAGAATATGTATATCCTTGCAACTTCACATATCCATTCGAGACATATCTCAATCCATATCCAATTGTACCACGTAGTTACCTCAACATATGTTTTATTGCTATCCCATGTATATGTCTAGGCTCAACCATGTACTGACTCAAGGTGTTCATTACAAAACATATGTCTAGCCTAGTGTTAACCAGGTACATCAAGGATCCAATAATTTTTATGTACATCGTGGGATCCACCAAATATGAAAATGAATCACTCAAGAGCTTCATATTTATCATCATAGGTGTGGAATTATAGTCCATCATCCCAAATCTCTGTATGATCTCATCAATATATTTTCCTTGGATAATCTCATCTGGCCTTTTCCACACCTCCAATCCCAAGAAGTAATACACCAGACCTAGATACTTCATCACGAACTCTGAAGTGAGCTCCCTATTGCACCCATCTTTGAGATTCTCATTCCTTGTAATAAATAGGTCATACACATATATGATCAATGGGAAAGCATCCCCAAGCTCATCAAATAATAGTTTGATCTAGAATATCATGCACTAGGTTCCTACTGGTACAAATCTTCCTTCAATCCACATACATGAGACTCCTTCTCATGTATCTTTGTGGCTTCTCTATGTACACTTCTTCTATGCTACTTGAGCAAGTGTCTCGTCATAATCTTCTCCCTCTTACTGTGAGAATCCTCTAGCCACAAATATTTCTTTGTACTTCTATATGCTTCCATCTGCAACATGCTTGATCTTGTATATAAACTTAGAAGTCACCATTGACTTCCCTTCTAGTCTTGGAACTAAGGCGGAATCCATATCCCATTCCTTATGACTGGCTTCATCCTCTATCACTGTAGAAAAATCTACTGAAACAAGGAAATCCTCCCAGGAGGTCTCATATCTCCTCGAATCCTATGAAGCTTCGATCTATCCTTCTCAAATCATGCCACTTGTCTGTCAGTCCTGGAAGACGTCTCTCTCCCCCATCTGAATATGAGGAGGAATACTTTCTAAATGAAATTCTTTAAGCCATTGACTCTCTCTGAGATCAATCTCACTCTAAGTCTACATGCTCCCTCTGAAGCTTGAATCCCTCTAAGTCTATATAATCTATGAATTCACATTATCCCTCTACATATGTTGAACTCCTCTAATATCCTATGGACTGTCCTAGGGAGGCTTCTCCTCCCTACTGAATCCTGAGGGCTGACTCCCTCTAAACTCTATCTCCTTCTAAGCTGGTACTTGGTGGGGGTGCATGCCTCACCACTTGTGGATCCATCTTCTCCTTCTCATGATATGGCGCATCGATTCCATATATCTACATACCCTTTTCATCCTAAAAACTATTGTGAGACCATTTTGGTCTCTTCTTGGTCACTGCAACGATTCTCGATAAGCCCTTCTAGCTCTACTAAATCTTCCCGATGATCTAAAGGGTAATCAACTTAACTAGAGGAATCTATATGGTCATCTTCAGAGCCTTCTACTCCTTATAATTGATCTCTATATGATATAGTCTGTATCTATGAAATTACCCTTCTTTCTAGAAGGTTCTGAACTTGTCCTCTTCTCCTTCATTACACGGATGTGTACGGTCATGTGCACAACTATATGTCTAGATAGTCTTCTCCATGTCTCAGTTAGAGACCATCTAAATTGTTGCCTCCTGCAACTATCATTATACCTCCTTCTTAGAGCTGTCATCGGTGACCTTCCCAGAACAAGAAACAATAAAAACAACATATCCATGGTAACCTCCATGGAATTTACAATATAACCTTCCTGGACAAAGTCAACAACCAAGAACATCTCCTATAGGATATCAATTCATATTGTAAATAAGTGCATTTATTAATACTGAACAATGAGCATTTACTTAATGATCATCATACCAACAATATTCAAGTGTTACAAAAATATTTTATAGAAATAGTAGTATTAGAACTCTAAAGACTGTTATTCTAGTTACAACACTTACTTTAGTTGTAGCAATATAAAATATCAACCCCAATATGAAAACATGGAGTCTAGTTGCTACTATCCCATTTCAGTTGTCATGTATTGTAGGAGACATATTCATTGATGCCTCCAAATATGAGTGCGCTAGATCTAATATCCCTTTGGATATACTCACTTCTTGGATAAATGTCCTTTTTCCAAGTGTATGTCTCCTGCAAACACCCTCATGATGTAACTTATATACAAATGCATACCTTTTAAAATTGCAGCACCATCCAGCTTATCTTCTAATATTTTGAACTTGTATCACCATCTATATTTTCTTCTAATCTGATACATTTAAGAAGAATAAGTTAAAAATGTGAATCAGAAGTTTCAATGTCCAGGAAAATGTCAACAAGCCTAAAAACTCTAAAAATTGAATTTTGACGGAAAGTCAATCTGAGAAGTGCAGTAGGTGCATTGGAGTGGGGAGAGTTGATCGGTGATGGATTTTGTCCCAATTGACTTTATAATAAGTTCTCAACGAGATTGATAACAAAAACTGTGCAACGACAAATTGCATGTGCAACGACAAATCTCAAAAATGTGGAAAATATCACAATCTTCCTTCTAGTGGTTAGACTGTTATGAAGGAAACCTGTTGTGATCCCATGTTAGATTTTCATTAGTTTCGTTAACATTAGATTTTGCATAGCATTTTTATCTTATTTTAACATTTAATAATCATATACTGAAATATATATATAAGAAGTAGATAAACAAGCACAAGAGGACACAAATATTTATCCTGGGAAAAACCCAACCAACTTTTCTTAGAGATAATATTCCAATACAACCATTAACATGATCTAATCACAAGAGCAAATCCAACAATGAAGAATCTTGATAAAAAAAATATGTATCTTCTTCTTTTCAAACCTTAGCGAGGTTAGACAATTGAGTCACCACAGAACTGTCACAATATAGGTGCATCACTAGCACACCACATAACTAGCACAACTGAAAACTGCAGGTGCAGTTTCCACTGCAACTGCAACTGCTACTGTAATTGCAACTGCTACTGTAACTACAACTACTACTACAACTGCAAATGGCACGGAGAAAATGGGAAAAACCACACAACCTTAGCACAAATATTCCAGAGGTAGCACACAAGAGAGATTACCAAGAACAACTAAGAATATCCTTCCCTAAGTAGGGCGCACTCTCCAAGAGAACCAGAAATCAAAAGTAGTGAAACCGCAGTTGCAGTTGCAGCTGCCAATTCCTAGTGTGCACTACAGAAGGAGAACTTTGTGGCAGTACAAATGAACTAACCCAAATTTATATTTATACTAATTTAGGCATCTTTATGGGGCCAACTTCTTATTCTAGGTATTCAAATTTACTTTATTAATTATGTGGATCGACTTCACTTCCTAGAAATTATATTTCCACTTTATTATTATTTCCTGTGGGTCAACTTCTCTTCTGTGGTATTCTATTTCAATTTATTCTTTTTCAGGGTTTTCTTCAATTGTTCAATGGTCTTCCTTTGACTTCTTGGAATCTTCTTCTTCTCTAAGAAAAGTTGTCTAGGAGAAAAATACCTCCTGCTGCTACCAAAACATCATCATAATGTACTCAGTAATTTCTTGGACAGATTTGTGTTGGTCTTCATAGATGACATTCTGATCTGTTCTAAGAGTAGAGAATAGCATGAAGAGCACCTCAATTCAGTGCTTCAAGTGCTAAGAGAGCATAATATCTATGCCAAGTTTAGTAAGTGTGATATCTTTTCTAAAAGAGTTATCTACTTAGGCCATGTCATCACTAAGGAAGGAGTGGGAGTTGACCCTAACAAGATAAGATCCATCATGGATTGGAATACACCAAGGGATGTCTCTGATATCATATGCTTTATGGACCTAGCAGGATACTATAGGAGGTTTGTTATGAGGAAAATATCTCTATGGCTAGGGGAAAACCACAACAGATGGAATGAAACCCATAAATCAACTCTAATATCAAGTATGCTATATAAATGAAATTCTAACAAGAGAAGGCTATAATCCCACCTCGTCTGGATGTCCGAAGAAGACCATTGTTGAGAACGTGAACCAAAGATTTACACTTGTAACTTGTCTTCAACAACCAAGAAACGCAAGCATATGGTAATGGTATATAATATTAGCATATAAATTAGCATTCATAACAAATACGCCCTTGGAAATCAATACAAATATTTGCAAGATATCAATTGGATGAGAAGAGAGTATTTCTATTAATGTAATCAATAGAATTACATCGGTGAAAAAATTATGCAATGGAAAATATCGAAACTGAGAAACTAAGTCCCTCCAGTTGGGCCTCCACCACTTCAATCCTCCACAAAGGAAAGCTCACATGTCGAAGTCAATGAGGTTCTCCATCACAAGATAGGAAGAGCTTAGGGGCTGAACACAAGAGGTTCATACTTTCAAGGACAAAGGGATGCAGACTCAATTAAGGTGAAATTCATCCAGAGTGTGTTTTCTCTCTATGATGAATTGTGTATCTTCAAGGTTTGGTTATGGCTCAATTTATAGCCTCTGAATGGAATTGAAGGGTCGATTCGGATAATTTCTAGTATATGGAAGGTCAAGGATAATGGATCCCATGACATGGCATGGAATCCTGATGCAATTTTAATTTTTTGAGAGCCAAACCTGATGTACACGGATTGTAATGGAGGATCTCGCATACATACGTGTGTTTCATAACTGGGAAGTCATGTACATGTATAAAAATGAGTATTTTAAGATATAGAGTGATACAAAAAGGGGAAATGAAGTCTGCAGAGGGAAATGGAAGTCCATCAGAGCAACATGAATGGAGTGTGGAAAATTTTTCTATAACATATGCCCCCTAATGTGCCAGGCCAGAGAAGTATCTTTGATGGTCGAAATACATTATAATTCCCAGTAGTGGAGTAATGAAGACTCAGCTGGGAGTACTAGATACTCATGAGAATATTACAATCCATATTGACTTTGTACACATGGATGCCAATATGAATTACATTACAGATCCATGTTGATATATATCAAATATTTTTTCATGGCCATGAATAGGCAATACAAAGTGGACATATGCCATAGTTTGTCATAGTAAAAAACAAGAGACAGTGGAGTCCAGTCTCAAAATCAATCGAAGATATATGTATACAATGGAGTACAATATGATCTTCCATGATCATTGAAGTCATGTAGGTACTATTCCAATGAAAGAAAATAAAATATATGGGGTGTTTCCACTATAAGTTGGATGTCCTCTACACTATCCGTCGAAGGTGCAAATCTACATTATGTGAATAAAGGAGTTGAATTCAAACATAATGAGACTTCATTTGATTATCATTTATTAAGGTATATCATTAACAAACATGAGACAACCCATCGATAATGAAAGTAGGTGTCAAGGCACCAAGTACATTCAACAAGTGTGAATAAGGGTGTTGTGGTTGAACACTTGAAGGATCCATCGATCAAGAGATATTGATGTATTCCCAACTTTTGATGGCGGGATAAACTGCCACTGATGACTATAAGCCTCTAGGTACTCATAGGACTCTAGATCTCAATTCAAGAATAGATAGTTGAAGTTGATGGAAGGAGACCCACTAAAAGGAGAGCATTAAGTCATTAAGGTATTGTTGAACCCATTTCTTTCTTTTCTTTTCCTCCACCCTTATTCTATTTTCCCACTTCTTTTAATACCCTTTCTTCCCCCCTTATATATTTCCCCTTTTCCCATTTTTTCTTTATCCCTTCATTTTCCCTTTCTCGGAGTTACTATACTTAATCATTTCCACATTCACGGACCTTCGAACTCACAGACTATTGCAGTTGCATTATCGTCCATTCACCTATGCATAAGTCTGCCCAACACTTTTTTACGTCTCAGAATTTTGGGCTTTTGGACCTGCGGACCTACGTGATGCACTTGCACTCTCTCCATTGTTTACCCGATAATTTTTTATACTTATCCATTCCATAATTTCGGACTTGCGGACCTTCAAACTTACATACCTTCCTTTTCATACTAGTCGCCAACCCCAGTGATCTTCCATTACTTGTCCCTTCACATTGTTTGATGTCACATTTATTTTTATCCCTATGGACCCAACTACCAAATTTACTATTGAGAAGGTTGTTAATTAATAATGTTGTTACCAAGGCTACTAATAGTTATTTTGAGTTAATGTTTTCGTAAAACAATCTAATTCAAGTTCATTTTACAGTGCAAAATAATAGCTCAAGAAAAAACTGGAAAGCTTCGATGTGACAGCCATGAGAAAGAAATCATTATATGGGGATACCTTGAACATATTTTCTAGAGAAGATCAAAATTATCATTGGTCATGCTCCTAGTAGTATTACTCGAAATTGTTGGATAGAGAAAACAACAATGTATGGACATCGGGAATATTTCTAGCCGGGTGTGTTCCAGAAGTATTTGAGTGCAAGGACATCATCACCTGGTGTGTTGACAATCTCATTCAAAACAAAAGAGTTATTTCATTACACAATAGTTCTCCTATCTCATTGGCACCTTCAATATTTAGAGAAATGTTGAAATTACCAGAGGTGAACCTGGTCTACAAAGGAGAGGAAGAAAGAAATTTCCTAAAAAGAAAGAATAATGGATTGGAGATTCTTCAATAATATTTGCATGACCCTGCCACAATTCTTGAAGACATATCAAGAATTCAAGTGATCTCTTTAAAGGATCCCTATAAGGAAATTTCTTGGTTATTTTCTCGAATTGTTGGCCAGGATTCTCCAGAAACAATTCCTCGACTGGAATTGTACATATTACATTTCGTTGTTCATGAAAATTCTATCTTCGACTGGGAAAAGATAATCTTAAATTAAATAACAGCACAACTCAGTAATTTCAAGTCTGATAAAAGGTTTTAGATGTCATCTTATTTTATATTTCCCATTACATATTGTCATACTTTTGAGGGCTTAAGAATTGCCCAAAGAATTAAAATAAAAGTCGACCCTATGACTATGTGGTACCAAGCATTATGGAAGGAGAGGGGAAGTCATCATTTTTATGAGGTGTATTCATATTTTGTATCTAAGTTCAAGAAATTGTTATTTGGAGAAGAAACTTCACGGTTGTCGCTAGAAGCTGCAGCTTTTCTAGAGGGAAGAAGAATTCTGGAAAAAAATGGAAGATTATAACATCATTAGGGTTATCTGCTCCATTGAAAAACATATTTTCCTTCCCTATTATATACCTGACAAACTATTTGTCATTGAAATGGCTCGATAATATAATTTTTGGTTCCATACATTGTCTGAGAAAATGAAAAAAGAATTCATACCTCTTCCATGGAAACTTGGTGAAATTCTTCTCTACGGAATTTCCAAAATCGATGAATATGTTGCTTATTTCGAGAATTTCGACCTAAAATTTATAGAAGAAATCAATGGTTTTGACCCATATCACCTTTTTTATAACCACTTGCTTTTAGTTGAGCTTGGCCCTTCATTTTTAAAATCAGTCATTACTAAAGAAGAAGAAAATGACAGTCATCATCTTAGTGATCAAGAAGCCGACAAAAATTTTGAAGACATAGAAACTGTCATAAGCACATCAGAGCAGATGAGAAAGCAAGAAAATATACCTTCTTCAAGCTACATCAAACAATTGAAACCCTGCTGGATAGAAAAAATTAATGTATTAAAAGGTTTAATAGCCCAATTGATTGACTTATCAAGGAGGAAAAATGAAGCATATTTAAAAATTATTGATTTGGACATAGTTCTAACTACCATTAAAGTCCTAGACCCTAAGTATCTTTAAAACTCTATGCTCATGAATCGAGAGGATTTTGAAGATCATATTGAAGGATTAAAAAGGACATTCGTTGAAAATTTCAATAATATGGTGGAATTCAAACATGATGACATTGATAATTGGCTTGTCGAATATACAAATAAGAATGAAGACATTGAAAATATATTACAAAATTTTTCTGTTGATCTTAGGGAGATTGAAGATACTTATTTGATCATATGATATCCATGTTGTTTACTTGGTGAGATCCCTGCAATATTTTATCCCATAACAAAACTAGCGACCATACTAGGGAAGAATATTATCTACTTTGAGTCTCTTTGTAAATCCTTTCCTTTGTTGATTGTGATTTGATTTTGATTATATTCCATTCATTTCTCCAAAGCCTAGATCTATCAGATATGATAGATCTGAGATGGATCTAACAAAGATCTAACATATCTAGAACAAATCCATATTTTCTTAAAAAAAAATTACGCATCATCTCTAGTTTCAACGTAGTTTTCATGCGATGACCATCATTGGTTGACTATCATGTGTACCATGATGATCGGTTAAAACTGCAGATTTGCATAAAAAGCCAGGCCTTTGATATTTGGTTGTGTTTCTGATCCATAGGGTCGTGCAGTGTTCTAATCTAATAAAGTTCTTGTCTCTATTTTGGTCATTTGGTCACATAATTTTATTTCAAGTGTTGTTTGAGTGCATTTGTGTGGTTTGATTTCCATTTCTTAGATAGGTTCTGTATTTTTCTGATAATTTCAGTGAAGTTGGGAAAATAACCCACCTAATCTAAAAAAATCTAATTGATCTAGAATCACTTCCAATTTCCTACAACCCTTTTTCTTCTTGTTGTTGTTGGTTTTTGTTTTTTTGCATTTGTATTCTTGTTTAGATCAGGAATCTTGTTGCAATAAAATTAGGAAAAAATAACAAACAAACAAAAAAATACTTTGCATGCTTGATTTCTTTTGAAGCATTAGTGAAAAGACCGCATTAGGATCATTATTTGATTTCAAATTATTGTAAGTATTTTAGATCTAAAAAAAAATTGGTTTCTTGGTGTGTGTGAGGTTTCATTTTAAAAGCTTGCAAAGAAAAGGAAAAAGTGTCTCTCCCTCCCATAGCTAGAATTCATCGAAGTGAAAATTTTGCATTATCATCTTTGCATTTTCTTGGTTGGGTCAAGAGTCATAACAGCACCAAAAGTTTCATTTTATTCCCTTGGACTTAAGCAACAACCATAAAAAAGAAAACATGTAATCAAAAATCTATTAGACAAATTTCTTTTATAGTGATCCAACATTAGACAGGCTTAGGGCCTTGGATTAGGATTGAGAGTAAAATATCCAAGGCCATGAAAATGAAACTTAGAAGGCATTAAAGAGTGATAAATTCATTCTTGTAACCAGTGTTTCTAGAAGCTTCTCTAACATAGGAGTCAAGCGCGAGGTTGCATCGGGGAAAGTAGGGAGATTACCCCTCTCTACTTGTTTTGGTGTTTGCGATATCACTTTGATTGCAATACATATAGGGGTTTCATTGATTTACACCTTCAGAGCTTTAGGGTCAGTTACCCTTCCCTTACGTGCGGTTGAACTTACAACTTTTCACGCGATCATTGATTGTGAGGTGGTAGCCATACTGACCTTTCCTAGGTAGCTACAGAGGTGACTGCAGGTGTTATGTGCCTATAGTACATGGGGTAGATGTATGTTCATAGTCTCAGTTCCTTTGGAGGGTGCCCACCTTAATAAAGGGAACTTGCATTGATTAGGGTTGTTTCATGTAGATCATCGTAACTGTTCATAACTTCGCTAGCCAATCTTGTGGGGACTTTATCTCCCCTATAGCATTGTTTTTCAAAAGGACCCTAAGACAATTGGTTTTCTTGTTGTTAGCCTATATTGATTATGGGTGTTCTCTTTGATTCTAAATCTAGGTCAGACTTAGGTTTTGTGTTTGGATTCACGCATATTACATTCACCATGGATGAATGACCATGTCGGTCCCTTCGAATACAAGTATTGGATCGCATCACGGAGGTGCAATCTCCTCTAAAGTGATGTGAGATAGGTGAAAATGAGTTCAAAGGGCCTCAACTTTGGTTTGAAGAGACTAATTTCATCAAAGTAGAAGCGGTAGATGAATGTTCTCCACCAAATGTTAATCCTCCTTTGACTAAGTTAGACACATTTGTACTTGTCCAAGTAAGGAAATTTTTTAGTGAGCCTTTTTCTTTGTTTATTCATCTTCCCACAATGTTTGGACCAAGTGTGTCATCCAGTGTAGTCGATCCTATGAGAACATCATCAAGTGGGAATGGGGGAAATCCCCTCGAAGGCATCTTAGTGATGTCCACATTACCACCCCTTAGCTCTATTGGACCCATGTTATCTATACCATTTTCCATTTGGTCTCTTGATCTAGGGGACACCGACTATGTCATCATTTCCATTAATTAGTATACCTAGCATCCATACATCCATCCCATACACTTTGATTCCCACTTATCGATCCTCTTCCAATTGGGGGTCGAGCCTTGGTTTAGCATGGGAGGTGGATTGTTATAGCAAGATTTGTCTCACCCCGTGCAACTTGCTCAGAAGGCCTTTACAATTTCCCTATGTAGACTTGAAGTCCCCTTTTGTAGTTCCCAGAGACAAAAATTGTATTTTTCCACATATACACACCCTAACAACTATACAACATGTGTATACGCAGGTTTCACCATTACAACCCGCGTACATCAGGTTTTGTGCTCAAAATTAAAAAATGTTGTTGGGTTTCCATGCCACATCACAGGATCCATGATCCTTGACCCTCCTTATACTAGAAATGCTCCGACGCGGCCCTTCGGTTCCATTTGAAGGCTATAAATGGGTCATATCCAAGCTGTGGAGAAGAGGAGAAGAATTCAACTTTGAGAGCAAAGTTACTCTCGAGAAATTATTCACTTCATATTGAGTATGCATCTCTTTATTCTTTTAATTCTAAACACATTGTTCAACCCCCAAGCTCTTCCCTATTTTATAGAGAACCTCATTGTCTCTCTTATATGATCTTGCCTTTGGTGGAGGATTGAAGTGGTGGAGGCCCAACTAGAAGGGACTTAGTTTCTCGGTTCTGAACATGTCGACACAGAATTTTGTCTTTCATACGGTTCTGTTGATTACATTTTAATAGAAATACTATTTTCTCGTCCAATTAATGTTTTGAAAATATTTGAATTGTTATTCCATGGACGTATTTGTTATGAATATTGATGGATTATGCTATTATATGTGATAACTTTATATATTATCTCCATATGCTTGTGTATCTTGGTTGTTGAGGACAAGCTGTAGGTGTGTTGCTTTGAGTCAAGTGCTCAACGGTGGACTCCATCGAACATTTGGACGAGGTAGGATCTTTATCTTGTCTTGTTAGCATGTTTGTTTATATATCATACTTGAGATTAGAGTTGATTTTTGCAGTAATTTTTGTCTATTTTGGTTTACCCCATGCCATAGAGTGATTTTCCTCATAAAATAATTGGTAAACATACTAGGAAAGGGAATCTTTTTTTCGCGGTTTGGAGTGTTTTTCTCCTTTGATTGCTCTCATTTACCTTGAGTTTTTTTTCGTATAATTTCTTGAAAGCCTCTTTTTATTTTGAGTCTGATTCTCTTGGCCTTATCCTTAACATGAAAGTGTTTTAATACATATACGTGGGTTTTCCCTTGACAGATGCGTACATACACGAGTTGTCGTTCTATAGGGTGCGTACATATGTTGTTTTCTATAGAATAGTCACATACATCATCCTTTTTTTCTTCATGAGTTTGATATTCATTGGGTAAGTGTTGATGGTTGATGAGTATTCTTAAGTCTTGTCATGATTTTTAAGTGCCTGCAGAGTGATAGGAAACCTTCTTTTGCTTGAATTTTTGGGTTGTTTTTCTTTCTCATCATCATTTTCATTGGTTGTCCTTGCATCTAGGGATGGGTGTTTGTTTCTTGATATTCTACTTGGTTTGTTGGTTTGTCTCTGTTTGCATACAGTAAGGTATTTATATCAAGTTGTTGTTCAGTCCTTACATTTTCAATCTTTTATATTGAAAATGAAAAAATATACATTTTGCATTGTTGGCATTTGGTCTTTTGGGTTCTTATCGTTGATCTTAGTACATGTATGGAAATATTTCATATTATTTGAAATTGCATAATTGAATTGAAAGTTGCATTTTAAAAAGCTTATCATTTATTGAGAATTGAAGTTGGGACTTTGCATTATATTCATATTCATTTATTTTACTTGTTGAGTTATAACATCATCAGTTTCACGACTGAACCTTTTGAGTAAACAAATCCACTAAAATTAACGATGATAAATTTAAAATTGATTAGAAATGATTTTATTTTTTAGGGTGCACAAACTAGCTTAAGATTTAGAGCCTTGGAATAGGATTTTGTGAGTAA
Source organism: Picea engelmannii (assembly GCA_009831015.1). Classification (NCBI taxonomy): domain Eukaryota; kingdom Viridiplantae; phylum Streptophyta; class Pinopsida; order Pinales; family Pinaceae; genus Picea; species Picea engelmannii. The sequence continues at coordinate 1,067,859 of ML784722.1, read as the reverse complement.
ACTTCTCCAAGGCTATTAAACTCAACATATGTGTCTGACTAAGGGAGTGGTGAAATCCATTGTATAATTGGTGACGTCAGGAGGCTCCGCTCACACCGGAGTTAATCATGAGGTCGCGCGAATTTGGTTGAGGAGATATCCCTCCAATACCTTCTTAGCGTTAGAGATATTTATGGGGATCTATTTGTATATGGGGGTCTTTCTAGTACCTTTACCTCTATGAGAGGTGTCGCTTTCAAGATTTTGGGCTTTGCTACCTTTCCCATAAGGTGGACCTGACTTACGATTGTTCTCCCACGCATTAGTTATATCATGGTGGCTTAATTACTTGACATAGGTAGCCACATATGTTACTTGCAAGGGTTATTCTATAGGTACCCTGGGTCAGATAAGGGTCGGAAAATACATATCCCGTATGGAGAATTACCTCTTCGAGGGGATCTGACCGACTGGTTGTTAAGTCGATGAGGTCCCTTATAATTGATTCTGATACCTCTGATCTTTTTTAGGGTGTCCCAGGGCCCTCTTGGGTGAGGTATACCTACTTTAGTGAGGGAGGCCCCTTTCATCCACTTTATCATGTTTGTGTGCATATTGGCCTTTTTACTTTACGTTGGTGTGCTCTTTGATTATTAGTTGACCTTAGGATTTTGTATTGTGTTGTGAGTTTTCATTTCTATGGTTAGTGGAGCCCCCATGACTCCCTCAGTTGGTGTTACCCATCCTGTTGTTCTTGAGTTTATACTTCAAGGCTGTAAAGTATATCGTCAAGGCATCTGTAAATGTTTAAAAGGAATAATTTGAGAATAAGAATTTAAAAGGAAGGGTGAAGCAGAATCAGTTTCTCAACTGTCTTTGTCTTGCTTCCTGTTGTTCTTGGATGCTAATATCTCTCTCAATAGCAGCCCATGAACGTTCTAATTCAACCCGGTTAGTTGTTGTTTGTAAGATGGTATTAAATAGATTCAAGGCAATACTGGTTTGATCTTGAAGGTCGGGTTCAATGTTGGGTTGTCTGCTACTTGGAACAGTCATGGAGGATAAAACTTTATTTATTTGTAAAAGAATTTTAATCAAACGTTACTTCAAACTTTCCAGAGATGAGAATAGGAAAAACAATTTTGAAATTCAAAACACTAAC
>ML784722.1:1032707-1066668 GCA_009831015.1 Picea engelmannii | reverse complement strand
TGAGAATAGGAAAAACAATTTTGAAATTCAAAACACTAACATAAATACATTCGAGGTCGTTTCCTGGATTTGTAACAATTTGAGGATCATAAAATAACAAATAAATACTACAGAAAAATATGAGGCTTTAATCAAGAAAGAATCTCATATTTCGATAGATAATAATGAAATAAAACGAGGTTTCTAATGAAAGTTAAGTATTAAGGTTCAAATGATTTACAGGTCTTAAAATCACTGATAGCAATTTCAGAGGAAAAACTGTAAATAATTTGATATCCAAACCAATCTGAACTAGAAATCAAAGATGTAGATAACTTCAAATTGATTATTCATTCGAAAAATATTGAAAGAAAAATACAATAAAGTATAGTAAACAGGGTTGAAGAACACATAGCTACAAATTTGCAGGATTCAGAATCTCGTTTGTAATCTATATTATGATGGATTGGAAAACTATTATTACAATCGGCTCTCTCCAAAAAATCAAAATCCCTTTCTCAATCTTTAGAAACTACATTTATACATTTTCATCAAAATTTTCTCATTGGTGACTAACCAACTTCCTAATATTACGGTTACATATAAAAATAATGTCAACCTTTTACATTTTCTTTCTAATTTCTAATGATAAAAACATTTAAAATAGATTTATTTATTTTTTTAAGCTTGCGTTGACAAAATTCCTTTCTCCGCTTCAATACATTGAACACACTTTCCCAAAAATTTCACAAAAGTTCTGGGAGCATCTGGTATCTCATTTGCTTCAAACAAGAAAAATCTTTTCTGTAATTCAGGCAAGCGATTTTCTATCATCTTCTCTGTGAATTTAATAGTTTTCAACTTTAGATTCGGCGTCACCATCCATTTGTTAATCTCTGTGATATTGATTAATTTAATTTTTGAAATCTCTATCTTCGTTTCCTCCAGCTCTTCTTTGAACCTTAGCTGGTGCTTGGCAATATTAATCTCACCTAATAATCCAGAACAGTCATTTGTTCCAATATTCAATGAAGTTCTTTCTAAGAGATCAAAAATTCTCTGGCAATCATCATTGACCTCTCTGGTTATTTTTTTATATTCGGCCAGGTTTGCTTCCCACACTTTTAATATTTTGTCCCCTTTAACCTGTTCGGAAATGGATAATTTCTTAATCTTTCCAACTTCCTCCTTTGTTGAGAAGGCCACTGCCTTTTGAAAATTCGTTCTAGCTGCTTTCGCCTTCCTTTCCTTCTGGAAAACATTCTCCAAAGACTTATTTGTTTCTTGAAAATAATTTTGGACTAATTCCAGATTCAAAAACACTTTCTATTGTTCTTCCTCTATTTTCAAATATATCCCCAATGCTTGTGTCCTGAAATTTTCAAGTTCTACTACTTGATTAGTAATAGAAATAATTTTATCTTGTAAATGTTTATTTTCTTCTCCCATCTTTCAGACCTATTCCTGTGTGACCTGTATTATGTGTTTTTCCTCCTCCAATTCTTTATTCATTTTCTAAATTTCTTTCATATCCTTTAGTCTAGCTTGTTCTAGACACTTTTGTATTCCCCAACTGATATTTCTCTCAGTTTCTTTTAATTTGTCTTACAACTGAATTATTGTTTGGTCTTTTTGTTCAAGCATAGTTGTTAAATTGCCAACAGAATACATATTTGTTGATGCTATAGCACCCATTGTACCTGCTAACTCCGTAGAAAATTCTCCATCTTTAAGATTCTTTCCATCTATAATAACCCTATGATTTTTAATCATCCCCTCTCCTCTTGGATGAATTTCCTGTTTCAAGACTGCTCTTCTCTTTTTACTGAAAAAGTAATCTGATGGGGGGATTTCATCTCTTGAAATCATCTCTAGATCACTGACATATAAAGCTCCTTCATGGGGGGTTCCAAAAGTTGACTGCAATGGAGTTAAGGAGATGATAGGACTACCGAGCTCTGTTGATGTTGTTCCTCCTATATTTTCTGGAACATCCTTAATGATTTATGGAGTTGTTTCCAGCTCTTTTCCCCTCTCTATTTCTGATTCTTTTGTTTGAGAACCCTCTGTGTCTTGGGAAGGTATCTCAGTATTCTTCAACTTGCCTTTGGTATTTTCTTTATCCTGTGTATTAGTTTCAAACCCTGGAGGGGGCCCTTCCTGTTCTGGAGGTGGGGTCGAAACTTCACCCTGCAAACTCTTGGGTAGGCAACTTCGCTTATGGCTCTGAAAAGATGTGAATCTGGTCTGTGAGTCAGGTGGCATGGCCTGTACTCTGCTCAGTACTTCTTCATAGGATTTAACATCCTTAAATATATCATCATAAATAGATGCTTCATGTTCATACGCCTTTAGATTACAATGTATGAAATGCCTACTTATTACTTGGTAGGGGTCATATTTTATGTGCTCAATATCTACTAATTTCACTTCTTCTAATGACTCGGCCTCTACCTTAGAATGGCCTAAATTTAATAAAGAAAATTTCCCAATATGAACAGGGAAAGATGGCCATGACTTCTTCTAAGTTGCTTTTAATTCTAATCTAACACCACCCTTTACTATCTAACGGGCTACCTCCCTGCACACCAATCTGTCCGGTAGGAATTTGGGGAGTGCATGAGGGGGAATGGAACAACCATAAACCCTAATGTAGGAAAACATTTCCACAATAAACCAGTCGGCAACTGCTTTAAGATTTTCTGTGATTGCATCAGAAATGTGAGGGGGTTTGCATCCAAAAAATATTCTGTGCATAGGAATTATAATAAAATGACAAACCTCGTAAAATGCATCTTTAGCATTTTCTTCCCAAAGGGCCAAGTGATATTTATGAATGGGTTCTGGAAAGGAAATGTTCCAACTCCAATTCATTAATGGAAAGGGAGTCACATAACAGATTGCATCCATAATGTATGAAGACATATACAAAGTTGTTGGTTGTCCCTTTGATTTTGCTGCTTTGTAGTTTAAGATTTCTTGTGTTAGGTGATCTGACAAAATCTTATGCTAGTTAAAGCCATTTCCTTCTGAAGCTTCCTCTAAAAAGGGCACCCAATCTGCATGAAAATGACAGGGATCTTTTCTCCCGAAAAGTCTACATAACATAATGGCTACATATACCATGTATTCATTTAAGGATGCTATAGCATAAATCCCATGGGAATCAGCTCTAAACTTTGTTGGACACCTCGCCCATTCTCTAATCATATCGGGATATGTCTAGTCTACCTCAATACATTCTTTTCTCTGAAACTCTGCTACAAATTCAGCATTAAAAGTATGTTAAGGATTTGGCGAGAGTTTGTACATTACTTGTATGTGTTCTGTCCTGAATGAGCCGACGATAGATCCTTGGTTGTTTAAAATGATCCTTGTTGGGATATCGACCTTATCCATAGCCCAATTGATCATATCAGTGTATGCCACGAGCCTCGGGCGTGCAGTGATCTTATGAAGCTCTGACTCAGCTATGTCCCAGAAATGATTTTCAGAATCAGGATGAGCATTCTCAAAATCGTATTCCAGCAATTCAGAGATTTGAGTCCAAGACTTAATAGAATCTATAGTGTGTGGAGTGGTGTCGGAGATAATATCTCCTTCTTGTGCGTCTTCATTCTTCTTCGGTGCCTTTTTGGGTGCCATGACTTCTGCGTTTAATTGAAAACCTGTCACAGAAAATGGCTGAACGAGCTCAGCTTAAAATGAAAACACAGACATTCGAATGTTTATTTTGAATACATTTAAAAATGACAAGATTTACACAGATGTCACGAATTTAAATCTCTTAATGCGGAAGATATTTTTTCGAGATACGCATTTAATGTCCGTATTTAGGCGCCTTCGGGTTTTTAAAGAAAACAAGAAACTTACTTAATTGGAAAGCGAAGCATGAATGAACACTTAAAGAATGATTACCATTAATCCTGTTTTTGAAAAAAAAAGGTTAACTAGTGTTAATCATAGATTAAAGCTGAAAACTTCGCTTTTCGGGGTTTCGGAAATCCTGATGTCGAGAGGTATGTCGTCGATGAAAAATGATTTCCGAAATTGCGAAATAGCAAAATCGCGATGTTTTAATTAATATTTAAACGCTTTTAGCATATTAATTAATTGAGATTAGACGTTTTCGGGATTTCGGAAATCTTGATGTCGAGAAGTATGTTATCAATGAAATCCGATCTTCGAAATCGCGAAATCGCGACGACTTTCTTTTTAAACAGGACTTAACTCATCTTAATTAACTAACTAATCATGATTAAGGCCAAAACAGAATTAGTTTGATTTAACGTGAACTGTGGATCGGGGTTTCAGGAAACATGATGACAGGAGATGTGATCTCACTGAACCGTGAATCTCGAAATCGTGACATAATTATCTTAACCCTTAACCTTTCTTATAAGAGAATTAATTAATCCGTGTTTTAATTAAGATTTCAACGTTTCGGGAAATCAGGGATCAGGATTTCGCGATTCGATTTGCATCGAAAAATTTGTTTGTAGCAAACCTTGAATCCCGAAAATTCTTTTAAGCTTAATTTAAAAATCGTTAGTTTTAAAATTTAACACGTTTTAAATAATTTCAAATAAAAAGCGTCGGGAGTCTTATAATTTTTGTAATAATTTTTCCCTTTTATTATCTGAAAAATTAAAAAAATTTAAGAAAAAGGTATCGTGTACTTAGAATTGATATGAAACTCGTGTTTTATGAAAAGCCGAAACCCAAAAAAGAAAAATTTAAGCCTTAGGGATAAAAATTTAAGATTTGCTTCAACACATCCCATGGTGTTTTCTCATTCCATGGGGATGAAACCTTTTGTATTTCTGAGTGGTACGTTGAATCATGATACTCAGCCAATACTTTGGGCCTCTAATCATTTTTCTCATGGTATGCTAGACATGTCCTCACACTTGCCATCCTCTGTCTCGTCGCCTTATGTGAATCCTAGTTTTGGGTCTAGAGACATGATGCCTCCTTATTCTCCCTTTTCACTCAATGGGAGTCATGTCTCTCAAGAAACTCTTACGATATGAGGTTGGAATATTCCTTCCTATGGATCCAATCCTAGCTTTACTTTTCCAGGAGAAAGTGCTCAAATGGGAGGTCATTCTACTTATTACATCCCGTCCATCTATCCTTCTTCCACTATGTCAGTTCCTACAAACGTTTTTCCCATGGTGTACCTTCATCTGTCCTCTAGTGTGTCATCCAGAGGGAGTCAGTTTTATAGTATGGGAAATCCCCTTCATGAAGTTCCTTCATCTTGGGGCAACATATATCCTCACCTGAGTAACCCTTGCCATGTCTCTTTCTCTTCGCAAGTGACTTTCTTGGTGACGATGCCCTTATAACCCTTTATGAATCAGTTTGGAGGAGGATAATTTCCTTCTGGACAGGGCCATAATGTATACCAGAACCTTTCCTGGCCTACAATTTCTCAAAACCAGTCTTTCCCGGAACCTTAGTCTCAAATGCCGCAACCAACCGTTGCCAGTCCAGTCACTGCAAGTCATACTGGCATTATATCACCAACCTCTTCTAGTCATGTTGAAGATTGGTCAACAATGTATACAATTTATGTTGAATACATGAAACCAACCGCTACAAGTTATGTTGGGGGAACAACTCTAGTCAATGCTAGTCACACTGCACATACATCACCAACCTTTGCTAGTCATGTTAAGGATTCATCACCAACCTATTCTAGTCATGTTGGGGATTCATAACCAACCTTTGCTAGTCATGTTGGGGATTCATCACCAACCTCTACTAGTCATGTCAAGGATTCATCATCAACCTCTACTAGTGTTAGCGATATTTCTTGTAAGGGGGGTTAGAATACAAAGGAATGGGTTAAAAATGCACTTGTCCTAAGTTTGGAATGCAAACGCGCCTGTGGTAAACATCAAGCAGATCTGGACGGCAGGATTTCGCACGCCTGGATCAATGGCGTGCATCGGATTCCGGACCCCCTCCGCCTTTCTACCTTTAAGAAGAGGGGGGGGTCTGGAATCCGGGGCGCATCTCTCCAACGACCACGATCATAGCGCCCAGATCAATGGCGTGCGAGGTGATTCCGGACCCCCCCCCACCTTTCTACCTTTAAGCGGAGGGGGGAGGTCCGGAATCCGGGGTGCATCTTTCCAATGGTTGTGATTGGTGAGCCCAGATCAACGGCTCACAGGTGATCCAGACTCCCGCCACCTTTCTTCGTTTAACCCTGCGGGCCCCATCCACATCGTGCCGCCTTTTGCGCCACTTCCCTCCTTGCCACCTATTCCCCACCTGGCCATGCGGCAGGGTCCTTTCCCTTTAGCCTCTCCTCGTTCTACTCAGGTGGTCCCTTCCCCCCATCTTTCCATCCACTCACCTTCCGAGTCTCCTCATCCCCTGCCATGTGTATCCTCCACCTCAACACCTTCCACCATGCGCTTTCACTCCTACACTCCCTGTTGTTTCCACCTGTGTCTTGTCCATCTCCCGCCATCATTTTCGCCATAAGGGTCCCTCACAGCAGTCCAGCGAAGCAGTATCCAAAGAAGGACCATTCAAAGCCTGATCCTGGTGGCACCATTAAGTGACCGCCACGTCGCAGAAGTGCCGAGTTGGTCGGGCCGTTCTCAATCCCAATGAAGCAGTTATTGAAGCAGTTGGTGGTGGTTAGACATCGTCTCCGCCATAATGGGAAGGTTTGGCGACGAATTAAGAGCACGTTGATTCACCTACAGAACTATCAGGAGATCGATTGTGTCCGCCACAGGAGCATGATTAGTCAAAGATCGCAGGTGCAGATTGTCAGAAGCCATGCAGACGCAAAGCTTTTAATGCAACGTCTTTATTTTGCTGCTAGGGTTATTTTGAGTATATGAAGGTGTTTTCACCATTTTTGTATCTATCGATGGTTGAGAGAGCTCCCGATTGTAAAGCTTTAACGAAGCACTGATACTCTGGTTATGTATGAACTTTTGAGACTTCTTGTGTTATGAATGCTAGTTTCTTTTACGTCTTTTTTACACTGTGTTAGAGAAACTCGGAATTGGAGGGTCCAGTCGAGTTGTAGCTATTATAGGATGATGTTGTAATGGATCACTGTAATAGTTGTGCTGTCTCTAATCAGTTCTTGTGATTTTCCCAACGCTGAGAGACTTGGAGTTGGAGGGTCCAGTCAAGTCCACCTTCAGTTTCTTGAGACCCTGAATCAAGCGGATCTTGCATTCAGAGCCTTTCTGCTACAAACTGCTGAAAGCCTGTTGCCCAAAGTTGTTTGTTCACCTTTCTTGATAAGTCTTCCATCTGCTCATCTTTAAATCAACCCACTGGATGAAGTTAGATCAAGACCTCCTTTGTCCCACACATGCTAGACCTAGTCCCTAAGTTAGAGTGATATCTCTTTGAGTCTTTATCTCCATTTGATCATCCTTTATAAACAAATCGTGACATAAAACTGATGGGTGTCGGGCTCTGCTCCTGCAAGCAATCCAAGAGTGACTTCCGACGCTAACATTTATGGCGCCGTTGCTGGGGACGAAGTTGAATATTTTCCCTAGCTTAAACGAAAACGATCAACTGATTCTGAAGGTGCATTGGATATCAGAATTATCAAGATTGCTACTGTGCACCTGGCGACTCCATTGTGACGAATCCACTGGGAAAAACGTGTTCTATTAATTGTGGCTTTCAGAGGCAGACACACGCGGTCTCATCCACAGTTGCCTCTAGCTACACCTGAAGCTGACCCAGAAGCGGTTCTCAGAAGAGGAAAGAGCTCTGCAAAAGAAGTTTCCATCACCGAATCAGGTAATCCTCCATCTCCTTCTGTGAGAACTCCTTTTTCTCCTCCTCAGTTTCTTAGTAGGCCTCCTTCAGAGGTTTCTCGTTTCTTCAATTTTGGGATTTTTCCTGCTGAGTTTTCCCCTCCTGGTCTGGGATTGGAGGGAGAAATCCTTGTCACTCCCCTTTCCTCTGAAGTTGTTCCTTGGTGTAGATTCGGAACTACAGAAGATTTCCCTACTCCCGCACAAAAAGAAGCACCTGTTGACTTGAGTTCGTTGGCCTTCTCCTTGAATCCTCTCTTGTTTCCCACTCCACTTTGAGACTCATTCCTAGTAGCCCCTTCGCGAAATCCTTCTCCTCCAATTTCTCCTCCACCTAATATTCCCATGGCTGGTGCTAATCCCCCTCTGAATAGAATGGATGCCATAGTCACTGCTAGGTATGCTCCCTTAATCCTACCCCACCCTATGAACCCTCTACCTGCTGGAGACTACTTGAAATACATGCCTAAGTTCACTGGAGAAGGGGACATAACTGCAGAAGAGAACTTGGATGCTTTCTACAGTTATGCAGACAACCTGAACATTGAAAATGAAGATTTCTAGATGAGATTCTTCATACAAAGCCTGGATGGCGAGGTGAGGAAATGGTTTAGAGGGCTGGCCCCAGGATCTATTGCTGGAATTGAAGCCCTGGATAGTGTTTTCCTGAGGCAGTGGGGAGATAGGAAATATTGCATGTACTACATGACAGAGTTTGGGTCTCTGGAAAAAATGGAAGGAGAGTCTGTCTCTGAATTCTCCAAAAGATTCAATAAAATGTATAATAAGATTCCTGCAGAGATAAAGCCCTCAGAAGCCTCTGCCCAATTTTCCTATGCTGGTGCATTTGACCCTAATTTATGTATCCTATTAAGAGAAAGAAGAGCCACCTCCTTAGCTCAAATGAAATATGCGGCCATAGAAGTGGAATCCAACATATTAGCAGCCGACAAACTCAGAAACAAGGCTGACACAGACAGAAGAAAGGGAAAATCCGAAGCCTCAACTTCTGGCCCATCGTTGCCCCACACTCAAGTGGATGAACTGACCAAGATGATGAAGTTTATGTCTGAAGAGATGGAGAGATTGAAGATAGAAAGGAGGCAAGCATATAAGGGCCCACAGAGCAACGAAAACAAAGGAGGTTTCAGAAGGACAAATAATATTGCTCCCCCCACTATGCACAGAGAGAGGGGGAGAGACAGGGAAGACCAGAAAATTCAAGCCCCTTTTCAAAACAATTTGGTGGCCGATGAGGAAGAAAGAGAAACAGATGATATGGATCCTGAAATCCACTACTTAGGAGATACTCCTCCTTTTCCTCATCTCACTCAAGCATCTTATGAGGAGTCTCTCATGGATAGTCAACTAAATGAATTGAGCAAAGGAGACAAGGTTAGCAGCGGGCGAGGCATATATAACCTAAGGTATGACAAGAATACAACAACACCTGATATTCCTGAGCAGCCCACTAGGACAGAGAAGCCTTCTAATGAAGTAGCATATAGTCACAGACGTAAGAAGGCTCAACCCCTCTCTCCCATTGTCCACCATCATGTTCCTGAAATAAGAGAAATTCCAAAGCTCACATCTTCTTTTAATTTTGAACGTGAGATTCAAAAGATCAGAATCCCTGTGCCCCTCACCGAGATAATCAAACATGAAGAGTTCAAAAAACGTTTTTCTGAGCTTTTGAAATATGAAGCCTCATGCCCTCCCACAGACTCCATAAACCTCCAAGATGAAAGGCCAGCAGTTGTCCTAGGCCCCATGGTAGAAGACAGAGATGATTCATCCCCTCCCTTCTACACCTCCCTGAACATACATGATAAAGTGTTGCATAATTTCCTTATGGATTCAGGGGCCTCTCACAACCTCATGCCCAAAACTGTCATGGAAGAGTTAGGACTAGAAGTCACCCGAGCCTATCACGACCTCTATTCTTTTGACTCCAGGAGAGTTCAGTGTCTTGGAGTCATTAAAGACCTGGTTGTGACCTTGTTTCAACTGCCCATGAAAAGTGTGGTTATGGATATTGTAGTGGCCGATGTCCCCCCTAAGTTCGGTATGTTGTTGTCAAGATCCTAGATTAAAAGACTGGAGGGAACCTTGTAGATGGACCTCGCATACGCTACTATCCCAGTATTTGGAGGAGAACATAGGAGGCTATACAGAGAATCCCAATTGGCCTATATAATCAGTGATGAAGCCAACCCTACCAATCATCCCATATTTGCCTTAGACACTGATTTAGGCTCCAGTTTACTGCAGCTCACCCATGCCCCCGAGCCTCCTCTGAAACTCAGAAAGCAGCCCATTTTTTCCCCTGAAGTTCCCCCCTCCATCACCCCAATATGGAAAATGTTTTTTGATGGAGCCTGTTCCCGAGAAGGCACTGGAGCTGGGGTGGTTTTTGTGTCACCTGCTCAGGAGACCACATCTCTTTCATACAAATTAGAATTTGAAACCACCAACAATGTGGCAGAGTATGAGGCTTTTATCCTAGGATTAAGAGCCGCAAGGGAAATGGGAATTCAAGAGGTAGCAGTGTTCGGAGACGCCGAGTTGGTAGTCCAGTAGATCAGGAGCGCTTATCAGGCCAAGCATCCTCGACTCAGGAATTACATAAATGAGGTATGGGACCTAATTGACAGTTTCTTGTCAGCATTTAACATTTATTTTATCCCAAGAGAAGATAACACAGCGGCAGATTCCTTGGCTACATCAGCAAGCATTTTCAAAGTACCCTTTCCACCCAAACTGAGGTATGATGTAGAAGTAAGATACAGGCCCTCCATACCTGACAACGTCAAACAATGGAAGGTGTTTGAGTATGACCTCGAGATAAAAAAGTTCTTAGAGACTATTGAAGAATTTTCAGAAATGCATATCGATCAAGATTCCATCTCTGAGGAAAGGTTTGATGGGAGTGAGTTGCTGAGTAAAATAGTAAGGCATGACATTATTCAGTTGCCTAGCAATCACATTCCAAGGGTTCTGGTCCGATTAGAAATATTGTTCGATGGAAATGATGTGGCTGTAAAGGGGAGAGTTTTGGGTGATGATGCTGACACAGCTGAATGCAACATCGGCACACCAAAGGAGCCTAAGTTTGTCAAGATGTCAAAGAGTTTGACCAAGGAGAAGAGGGTTGAATATACCAAACTGTTGAGAGAGTTTTATGATGTGTTTGCATGGACCTACAAAGACCTCAAGACATATGACACATCAGTCATTGAGCACAAGATCCCGCTGAAAGAAGAGGCTAAGACATTCAAGTAGAAGCTGAGGCAGATAAATCCCATGTTGTTACCTGTCATGGAGAAAGAAGTGAAGAAGCTGCTAGATGCCCAAATCATTGTCCGCTTGAGATATTTCGATTGGGTGGCCAACTTGGTCCCTGTGAGGAAGAAAAGTGGTGAAATCAGACTCTGTGTTGATTTCAGGAACCTAAACAGGAGCTCAAGGAAAGATAATTATCCCCTGCCCAACATGGAACACATATTGTAGAAGGTCACTGGTGCATCTAGAATATCCATGATTGATGGCTTTTCTGGTTACAATCAGATATCAGTCATGCCTGAGGATAGGGAAAAAACAACATTCACCACTCCTTGGGGCACATTCATGTATGCCAAAATGCCTTTCGGACTAATGAATGCAGGAGCAACATTCCAGCGAGCCATGGACATAGCCTTCATCGGGGAAAAGGACCAGTTTGTGGTGATCTATTTGGATGACATCACAGTCTTCTCCAGGACAGATAAGGAGCATTGTTGCCACTTAAAGAAGGTTTTCCTGAAGTGTCGAAGGTTTAGCCTATCGTTAAACCTCAAGAAATATTTGTTTGCTATCAAGGAGGGGAAGCTATTAGGCCATATAGTGTTAGTAGAGGGAGTAAGGATTGACCCTAGCAGGGTAGAAGCCCTTCAGACCCTGTCACTTCCCAGATCTAAGAAGGAAGTTCAGGCCTTTTTGGGGAAGATAAATTTTCTGAGGAGATTCGTCTCAAATTTTGTTGAGTTGTTGAAACACATCACAGCCATGCTCAGGAAGGGAAATGAAGTGAAATGGATTGCCAAACCCAGGGAATCTTTTTCCCTGATAAAGAAAGCGTTGACTGAGGCACCTGTGCTAATCAGTCCTGATTATTGTAAAGATTTCCTGATTTTTTGTTTTTCTTCTTGTGATACAATAGCAATAGTCTTATTGCAGAAAAATGATCAAGGGAAAGAGAAGCCTATTTCCTTTTATAGCAAGGCATTGAGAGATGCATAACTCTGGTACGAGATCATGGAGAAGAAGGCCTATGCCTTGGTGAAAGCTCCCAAAGCTTTCAGAGTCTATGTCTTGCACTCAAGGATCACTGCATATGTCCCTTCGGCTTCTGTGAAGGATATTCTTATATAGCCTGACATAGAAGAAAGAAGAGGTAAGTGGATTGCCAAGATCCTGGAGTTTGATCTGGTAATCAAGCCCTCCAAGTTGATAAAGGGGTAGGGTTTAGCTCGGTTGCTGGCTGAATCCAATTGCAAAGCCTTGGGAATTAACTTCATCAATGAGAAAGCTGAGCCATCCACTGAGCATTTCCAGAATGCCTTATCACTAGCAGCATGCGCCTTGTACAAAGATATCTTGTATTTTCTGTAAGAATTGAGGCCTCCTGATGGAATGGAAAAGAGAAAGGCGAGAGATTTAAAGCTCAAGGCTGTTAGATATTGCCTCATTGACCAAGCCTTGTACTGGAAAGACCCTCTAGGGGTATTTTTAAGGTGCCTTGACCCACAAGAAGCCCAGCAGGTTATTTCTGATTTTCACAGTGGCCTTTGTGGGGGTCATCATTTCTGGAAGACCACAGCCCATAAGATCCTCCGAGCTGGGTATTACTGGCCCACTTTATTCCCTGATGTCTGCAGAGAAATCAGAGCTTGCATCAAATGCCAGAAATTCTCAGGAAAGCAACAACTCAAATCCCTGCCATTAAAGCTTGTAGCAGTTTCAGCACCCTTTCAGCAGTGGGGATTGGACTTCATAGGAGAGATTCATCCCCCCTCAAGTGGCCAGCACAGATGGATCCTGACTGCAACAGATTATTTCACCAAATCGATAGAAGTTGTCCCCACCAGGAGAACTTCTCACAAAGTAATCATTAGCTTCTTGGAAGATATCATATCCAGATTTGGTTGTCCCAGCAAAATTGTCACTGACAATGCCACCCCTTTCAGGTCTGAGCCTCTGGTCAAGTTCTGTGAACAGTTTGAGATTTCACTGATTCACTCTACCCCCTATTATCCTCAAGGAAATGGACTAGAGGAGTCTTCCAATAAAATCTTGATCAAGCTCATTAAGAAATTGTTGGAAGACAATAAAAGGGCTTGGGATTTGAAGCTCAAATTTGCTCTATGGGCTGATCGGGTGACAACCAAGAAGTCCCTGGGCGTCTCACCTTTCCAACTTGTTTACAGGACAGAATCTGTTTTTCCTACTTAGCTCGCCTTATCTATGGCGAAATTCCTCCAGGACCTTGAAGGAGAGCCTAACCATATGGTCAGAAGGATTCATCAGATGGTGGAAGTGCAGTAGATCAGAGAACAGGTCATGGACGGGGCCTACCATCATCAGCAGAAGATCAAACAGGATTTCGACAGGAAGAGAAAAAAGAAAGAATTCAAGCTGGGTGATCTGGTGCTCAAATGGGATTCACCCAGGCAGGACAGGGGCAAGCACAGTAAGTTTGATGCCCTCTGGTTTGGGCCTTTCAAGATCCTTGAAGTATTTTCAAACAACACTTACAGGTTGCAGGATCTGGAAGGCAAAGAAGTTTTTAGTGGCCCAGTAAATGGGCACTTCTTAAAAAAATGTTTTTTCTGAGCCGCAGTCAGCTCTTTTTCCTTGTAAATATTGTTTTTGTTTTTGTTTTAAGTTTAATAAATGACTCCTTAGCCCAACAGCAAGGCACTAAATCTGCAAAAGAGTCCTTAGAGCATCACAGGGACGACTCTATCCCCCATGGAGCCAAATGTTAGCGATATTTCTTGTAAGGGGGGTTAGAATACAAAGGAATGGGTTAAAAACCCACTTGTCCTAAGTTTGGAATGCAAACGTGCCTATGGTAAACGTCAAGCAGATCTGGACGGCAGGATTTCGTGCGCCCGGATCAACGGCTCGCGTCAGATTTTGGACCCCCTCCGCCTTTCTACCTTTAAGCAGAGGGGGGGGTCCAGAATCCGGGGCACATCTCTCCAATGGCCACAATCATAGCGCCCAAATCAACGGCGTGCGAGGCGATTCCGGACCCCCCCCNTTCCGATGGCTGCGATTGGTGAGCCCGGATCAACGGCTCACAGGCGATCCAGACTCCCGCCACCTTTCTTCGTTTAACCCTGTGAGCCCCATCCACGTCATGCCACCTTTTGTGCCACTTCTCTCCTTGCCACCTATTCCCCACCTGGCCATGCGGCAGGGTCCTTTCCCTTTAGCCTCTCCTCGTTCCGCCCAGGTGGTCCCTTCCCCCCATCTTTCCATCCACTCACCTTCCGAGTCTCCTCGTCCCCTGCCATGTGTCTCCTCCACCTCAACACCTTCCACCATGCGCTTTCACTCCTACACTCCCTGTTGTTTCCACCTGTGTCTTGTCCATCTCCCGCCATCGTTTTCACCATAAGGGTCCCTCACAGCAATCTAGCAAAGAAGTATCCAAAGAAGGACCATTCAAATCATGATCCTGGTGGCACCATTAAGTGACCGTCACGTCACAGAAGTGTCAAGTTGGTCGGGCCGTTCTCAATCCCAATGAAGCAGTTATTGAAGCAGTTGGTGGTGGTTAGACATCGTCTCCGCCATAATGGGAAGGTTCGGTGACGAACTAAGAGCATGTCAATTCACCTATAGAACTATCAGGAGATCGATTGCGTCCGCCGCAAGAGCACGATTAGTCAAAGATCGCAGGTGCATATTGTCAGAAGCCATGCAGACGCAAAGCTTTTAATGCAACATCTTTATTTTGCTTCTAGGGTTGTTTTGAGTATATGAAGGCGTTTTCGCCATTTTTGTATCTATCGATGGTTGAGCAGAGCTCCCGGTTGTAAATCTTTAATGAAGCACTGATACTTTGGTTATGTATGAAGTTTTGAGACTTCTTGTCTTATGAATGCCAGTTTCTTTTACGTCTTTGTTACACTGTGTTAGAGCAACTCAGAATTGGAGGGTCCAGTCAAGTTGTAGCTATTATAGGATGATGTTGTAACGGATCACTGTAATAGTTGCGCTGTCTCTAATCAGTTCTTGTGATTTTCCCAACGCTGAGCGACTTGGAATTGGAGGGTCCAGTCAAGTCTACCTTCAGTTTCTTGAGACCCTGAATCAAGCGGATCTTGCATTCAGAGCCTTTCTGCTACAAACTGCTGAAAGCCTATTGCCCAAAGCTATTTGTTCACCTTTCTTGATAAGTCTTCCATCTGCTCATCTTTAAATCAACCCACTGGCTGAAGTTAGATCAAGACCTCCTTTGTCCCACACATGCTAGACCCAGTCCCTGAGTTAGAGTGATATCTCTTCGAGTCTTTATCTCCATTTGATCATCCTTTATAAACAAATCGTGACATAAAACTGATGGGTCTCGGGCTCTGCTCCTGCAAGCAATCCAGGAGTGACTTCCGACGCTAACAACTAGTCATGTTGAAGGTTTGTCTCCAACCACTACAAGTCATGCTGGGGGAATTCATATGATTGAGAAGCCTAAACGTGTAAGACGTAAGCCCATGTTCCTTTGTAGGCTTTTCAAAGGAGATCACCTTACTTGTTTGTGCCCTTATACTATTGTGGTACAAGAAGCATGGTTCTTTCCTAGGGGCCCCTCGGGCTCTGAGTCATCTTTCATTTCCCAACCTTCTTTGGTTGATACATCGGTCATGTCGATGCAATCTTTGGCTGACACCACTCTTTGTGTTGATGCAATCTTTGGCCAACACCACTCCTGTTTTGGGGAGTGCTTCATCTCTTGACCTTGTTATCTTGCATCTTTTTCAACCAAAGGTTGAAGAAGTGGTCATGTCGATACAATCTTTGGTCAATCTCATTATTCTCTTGGAGAGTGACAAGTCTAAGGAAGTGACATTGTCAATGTATTCTTTTATCAATACCACTCTTCTTTTGGAGGGTGATGCGTCTTTTGACCACTTCCTTAGAATTTCTAGTCTTGTACCTTCTAAACAAGGGATACTTCCACTCTCTTCGAGTACAATCCCTCCAATTACTAGGGTGGTTTCCTTTGATTGGAATGATCTTGTAGAGCCTCAACTTCCTTCTTCTACACCCTTCCAGATAAGGGGAATTATTCGATATATTGTAGATAAGGTAACCTTTGCAAGTATTTTATCCTCCTCGACTTGGAAAGATTTGGGTTTTCCCAAGCTTGTGTCAGCTATCTGTGAGTTGTTGACTTTCGACAAAAGTCCTGCATGAGAGACTTGGCCTCCCCATGATATCTTTCTTAGAACAACATTCCTGAGTCTTTCTTAAGCTCTTTTTTGAGTCTCTCAAAAAGCAAAAAGATTGTCGAGTGAACTTGTCTCTTTCACACTCGTAAATTGGATTTGAAAGAACGTTTATTTGGTGTAATTTTAACCCTTTTTCAGACCAAGTATACTAATTTTGAAAAAGGAACACTCTAGTCACTAGTGGCTAGAAGAGTTCTCCTGGGTATTGTTTTATACCTTTTCGGGCCTAGGGGACTGAATTTACGAAAAAGGACACTCTTTGGAGTTAAGTTGTAATTGCATCTCATTCTCTTACATACAGTATTGAGCCTATTGTCAGTTCTCACTTTCATAGTATAATCCTATCACCTCAGTAGTTTTCATTATCGTCCAAGCAGAGCCTTGTTTATATCCTTTGCAGCTTGACACCCTATACCCCAAGAGGAAACATTCCCCCGAGTTTCCATATCCTGCATGCACCCCCTTGCATTGAGAAGAGGTCTGCTCCATTGTTGGAACTAGTTGCTTACTCACGACACTTGTTTCCTCCTCTGTATCATAGCATTCATTTGACTATGAAAAAACAAAAAAACACGGGCGGGAAAAGAATATTATCTCATATTGATAGCAGTCGTGTCTCCTTTGAACATAGCACAAACTTTTGAGTCCCTTTGTCATCGACATTTTTGGTTTAGCATGACCTTAGGAAGTTGAGCTTGTTACATATATTTTACTCCCCCAACTGGTTACTTTTCCAGTCCCTATGGAGAGTTTGATTGGTGCCTCTTGCATCACAAAGTTTCATCATTAAGTCTATGTTTCCAACGTCATCCATATGTCTCATGCTCTTCTTCAAAGGATGTCTATCATCATGTGTCAACCATTTCTCAGAACTCTTGACTTTGCATGTCGGCCATACCCTCAGTATGTCTCAGAATTACATGAAGTTGTAGTCCTACCATGCATCGTGGTCCTACTTTCCTTATGGGTAGGTAACCTTGAACCCAACATTTGTAATTTCCTCATTGGTCATTGACTGGGGGGTTTCCCTTGTGTTCGAAGGAAAGAAATCTATTCATACATTAGGATTTTTGCAGTGTATTGGATTCCATTAGACTTATTGGTGGTTTCCTCGCCTTTGTCGACAATTTTCCTTATTGGCTTCTATTCAGAGGGTATTTTACATGCACTACTTGCATCTAGTGCATGAGAAAGATGCACAGGGTCATTGGTTCATGAACATGTTCTTCGTCTGAGTTCCTCCAAATCATCAAGCTATTGATTTGTAACTTGTGCTAACTGATGAGAGATGCCTTAATGGTTTCCTTTCAGTAGGTCTTCTTCCATCAACTTCATCCCATCTATTCTGGAAATGAGGCCTAGAGTCATATGACTACCTAGAGGCTTGCAGTCTTCAATGGCAGGTTCTCTCTCCATCAATAGTTGGGAATACATCAATTTCTCCTAATCGATGGATTCTTCAAGTGTTCAACCTCAACACCTTTATTCACACTTGTAAGAATGTACTCGGTGCCTTGATACCTACTTTCATTATCGGTAGGTTGTCTTGTGTTTGTTAACGGTATACCTTAATGATTGATAATCAAATGAAGTCTCATTGTGTTCGAACTCAACCCCTTTATTCACATGATGTAGACTTGCACATTTGGCGGATCGTGTAGAAGACTTGAAGACATCATGTCACAGTCGCATATTTCCTGAGTTGTTGCTATCATTCATTGGACCAGTACCTATATGACTTCAGAGATCATGGGATATCAGATTGTACTCCATTGTATACAGATATCTTCAGATTGATTTTGAGACTGGTTTTCATTGGGCCTTGTTCGTGACTATGACAGCCTTTGGCATGTATCTACTTTTGTATTGCTTATTCATGGCCATGAAAAATTGTTTGGTATATTTCCACATGGATCTGCAGTGTAATTAAAATTGGCAGCCATGTGCACAAAGTCATTATGGATTGTAATATTCTTATGAGAAACTAGTTCATCCATCTAGGTCTCCATTACTCCACTTCTGGGAATTTTAATGTATTTCATCCATCGTAGATACTCCTCTGACCTCACACATTAGGGGGCATATGTTATAGCAAGATTTTACTCACCCCATGCAACTTGCTCAGAAGGCCTTTTCCATTTCCCTGTGCAGAATTGAAGTCCCCTTTTGCAATTCCCAGACCTAAAAAATTGTATTTTTCCACATACGCACGCCCTAACAACTATACATCATGTGTATATGCAGGTTACACCATTACATCCCGCATACATCAAGTTTTGTGCTCAAAATTAAAAATGGTTTTGGGTTTCCATGTCACATCATGAGATCCATGATCCTTGACTTTCCATATATTGTAAACACTTCGAATCGACCCTTTAGTTCCATTTGAAGGCTATAAATGGGTCATATCCAAGCTGTGTAGAAAAGGAGAAGAATTCAACTTTGAGAGAAAATTTACTCTGGAGAAATTATTCACTTCATATTGAATATGCATTCCTTTGTCCTTTTAAGTCTGAACACATTGTTCATCCCCCAAGCTCTTACCTATTTTATAGAGAACCTCATTGTCTCTCTTATATGAGTTTGTCTTTGGTGGAGGATTGAAGTGGTGGAGGCCCAGTTGGAAGGGACTTAGTTTATCAGTTATGAATGTGCCGACACATAAGTTTGTCATTCATACACTTATGTTGATTACATTTTAGTAGAAATACTTTTTTCTCTTCCAATTAATGTCTTGCAAATATTTGAATTGTTATTCCATGGGCGTATTTGTTATGAATATTGATGGATTATGCTATTATATGTGCTAACTTTATATATTATCACCATATTCTTGTGTATCTTGGTTGTTGAGGACAAGTTGCAGGTGTATTTCTTTGAGTCAAGTGCTCAATGGTGGACTTCATTGAATGTCTGGACGAGGTAGGATCTTTGTCTTGTCTTTTTAACATGTTTGTTTATATAGCATACTTAAGATTAGAGTTGATTTCTGCAGTCATTTCCATTTGTTGTGGTTTACCCCATGCCATAGAGTGATTTTCCTCGTAACAAGAATCCCTTCCACCTCCACCAATCCTATGATCAACCTATCATCATTAGGGGATGGTGTACCTTTTGGATGGAATATTCCTAGTGGTTTTGTGGTTGTCCCTAGTTAGGTTGGGGGTAGTAGTATGCCAAGAGGTTTCAACTTTCCTTAAGTTAGCACAACCTTCCCTAGGGACTTTATATCCATTAGGGGTAACTTTTCATCATGGGGAGGATTTCCCTTTGTTATCACATCCAGTCCTAGGGGTTTCTTTCCTGAGACTAATTTTGGGAATGTTTTTCTAAGAGGATATACACTTACCCCTAGGGGCATGTTTGGTCCTGGGAGTAGTCATGCTCCTGGGAGTGCCACCATTCCTGGGGGAACTCACTCTTCAAGAGATCCTCAATCCTTCAGTAGCATAAATATAGGAGGGTTGCAAGGTCCATATGGAACAACAGAGACTTCACCTCCCTCCCAGTATTCATTTGCATAGTTGTCATTCCTCAAAATGTTAGACTTACCCGGTTTTTCATGTTTGATGAATGACCCTATTTCCCATGACCCTTCATGGATGGTAGTTCATGCGAAGCTACCTTCAAATATTTCAAAGTTCAATGGTAATCTAGGAGATGACCCCTCCACACAAATCATGACTTACCACTTATGGTGCTCATCCAACTCATTGATGGATGATAGTGTGAGGTTGCATATTTTCCAGAGATCTCTGACTGGAGCTTCCACCAAATGGTATATTGAATTAAAAGGAAGTTACTTTAAAATATTCAACAACCCAAAAATGGTGTTCTTGATGCATTACCAATTACCCATATGGTATGATGTTCTTGATGCATTACCAATTACCCATATGTCAAGATAATGACACTCGCATTTATGATCATATACATGAGTGGAGATGAAGACGTACTATCATTACGAATCAGATTTTGGAGAATCTCCTTATGGAGTGGTTCACCAAGTCCCTCGTACCACCCATTTCTAAGGATGTAGCTATTGTCAGGGAAGTTATTGATGAGCAATCCATTCTACATGCCCAACACTTAGACATGATTTATTCACAGTCAGGCACACTTTATGACATTATCCAAAATTCTCCTAGACCATTGACATATCTAAAGAAGCCAAACCTAGGACCCCATGTGGATAGTGTTAGCAACATTTATTGTCTTGGGCATAAGAGTATCCAGGTCCACAGGCTGCATGACAAGCGCCCAAGCGTAGCACAAAAAAATCTCGTTTCTGGTTACAATCAAGCAAGCGAGCAGTCTGATTTCAATGGAAAGGATTAATTGACGAAGCAGATCAACGGTCGGTGGGTAATTGTAGTCAGCCGAGTCATGCCAAGTATAGCCCAGAAGTTTTCAAAGAGGTGAACGGTCGGAATTCTCCATGGAGAACTCACGAAGTAACAAGGGTCGTTGATCGCGATCAATTGATGCGTGGGTTCATTTCTTGAACTCGGGGTTCTTGAGTTCGGAGGGCATACCATATCCTTTGGTTGCGTGAGATCACGAGTATCGAGAATTGGGGAAAGGAAAAGAGCCATCGCCTCTTGGGATTTCATGGAGGGAGAGTGCCAAGGTTTGACATTCTAACTCGCGAGGTCGCGAGTTGTGAGAGGCGCTAGCACTTAAGCCCTGGTCGATGGTTAAGTGTGGAGGGCATCGAAAATAAAAAGAGATATACAGTATCGCCAAATATAGTTGGGACCATCTGATCAAAGAAGGGACACGTGGTGCGCGATTAGGCTCCTCGCCTTTTCTCCCAACACGACTTTCAAGCACAATGAGTAGCCTCTTCCTAGCCCTGAGACATGAAGTGTCGAAGGTGTCCCAGACCCAGGCCCACAGTATTTCCGAGAGGATCGAGACCATTCATCAAAATCACACGTGGCACAAGATCTGAGCCACGGGTGGGGCCCTTCGGGATGTTCATAGTGTAAGTGTCGAAGACATAATCTCAGTCGTCCATCCCGCAGGGACATGTGGTGTGCGATTAGGTTATTCACCTTTTCGCCCATCACAACTTCGAAGCACAAGGAGCAGCTCCTTCATATCCCCAAGACGCGAAGTGCCGAGAGTGTCTAGGACCCGGGCCCACAGTATCGCTGAATGATTTCAGGACCGTCAGATCAGAGAGGGATGTCTGGCGCCCAATTAGGCCATCTCGGCATTTCGCCCATCGCGAATTTCAAGAGCAAGGATCATCTCCTTCCTATCCATGAACGCCGAAAGTGCCTTTGAGGATAAGCGCAGGGTCACAACCCATGATCACATGGGAAATAGAAAGAGTTGTGCAAGAGGGGCCGAAAGTGTCAAGTTTAGTCTCAGAAGGGATCGTCGCGATCTCCATGTGCCAATCTGATTTGGTCTCAATCCTGGTGCTTGCTGGGAGTAAATGAAGGTGGGACGAGGTGGTTGAAACCTCTCCTCACTCATTAAGTGTAAGGTATGGAGGATCTGGCAATCAGTCTACCCGAGATGGTCCTGTGTGCCGATTTTTTCAAAGAATCCATGCCGAGTCCTCGACTAGCTAGAGAGGTCTGCACACGCTAACTCAACACTTAATGGCTCAGCTACCCCCCCTTGCAGGAGCCATGTGCAGTTAAGGTGGTGTCTGACGAAGGATATCCGTCCGAGTTTGACTGAAGGGACGCCACACTTTGGAGGTCTGAGCATGCCTCTATTAGGTGAATTTTTCTGAGTATATGTACTTAGTTTTTGTATTTTGTTAAGGATCGATGGTTGAGCTAGGCCCCCGATTGTAAAGTTTTGATGAAGCACTGGTTATTCTGGTTATGTATTAACATCTGAGACTTCTTGCCCTATGAATGTCAGCTTCTTTCCATGTTTTTGTTTATACTGTATTAGAACATCTCATAATTGGAGGATCTAGTCGAGTTGTAGTTGTTATAGGATGATGTAGGTTGGATCACTGTAACAGTTGCATTGTCTCTAATTGGTCTTGTGATTTTCTCAACGTTGAACGACTTGGAATTGGAGGATCCAGTCAAGTCACCCCTTCAGTTCCCCGAAAATATTAACCAAGAGGATCTTGTATTTAGAGTTTTTCTTCTGCAAACTGCTAAAAGGCCTGTTTCCTGAGGTAGTCTTGCTCACTCTTCTCACCAAGTCTTCCATCTACCCATTTTATACTTAGCTTACTAACGGAATTTGGATCAAGACCTCCCTTGTTTTCTACATACCAAGCCCAGTTTTCTGAGTTAGAGTGATATCTTCCTGAGTCTCTATCCATACGATCACCCCATTAAACAAATCGTGACATAAAACTGATGGGCGTCGGGCTCTGCTCCTGCTGCAATCCAGGAGTGACTTCTGACACTAACATTTCTGGCGCCGTTGTTGGGGATCGAACTTGAATATTTTCCCCAGGATTGAATGACAATGATCAACTGATTCTAAAGGTGCATCAGATATCACAACTATTGATATTTCTACTGTGCACTTGGAAACTCCACTATGGTGACTCCAAGGTTTCCAAAGAACTATTTCAGTTGTGGCTACTTTAGTACACCTAAAAGCTGACCCAGAGGAGATTTCTTGAGAAGGTCTCAGCAGCTACTTTCTCATCTTGAGAAGTTCCCTTGGGTAATGACAACGTTAAGATCTGGCCTTTGATGGTGAACAAAGACCAGACACATTCAAAGCTGCCCATTTTTCACCTGGCAACTCCACTGGTTCGATATGGAGAAAATCCTGGCTCGAAGGTTTGCCCCTTTTAATTTTTCTGCTATTCCTAGTTTTCCTAATGATGTCCCTTCTCCAGATGAATGGAGCGATTATTTGCCCAAATTTAGAGACCGTAAAGAGGACAACCCTACTCATCACCTCGGTGAGTTTCATGAACTCATGCATCAGTGGGAGATACATCATGAGGATGTATTACTGAAAATGTTCATGTTCTCGTTAGTAGGGGATTCTCGTGAATGGTATCATTCTCTACCCCCTGCTAGCATTTCTTCACTCGGTGAATTTCATGCAGCTTTTAATAGGCACTGTCAAAAGTTTTATTCCTCTGAGTTTATCTGTCATAGTTGTTGTGGGGGATGTCAGGACAGTGAGCAAGATATGGTTGTGTCTCATGAAGGTTGTGAGGATAAGAGGAGATATAAGGATGAGGACCCTGGGGAGGAGGAATATTCTTTGGGTGAATCTTGGAAATTGGTAAAATCCCTCTCTGCCCAACTAGATAGGTGGGAAGTTCAGCGATGTGCAGAGGATTTTTCAGCCTTTGAAGAAGATTCTCTTGGTATCTCTACAATGGATGATGATGAAGACCCCAGGGAGGAAGAAGACGCTCTAAGTAGGCTAATGGAGTAGGTGAAGTATCTCTATGTCTGGATAGAGAGGTTGGAATCTGAAGGCAACGCAGAGGATTTTATAGGCCCTGATGCAGATGTTCTTGACCTCCCTGCTGAACATGATATCATTGGAGATTTCTTCACGATAGAGGCATTTCCATTTGCTCCTGACGTGTCTATTGTCCCAAGCTTTGATGATTATTTAGAAGAGGAGCAGCAGAGTCCCGCACCACAGTTTTCTAACCAGAGGAGCATCCCGCCTGCATATGATAGCCACGAATCATATTCTGAGATGGTTATGCAGGATTTCCAAGAACCAACTACAAATCCTTATCCTTTGTTCACTGAGCAAGAACATTGCGAGGAAATTAGCCATCCTGAGTAGCAGTTGGAAGAGAAGAGCTTTCCCATGGTCCCTATTTATGATGGTTATGAATCTGATCCCTGGGAGAGTTATGAAGAGCAAGAAGAGGGCCAAAAAGGGGTGTTGTTTACAGCCTGCACAGAGGTCACCGAGCAGTCGTTTGAAGAGCATAGCTTTCCCACGGGTCCAGTTTATGAAGATTTTGAATCTGACCTGGGGGAAGAGCCAAAAGAAGAGGAGAAAGAACCAGAAGAGAAGCTGAGGGCACATATTATTTTCTGTCCAGATCTGGTCAACAGGCAGCCAGCGATTGAGAGCTGTCAGCCTACGTCAGTTTTTATTTTTTACCCACCTGTGCTTACCAAAAATATTCAGCCACACATGAACAACTGTGTAGCAGAGAAGGTTGCCTATCACCCATATTCTAGAGTTTACCACTGGTCCTATCATCTTGTGAAGGAATACATCGAGTTTTATCTCCTTCACAATTTGGAGCCACCCTATTTCATCTCAGCTTCAGCCTGTGAGGAGGAGTTGAAGAGCGTAGTCGTTCTGCTTTCATGGTTACACTATTTGTTTGTGATCATCAACAGAAGGAAGGAGATTCTATTCAGGAAGCTTCTTGAATGGCTATGGTGGAAATTTTCTTTCACCTAGCCCCATGTAAAGTATTTTATTAGTTTAGGATTGTACATAAATAACCTCTTTCAGCATACATGTTTATCTTGTTTTGTTTTTACTTTTCGGCCTGTATTTCCAGCAGGATGTTTTGAGTTTGACTCCATAGCCCAACAGTCAGGCACTGGAACTGCAAAAGAGTTCTTAGAGCATCACAGGGATGACTCTATCCCCCATGGAGCCTAATGTTAGCAACATTTCTTGTCTTGGGCGTAAGAGTATCCAGGTCCACAGGCTGAACGAAAAGCGCCCAAGCGTAGCACAGCAAAATCTCGTTTCTGGTTATCAATCAAGCAAGCAAGCAATCTGATTTCAACGGCAAGGATTAATTGACGAAGCAGATCGACGGTCGGTGGGTAATTGTAGTCAGCCGAGTCACGCCAAGTATAGCCCAGAAGTTTTCAAAGAGGTGAACGGTCAAAATTCTCCGTGGAGAACTCGAGAAGTAATGAGGGTTGTTGATCGCGATTAGTTGATGCGTGGGTTCATTTCTTAAACTCGGGGTTCGTGAGTTTGGAGGGAGGACCATATTCTTTGGTTGTGCGAGATCACGAGTCTCGAGAATTGGGGAAAGGAAAAGAGCCATTGCCTCTCAGGATTTCACGGAGGGAGAGTGCCAAGGTTCGACATTCTAACTTGTGAGGTCGTGAGTTGCGAGAGGCACTATCACTTAAGCCCTGGCCGACGGTTACATGTGGAGGGAATCGAAAATAAAAAGAGCTATACAGTATCACCAAATATATTCGGGACCATCCGATCAAAGAAGGGACACGTGGTGTGCGATTAGTCTCCTCACCTTTTCACCCATCGTGACTTTGAAGCACGAGGAGCAGCCTCTTCCTAGCCCTGAGACGTGAAGTTCCAAAGGCGTCCCGAACCCGGGCCCACAGTATTGCTGAGAGGATCGGGACCGTTCATCATAAGGACACTCGGCGCAAGATATGAGCCACGGGTGGGGCCCTTCGGGATGTTCATAGTGAAAGTGACGAAGACGTAATCTCAGTCATCCATCCCGCAGGGACACGTGGTGTGTGATTAGGTTCTTCTACTTTTCGTCCATCGTAGCTTCGAAGCACAAGGAGCAGCTCCTTCATATCCCTGAGACGCAAAGTGCTGAGAGTGTCCAGGACCCGAGCCCACAGTATCTCCGAATGACTTCAGGACCGTCATGTTGGTTGTGGAGCCTGATTATCTTCCTGATTCAAAGGTCCTTGATTTCAATCATGTTTATACCCCATGAAGTATTTACACCCCAGAAGTATGTACACTCTTCCATGCTGGGGAGTGCAGAGGGGGGGTACTGATGCAGGAGCATCTCTCCACATCAACCATCCAGCCAGCCACGCCAGTGAATTCAAATCACACGCAAGGAGAGAGGCGCAGCCTCATTTAAAATTTGAATTTAATGTAATCAAATGCTTAGGTTGGTGAACCATGGAAGCCATGCCTTTGTGCAGGCTATCGATAAGATCGGATTTTAATGCTAGATCGGCTGAGATCTAGATCCAGATGCTGGACTAGACAACCATTTATTGTAATTGAATAGGGTAGGTAGACCTGGAGGGAAACTCTCGATGAGCCCCTCAAGTAAAAGAGATTTTCAGATCTCATTTTGGTAGTTAGAAGATGAATTAGATGAGAGTTGTAATGGTTGGGAGAGAAGAGCCAGAGAGAGCTCAGGAACACCATTGTAATTACAGGCATTTGCCATTGTTAATAGAATACAGAAGCAGTTTTTCCTGCACATGTTCTGTGTCATATGGATGTCTGTGTGTGTTCTTCATGTGTGCTGTGAATGTGTATGTTAGTGCATTTGCAGGGAGTTCGTGTGATTTCAGGTGAAGGTCTTTGAGGCTTCACACCAGGAGGGTGTGACAGAACACTGAGGGTTCTGAGAGTCATGCATAGAGGATGCACTTCTGAACACTGTGGGTTCAGACAAAGACGTGCTGCGACGCAGAACTGAAGTCAACAACTCAGAGGAGGAAGACCTCAAGGTTGTTGAATACCTTGGAGGTAAGGCTGTGTGAAAGAAACACAATTGCAGACAGAATTCTGTTGAGGAGTTCTGTAGAGCTCTGCCAAGTGGGAATTGAGTGTGTGTACAGTGGTGCACAGAGGAATAAATCTACTGGGAGTCCAGGAAGAAGAAAACAGAATCATTGAGGATTTTGTGAGCTCTGCCAAGTGGGCATCGAGCGGGTGCATAGGTGCACAGAAGGAGAAGACAGAACTGATGAACGTTCTATGAAAGAGAAGGAACTCTTCTAGGAGGGCATCGATTCAGTGTGTAGGCAGGCATAAAAGAGGAAATAACTCTTTGAGTTCTGTGAGCCAAAAGGAAGGGTCCACTGAAGGATCTTCACTGGGCTGTTGAACAGCCAGAAGGACTCAGCAAGGAGTTTCTTGAGTAAAAGGAGCCAGGAAGGCATCAATTTCATTCTCCATCTGAAGGAGAAGAAGGACAAAATCCCTCAAGGGTTCTGAGTGTTTGAAGAAGCTCAGGAGAGACAGTGCGATGCATGCACAAAGACTCTACAGGAGGTAGAAGTCAAATCTTCAGAGGTTTGAAGAACAAGCTTAGGAGGAGCAACGACAGTTGTCAGATCGGCTGGAGAAGGAAGAGATCTGGACCATTGAGGAGTTTACGTCCAGGATAAGCTCAGGGGGAGCCTACAGAAGGAGGATACCGTCAGCCATCGGATCTCACTCAGAAATCCCGTAAGTTGTTGGATCGGAAGAAGGCGCGCAGAGTTTAGCAGTCGGAGGAGCACAGAGAAGGAGAATGGATCTAAGTCGTCAGATCTGGAGAAGAAATCTCGTCAGCCGTTGGATCAGGAGGAGATGACCAGAGTTTAGCCTCTGGAGTGGTGCACAAAACAAGTGATTTGAGCTGTCAGATCTGGAGTGGAAATCCCAACAGCCGTCATATTGGGCAGGAGCTGCTCGAGGCTTAGCCATCGGGATATTGGCACTCGGGAAATCGGGATTCCTGAGGTCGTGAGAACTGAGACATCACAAGTCTCGAAATCCCGACGAGATCGGAGCCGTCCGTTGGTGGAGACACGTGGCAGAGCTCGAGCGCCCATCGGCATTTCAGTGCATCGGGATATCGGTATTCCCGTGGACAAGTGATCGGGAAATCCAAGTCAGAAACCCTGACATAATCTGAGCCATCCATTCAGAGGGACAGGTGTCGGCATTGGGATATCGGCATTGGGAAATCAAAATTCTTGAGGGCAAGAGAATCGAGACTTCGAAAGCCCCGAAACCCCGATGGGGATAAGACCGGGGTCATAGGTTAACGGTCATATGGACCATTGTATAGCCGGAAGGGGCTAAAGCTCGGGAAAGGAGCATATTGAGGATCGGCATATCACGAATCCCTTGGGCATATATAATTTGACATCGAAAACCCTGAAACCCCAATGAGGGGTAAGGTTGTGGTCACAGGGTGATGGTCACATGGACTAGGGCGTAGTCTGTAGGGCTAATGCGCTAAAGGCGCATTGAGAATCGGAGAGTCGTGAGTCTTGGGGACGATTGCACATTGACATTGAAAACCCCAAAACCCCAACAGGAGAATATAAGGCTGCGGTCTTATGGAGAATGGTCTTGTGGACCAAAGGGCCTAGTTAGGAGGGCTAGCGCATAGAGGAGGAGCGCATTGGTGATCGGGGGTTGAAGGGTGCAGTGACTCTCGACAGCAGAAAGTTCGAAACCCCGAAGCCCAATAACAGTTTCCTGTGGGGAAGTTGTTCACGATTCATGCAGAGGCCATGAGGGAGAAAGAAAGGACTTGTGGACTGGATCGGGTATTTTCAACAGGATTCCAGTAGGGGATCTAAAGAGCCGCTTCGGCTCAGAGCTCTATTCTTGTCTGTATATTTCAGGCAAGAGAGGCAGGAGGTCGAAGAAGACAGAGTGTTGAAGGCTCTGTGATGATTGTTTGCAGGAAAGCAGCAGTCAAGAAGACAGTCAGGGAGACTGTAGGATGATGAATCTGGTAGAACTCTTAGTGCAGAGTGACAGCAGCAAATTTTCCAGGAAGGCAAACAAAAGCAACAACAGGGCTATTGAAGTCCGTAGGTATGCTGGGAGGAGAGAGCTATGGAGCCAAGAAGACATGGATGAGGAGCTCGTGGATATAAAAAGAGAAATGGCAAGGCTCGAATTGAAGATACGGCAGGATAAGGAGCCAAGATGGGTATATGAATGGCCCATAAAAGAAGCCAAAAGCAAAATGACCAGTCAAGGAGTTGATGGTCAGAAGACAACGGAGGCTGTTAACAGGACGGTTGAGATATGTAAACCAGAGACTGGGAGAGGTCTCGATGATGAGTAAGATGAATTGGGATCAGCTGAGGATCTCAAGGACGTCCAGGAGTGCAGAGAAGAAATTCCAGATTGCTAGGAGGGAAACGGGTTGAGATCGCTGCGGGATCTCATGGACTGTCAGGAGGACAGCCAAGGAATTTCAATTTGCCAGGAGGGAAATGATAAGAGGTTGTTGTGCGATTCCACAGACTGCCAGGAGGGTAGCGAAAGCATCTCAGACTGCCAGGTGGGCAGAGATGAAAGTTCAAGACTTTCTGAAGGTCTCATAGACTCAGAGGTGAGTTCAATTCAGCAAGGAGTGTTGATGAAGATGGGATCGGTTGATCTCATAGTCTACCAGGGAAGCAGTGGAAGTGTCTCATATTTCCAGGTGGGCAAGGATGAGCAGATGAGACTATCTGTGGGTCTCATAACCTCAGAAGTGAGTTGGAATCAGCCGAAGGAGCTGACCAAGAAGATGAGACTGTCTGAGGGTCTCATAAATCCAGAGATGAAATTAGATCAGCAAGTGCAGCTTACAGAGGAGGAAGTCAGAATGATATTCTGATGATTGGGGGAATACTCACTTATGAGACTGTATTCCTACCATGTGCCCAAGAGGAGGCAGAAATGGGTGTTGCAGATGGTGCAGCAGCAGAACATTCGGTTGAGACTGTCAAGGAGGAATTGGAGCAGGTGTTTGAGACTGCCCAAGCACAAGAACAAGCGGACGAAGAGGAGAATGAGCATTCGGCAGAATGTCTCAACATATTCATCCAAGAAGCTGAGGAAGCTGTAGCATTGAAGCTGACAGCCGAAGGAGAAGATGAAGAGGATGATAAGCATTCTGAGGAATGGCTCAATATTTTCAGCCAGGAAGCTGAAAAGACTGCAACAGGGGAGGTTGCAGAAGCAGAGGAATAAGAAGCAGACAACATTTGCTTTGTTGATCTATGGGAACGGATAGAAGCCATGGAAGAGAGGGTAAAAGTACAAGGAAGGCACATCCAACAGGTGAGGTTGGAAACAGGTAAGGAGGAAGGCATGGGAGATCATGATGATCTGCCCAATGGCCAAAAATTTTTGCAGCTGAGGAGACTGCAAAAACGGAACCAGCCATGGGAGCAGCTAGATGAAGTGATCAGTGAGATCATGGATCTGAGTTGAATTCAGTAGACACTGCCAGCAAGGAGAGGCTGAGCAGAAAGGAAGAAGCAGCAGCAGCAGCAGTAGCAGAATGGAGCAGATGGGAAGCTCCAGATATTTGTTTGGGATCTAGGGGGATTTCCAACCGCTTAGAGGGGAAGCGCATGAGCAGGAGCTCATGATTTTGCAGCTGAGGAGTTTGATGTAGGAGCATCTCTCCACATCAGCCATCCAGCCAGCCACGCTAGCGAATTCAAATCGCACGCAAGGAGAGAGGCGCAGCCTCATTTAAAATTTGAATTTAATGTAATCAAATGCTTAGGCTGGTGAGCCATGGAAGTCGTGCCTTTGTGCAGGCTGTAGATAAGATCAGATTTTAATGCTAGATCGGCTGAGATCTAGATCCAGATGCTAGACTAGACAGCCATTTATTGTAATTGAATAGGGTAGGTAGACCTGGAGGGAAACGCTCGATGAGCCCCTCAGGTAAAAGAAATTTTCAGATCTCATTTTGGTAGTTAGAAGATGAGTTAGATGAGAGTTGTAATGGTTGGGAGAGAAGAGCCAGAGAGAGCTCAGGAACACCATTGTAATTACAGGCATTTTCCATTGTTAATAGAATACAGAAGCAGTTTTTCCTGCACATGTTATGTGTCATATGGATGTCTGTGTGTGTTCTTCATGTGTGCTATGAATGTGTATGTTAGTGCATTTGCAGGGAGTTTGTGTGATTTCAGGTGAAGGTCTTTGAGGCTTCACACTAGGATGGTGTGACAGAACACTGAGGGTTCTGAGAGCCGTGCACAGAGGATGCACTTCTGAACACTGCGGGTTCAGACAAAGACGTGTTGCGGCGCAGAACTGAAGTCAACAACTCAGAGGAGGAAGACCTCAAGGTTGTTGAATACCTTGGAGGTAAGGCTATGTGAAAGAAACAGAGTTGCAGACAGAATTCTGTTGAGGAGTTCTGTAGAGATCTGCCAAGTGGGCATTGAGCGTGTGTACAGTGGTGCACAAAGGAAGAAATCTGTTGGGAGTCTAGGAAGAAGAAAACAGAATCATTGAGGATTCTGAGAGCTCTGCCAAGTGGGAATCGAGTCGGTGCATAGGTGCACAGAAGGAGAAGACAGAACTGTTGAATGTTCTGTGAAAGAGAAGGAACTCTGCCAGGAGGGCATCGAGTCAGTGTGCAGGTAAGCATAGAAGAGGAAATAACTCTTTGAGTTATGTGAGCCAAAAGGAAGGGTCCACTGAAGGATCTTCACTGGGCTGCTGAATAGCCAGAAGGACTCAGCAAGGAGTTGCTTGAGTAAAAGGAGCCAAGAAGGCATCAATTTAATTCTCCATCTAAAGGAGAAGAAGGACAAAATCCCTCAAGGGTTCTGAGTGTTCAAAGAAGCTCAGGAGAGACAGCGCGATGCATGCGCAAAGACTCTACAGGAGGTAGAGGTCAAATATTCAAAGGTTTGAAGAACAAGCTCAGGAGGAGCAACGACAGTCGTCAGATCGGCTGGAGAAGGAAGAGATCTGGACCGTTGAGGAGTTTACATCTAGGATAAGCTCAGGGGGAGCCTACAAAAGGAGGAGACCGTCAGTCGTCGGATCTCACTCAGAAATCTCGTAAGTCGTTGGATCGGGAGAAGGCGCGTAGAGTTTAGCAACCGGAGGAGCACAGAGAAGGAGAACGGATCTGAGCCGTCAGATCTGGAGCAGAAATCTCATCATCCATTGGATCAAAAGGAGATGACTAGAGTTTAGCCTCTGGAGTGGTGTGCAGAAGAAGTGATCTGAGCTGTCAGATCTGGAGTGGAAATCTCAACAGTCGTCATATTGGGCAGGAGCTGCTCGAGGCTTAGCCATCGGGATATCGACACTCGGGAAATCGGGATTCCTGAGGTCGTGAGAACTGAGACATCACAAGTCTCGAAATCTCGACAAGATCGGAGCCGTCTGTTGGTGGAGACACGTGATAGAGCTCGAGCGCCCATCGGCATTTCAGTGCATCGGGATATCGGTATTCCCATGGACAAGTGATCGAGAAATCCAAGTTGGAAACCCTGACATAATCTGAGTTGTCTGTTCAGAGGGATAGGTGTCGGCATCAGGATATCGACATCAGGAAATTGGAATTCTCGAGGTAAAGAGAATCGAGACTTCGAAAGCCCCGAAACCCCGATGGGGATAAGACCGAGGTCATAGGTTTATGGTCATATGGACCATTGTATAGCTGGAAGGGGCTAAATCTCGGGAAAGGAGCATATCGGGGATCAAAATATCGCAAATCCTGTGGGCGTATATAATTTGACATCGAAAACCTCGAAACCTCGATGAGGGGTAAGGTTGTGGTCATGGGGTGATGGTCACGTGGACCAGCGCGTAGTCTGGAGGGATAATGCGCTAAAGGCGCATCGGGAATCAGAGAGTCATGACTCTTGGGGATGATTTCACATTGACATCGAAAACCTCGAAACCCCGACAGGAGAAGATAAGGCTGCGGTCTTATGGAGAATGGTCTTGTGGACCAAAGGGCCTAGTCAGGAGGGCTAGCGCATAGAGGAGGAGCACATCGGTGATCGGGGGTTCAAGGGTGCAGTGACTCTCGACAGAAGAAAGTTCGAAACCCTGAAGCCCGATAACAATTTCCTGTGGGGAAGTTGTTCACGGTTCATGCAGAGGCCGTGAGGGAGAAAGAAAGGACATGTGGACTGGATCGGGTATTTTCAACAGGATTCCAGCAGGGGATTTTGATCGATCCTGTGAGCAAGAGAGCATGACAAGGTGGTGGTCGTAGGCTCTTACTGCATCAGGTACCCCTTCTGCGGGGTCTGGGGGGGCTATCCCCCCGGCTGGGGGGTCTGGGGGCAAGAGGGCCCCCAGCGGGGGTTCGGGGGCGAAGCCCCTGAAGAAAAAATTAAAGTATACTGTAATTTCATTTTAAATCTGGACCGTTAATTATAAGGTCGCAGATCTAACGGTAGAGATTATGTTAGGGTTTTTTTCCCTAGAAGGAAACCCTCTTTTATGAGGGAAATGTATCGCAACTATGGTGGATGGTGAATATTGTATTCTGAGAGAGGAGACTGTGAGAGAAAGAAGAGGAAGTTACAGCAGGTTTTGATGTAGGTTGTATCCCTTCATTTGCTAGATAATAATAAAGGAAGGACCTGGAAATTTCTTTGGTGGACGTAGCCCACACTAGGTGAACCACGTAAATCTGTGTCTCTCTTGTATTGTGTGTCTTTTGTGTTTTGTTTCTGCATTTGTTTTATTTTATTTCTCCGCGGTCCTGTTTTTCTAACAACTGGTATCAGAGCATAAGGTAACTCGCAGGAAAAGAGGGTTCCTGGTTTTAGTGGGAGCAATGTCGGAAGATGGAAAGTTTAGGGTCGAGAAATTTAACGGCCAAAACTACCAGTTATGGAAGATGCGGATGGAAGACTATTTATATCAGAAGGATCTATTCCTACCATTGAGAAGAGTAGCAAAGAAGCCGGTGACCATGAAGGATGAAGAATGGGAGATTCTTGACAGAAAGGCTCTAGGAACGATACGGTTGAGCCTGGTAGCATCGGTGGCTTTCAATATTTCAAAAGAAAAGACAACGAAGGGTTTGATGGATGCATTGGCCAAATTGTATGAAAAACCCTCGGCATTGAATAAGGTATTTCTAATGAAGAGATTATTTAATATGAAGATGTCAGAAGGTGGGTCTGTTGCATATCATTTAAATGAATTTAATACGGTTACTAATCAACTAAGTTCTGTAAAAGTGGACTTTGATGATGAGGTTAGGGC
>ML784722.1:955122-1003020 GCA_009831015.1 Picea engelmannii | reverse complement strand
TCCATCTGAAGTATCCATGTGATTGGGTCCTTGCCATCAAACTTCCTCATATCGATCTTAGGAACATGGTTGGTCTTCAACCCAAAGTTGGAGTTTCTCCATTCTTGATTCACCTTCCTTGTGTCCTCATCATGAATTTCATGAGATGCATTTTCACTTTCAGGTGTCTTCTCTGTTACGAAAATTTTCAATACTTCCATGATCTCCTCTTTTAAACCATCCATCTCTTGTAGTTCATATTTTGTTACTATATTCTTTTGTAGATCATTTATGTCCCTATGCATTTCTTCACCTTCATCAAGAGTCCATGTAGGATTGTCTGGAAGCTTATTTGGTGTAGAATTTCCCTTTTTGGGTGGCATGTTGGCCAAGTATCACTTTTGAACCTTGATTTTGAGGTGGTTCTGCTAGACAATATTTCTTCTGTTGTATCTCCCAAGTTTTGGCCCTTCTGTGTATGAAAATTTCTTTTATGTAGTTCTCTGATATTTCTTCTCTACGATGCCACAGGTTGGATCAAAACTGGATGTTCCAAGTGGAATTTATGGTAACTTCCCCACAACTTGTCGATTTTTGTCCTTTCCAGGAGATCTCACTTGTATAGAGTGCCCTGCAAAAAATAATTGATATAAAATTATAAAACTCGTACCAGAAATACTGCAGACTATCCACGATCCAATGAAACTAATCCCACTCAATTTGGATACTCTAGGAAGAATTTATGATTTCTTTACCTAGAACACCTTCCTGAGACTAGTCAATAGGACTAGTTAGATACCCTATCTTACACAGGGTGTATCTACAAATTTAAGATGACCCAGAAGCTGAAATATTTACCACAGATACCTTACTAATTTTTTTGAATAGCCTTCAGAGTTCAGGGTCTAAAATGTTACAAAAAGTTTTTTATAGCGAAAATTCCGCAATGACTCAGTTTAGGATGATTCCAGAACCCTATCTTGTACAGGCTATATCTCCGAAAGTATAAGGCCTCACAAGCTAAAATTTTAACCCAACGTACCTTGATCCGTCTACTAAATATCCTCCAATTTGTTCCTTATGACACGTTGTATAAAAAAAATTATATCTAAAATTCCAAGGTGTCTCAGATGTAGCAGCGAAACCCCAAGACCTTGAGCTCTGATACCATATGTTAAGAACCAAATATCAATATAGCATAGAAAAACCTCAGAAAAAGTACTCAACGCCTTGAAAAAGAGATCATTTCATATAATAAGCCTCTTCGAGGGGGAAACCTCCTTTTACCCCACTTAAATTTTCAAGTACAAGCTGATTCCAAATGAAAATGTCTCCTTGGTATATATAGGAGACTAGGAGGTATAATTACATCTAATGGAATAAAGCCGACATAAATAAAATAACATTATTAATGTAATATGCCCAAATTAAGGGGTAATGAGCCAATATTAGGGCTTAACAATTTCGTTCCTCTAACGACATCACAAGGACACTTAAGACACCTCAAAGACTAGTTTTGAAGAAGAGAAATCAATTGACAAGAAGTACAAACCTTTTTCCACTGAAAAAACCACTCAAATATCAAATTTGGAAGGCAGTGCTCCCCTATGCATTGTCAAGGAGTGTTAACACTCCCTGGGCCTCTTTGGGGGAGTTCTACAACGCTCTGTGCCCCATTTTGGGGGAGCGCTACACTTTCTAAGCGAGTTTTGGTTTGTTGAGACAAATCAAGGAAGAATCCCCTCAATTTTTTAAGGTGGTTGGATTCGAATAGAAGGTCAAGGCATGATCTTAGGGAAGATCCA
Organism: Picea engelmannii; assembly: GCA_009831015.1. Classification (NCBI taxonomy): domain Eukaryota; kingdom Viridiplantae; phylum Streptophyta; class Pinopsida; order Pinales; family Pinaceae; genus Picea; species Picea engelmannii. The sequence goes on along the minus strand of ML784722.1, from coordinate 1,001,236 downwards.
CAACTGAAGGAGAGGAATCCTCAACTTATCCAAAATATCTCTCAAGTGGTTGGGCCTCTCCAAGGTTATATAAGGAGGCCTTCTCATGGTGAAAGGGACAGAAAAGATTGGAGATATGAAACCTATGATCTCATAGGTAATATACAATAGATGGAGATTGAGAATTACACCAAAATTATGATCCCATAAGTGAGATTCCATTAAAGCATAATCATTGTATATTAATCGAGCAAAGGGGTTGGACAAGGAGAGATGGAAGAAGTTGTTGCACCTTCATCAGAGGATTGTAAGTACTCTTCATTTGTTCTCATTAATACATATACATGCTTGGTCTATTTCTTTCAAGTTTATGTTTGTTTCACATGAACTTATCTTCAGTAGATAGATCTGTATTTGAGTTAACATCAGTAGAATAGGAAGCCTATTGTATCTTTGTTTGTTCTACAGGACCTATTGAGGAGCTCAAGATTGGAGCTCAGCTTGGACTTTGCGAGGACAAATGTCATTAACAAGGTATGCATATTTATTCTTCCTCTTCGTATGTTAGCTTAATTAGATCTAAAAAGGATGTCAGTGTCCACATTAATCACTTTTCCGTCTTGGACTTAGTAGTCTAGAGACCAAGAGGGAATCTGCTTGTCCGCAGGGAGGATTCACCTGTAACAAAAATTGGCGACTCCACTGGGGAAGGAGCTCTGATTTTTGTTTCATTTCCTAGTTATTGTTTTTTCCCTTTTCCCACTCATTTGACCTTCTCCATACCGTCTCTTTGATTCTTAGATCTGATTGATTGGCTCTTGATTTCATCATATGCAATTTGATTGACTGAGTTTGCTTGATTTTTTGAGTTTCTAGGAATTTTTCTAAGATTTTGAAGCCTAGCACTCCCCTTCCCTTGCTATCAGAGCATTAACACTCCCTGGTGGCCTTACACAGAGCGTTGGAATGCTCTGGTGCCCTTTACACCAGAGCGCTACCTCTTTTCTGTGAGAAATACTCTCGGTTTTCATTCTTTGGGTTCAGTTTTTGCTTTTTGCACTTGCTCAGAGTCTCATGCTCTCAATACATCTTGGTCTTGGCCTTCAACACCCTGTTTTCTAAGAATTGATCCTCTTTTGTTTGGAAATTTGACATTTTCTTTCGTTGCCTTGAAGTCACTCTTTGTCTTTGCTGACCTAGAGTTAAATTGTTGTTTTCTTCTCATTTATATGACTGAGTGGAAGCTTTTGTGAGGAAATCTAAATGTCTGTGAACCTTTCCATTTGATATTTGAGGTCAGTTTTCCAACATTTCTCTTTTGTTTGAGGTTTTTGGTTCTTTTTTGCAAATTTGGTTATCTTTGTCCTTCTTGTTTATTCACGACGAGAGTGTATTTTTGTTTGTGTGAGATTTGCTTCTGATTGTTTAATCCTGAAGTCTGATTGACATTTGAAGTTTTACATCTGATTATCATTCACATATAAGCAAAAAGACATATTTTAGTGATTGGTTTGGATATTAGAAGGCATTTCTGAAATTTTTTAGCATTACATTGGATTTGATTGAGAAACAATTGTATGAGGATGTTGCATCTTAGTGTTTGATAATGAAACAAATTTTCTCTCTTTCCCTTAAATAGGCATTCATCGAAAGACAAGACTACTTATCATTTCCTTGTGCATTTTTTGGGAATTGAGTCACAATACCATCAGTTTCACTTTCATACACCCTTGATTAAAGAACAACTGTAAAATTATCACTAATTAAAATTTATATAGAACATTTTTGTTTTTAGAATCTTCCACCAACATTAGACTAGGACTAGTACTTTGGATTAGGCCGTGAGTACAATTCTCCAAATTTTTTCAAAACAAACATTAGCATCTTGCGATAGGGAGAGAAAATACAATTGTAGTATAGGCTTTCTGGGATCCCCCTCTCACACAGGGGTTACGCACGAGGTCGCATTTGGGAGAATTAAGTAGATTATCCCTCCGTGGTTCAACTGTTTGTAGTGGTCGGATCATATATTGGGGGTCACTTGAGGGTATACCCACGATTATGTGTGGGAGCCTCTAGAGTTGATTTCGGACATGTTATCCTACCCATACATTCAAACTAGACTGTCAACTATACCTGCCCAGGGGTTGACTATGAGTTGGTGTCCTTAGTAGCCACAATATTTAGGTACTTACACAAGGTGATGGTGAAGGGAAGTCTTCGTTGTCCCTGGAACATATGGTGGTCAAACTCACATGGGCTCCTTGGAGGGTAAATCAACAATTACTACGTGGAAGCTTGCACCAAGGTGTAATTTCATTAAGTAGGTCACCATCTAAACTGTTCCACCATATCCTAGCCCCTTCTGGACTTGATCACGCGACATTGGATTTCATCACCAACTAGTATGGTCATCGAGAGAAGGTTTTGTTTGCTTGGTTTTGATTCCTATATTTTATTAACATATGTTGTTTCTTTTCGTTAGTTGGCCCTAGATTTTCAGCGTGTGTTGTTATTCTCCAAAATTGATCTTGTAGACAATAAAGGTCTTCACCGATCATGTAGGATGCAAGGGATGCCTCTAGAAAGATACCAACCCTTACCTCCTAACCCTCCAGAAAACAACTACCGTGGAGAGGTAGAAAATCAATCTGATGTTGGGAGTGTTGTTTCTCCTCCGTTAGACAATCCAGAAGGCGCTTTGGTTATGGTTGAGAATCCCACTCCTCGCACTACATCTATGTCGAAAACCCCTCTCGAACCAATTTTACTTTGTTTAGAATCCCTTGGGAACGTCATAGATGAAGAGGTCCCGTAGTTACCTGAGAGAGCATTTACCGAAACATATATGGGATCCACAAAACCAATCTTTGGTGATGAGTATAGGACTCCTATTCATCCTACCACTACAATAGATACAAATCCCACACCTTCTCATTCTATATGGAGGACTTCATAAGGACTCAATCTCTATGAGAATTTTGAATCCATTTGACAACCCTTTAATCCTCATGACCCTCCTGTTGAAACAGGGCCATCTAGTCAAACTATGAATCATCCCATCGATCAGGTCATTAACCATACTATTACGTCAACACAAGTCCATCCTAATGCTAAACTCATCACCTCTACTCATTCCCAAGGCACTTCGATCCCTACCCCCACTTTTACAAACTTTCACTCTACAACTCCACATGTTTTGCACGATCCTGCTAGGACATCTTTGCACCAGAGAATGCAGACCCTTGCCAGCCAAATACAACCGACTGGAGAGAAACCACCATCTAGCAGACCTATCCCTCCTAGAATACCACCATCCTATGGCGGGCCTACCCCTCCCATGGGACAATCCCCTTCTTATGTTCCTCTCGGAGGGCAACCTCCCTTTGCCAGTCATACCCCATTCGTTAATCCACCACTGGAAAGGGTGAAACCTTCATTTGCTGGAAACCCTTCACAATCCTAGAGAGTATCTTTGGGAGGCACATTTACCCAAACTCACGTTGGGCATCACTCATATCATAATCCATAAGGAGGAGTATCAAATCATGTTCCTTCCAGACCATCTTATGGACAACCTTATTCGGGCGGCATCCCAAACACCACCTAGAGTCCTCAAGGACAACAACCATATCCTCCCCATGGGCCTAATGTGTATCTGCCTCCGGGATCTACTTCTTACCCTATTCAAGGGAAAAATGTTTATCCTCCTTATGGGAAAGAAAATCACCCGGCTTATAATGCTCATAACCCACCGGGTTATGCAAATGTTTCTCAGCCATCATCGAATCCTGTTTATCTTGGTCAGCAACAATTGTATGTAGGAGGACCTACTGGTTACAATTATCCACCTAACCCAGTTTATGGTCCTACTGGTGTTCTTATGCCACACTAGTATCATCCACAAGTTAACCGACAACTACCTTTCCTTGCGACTCTGGATCTCCCAGACTTGTCCCGATTAACCAATGATCCTATTTTTCATTCACTGGTTTGGCCAATTATTCCAGCTAAACTTCCTTCTGATATTCCAAAATTTGATGGAAAACCTGGAGAAGATCCGAATAACCATGTGATGACTTTCCATTTGTGGTGTTCATCAAACTCCGTAATGGATGATTCTATATGTTTGTGTCTTTTTGAGTGAACACTTACGGGATCTGCAACAAAGTGGTATATTGAACTACCACATGCTTTTTTTCATGATTTCAACTCCCTTGCCATGTCTTTCCTCACGCACTTTCAACTACCTATTCTCTATGAGATGGGTACTGAACTCTTGACCTCCCTTCATCAAACTGACTCTGTGAATTTCTCTGACCATATTCATGAGTGGAGACGACGATGAAGGATGACCAAAGCAATCATTCTTGACCAATTATTGGTGGAGTGGTTTACTAAATCACTTTTACCCCCGATCGCTCGTGATGTTGCTATGGGTGGCATAGTCACTGAGGAAGAAACCATTGCTCAGGCTCAATACTTAGATTTGGTTTATTCGCAATCTGGTACTTTGCATGAGTTGCTTCCGAATGCTGCTCGAGCTAATTCTGACCCATCAAATCCATCATCTGCATCTCATGCAGACGGTGTTATTAGTTCCATCAAAACTCAATATACTTCCCAGTCGACTGCACTCTTCTCTACCTCCCCCCAAACTCAGATCTCTGAGGTGAATGCAGTTCAATCTGCCCCTTCACAACAATCTGGAGGTAAAAAGAAGGCAAAAAATAAACCAAAAAATACTAATAACAATGAACAACCAAAAAATCAAGCTCAAACACCTGCTACTGAAAAGAAACCACAGAAGAAACTAAAATTCCCATGTATCATTTGTGGTGACGATCACTACACTCGAGACTGTCCACATCACGATGAAGTGGCCAAAATTTTCCAAGGAAATTCACAACCCGTTGTCCTTACTCAGCCTTTTCCACATCAACAATCCATGGTTGCTCAAACCCCCTCTCCTGGGGGTAGTTCTAGCCATCCTCATGATGAGGCCTTGACAAGTGCCCATATTTATATGTTTAATGGGATTAATTTGACCACTTGATCTAAGATGTACGACACACCAGCTAAACCTGACAAAGCCAAGGTCACTAACGGTTCTTTACCGGATCCATCAACATTCTCTGATAGTCCTCCATATGTTAGTCCTTCGTCTGGACCACTTCAGATAGAGAAACCTTCGTTCGACTCTATATTACGCCCTCCTAAGATAACTATTTGTAAATCTACCTTTAATCCTAGTTCACATGCCGCCCAGAACTACAACATTGTTGAAGATTTAGCTCAAGCACCGTTTGCTATGTCTGCGTTAGAAGTTTTACATCACTACCCCAGTCAATGTAGAACGCTCTTGGATGCAATTGGCATTGTTGATCATGATTCGTCCAACAATATCATGTTTAACTTGGACAATTATACATCTTGACTCTCCCACCAGCTTTCTTTCCAAATTGATGTTGTTGTTCACAATCAACAAATTCACCGAACCATCTTGGATGAGGGAGATTCTACTTGTGTCATGTCTTTAGCATGTTGGAAAGGTTTAAAATCACCCACACTTAACAAATTCCTAATGATGTTACGCACATTCTATGGGTGAGGTTTTCATCCCCATGGGATTTTACAGTCCTTGCCTTTCCAATTGGGTGGAAAAACCGTCACTGTTGATGTCGAGGTAGTCGATGCTCCCCTCGATTACAACCTGTTACTTGGAAGAAGTTGGTTTTATGCTATAACTGTCGTCGCTTCATCGGTCTTTCGATGTGCACAATTTCCTCATTAGGGCAAAATTGTCACTATCGATCAGTTATATTTTTGTACACCCGATGCTCGCGCTCCCTCTACCAACAACATTCCTTTCTTGGGAGACCACAAGATCATGTATGAAAGCATTGGTGTTGGCTTGTTGAAAGATTATAGCCTTATGGGTACCTTCCCTACACCACTTCCACCGACTACACATCATATTGCTACCGTTGATATGATTTCGACCATGGATTATCACTCTTTGGAATCATGTGACCCTTGGATTGTACCTAGTCCCTTGGAATTCAATGCACTAGGTGACATCATGCCACTTATTCTAGTTGAAACACCATACATTACTATCCAATCTGCTTCTCCCTCTTTGGATGACCAACATCTATTGGCACCTGACAGTTACTCGATGCCATCACGGTTAAATTCCTTGTCATCTTCACTCGACTACATTTCCCCAATTTTTCCTTCTAATGAATCTATTCTAGAAATGCTTAGCGTTGACAAACTACCTTGGGATGATAACCATCATCGATCATCTTTTCTTCCCCTGTTTGAAGAAATCCAGAAAGATATACATTCTATCTTCCCTCTCGATGCTGTCGATTTTTCACCATCTCCCATGACTTCAAATTATGATGACTTAGATCTGGTAGTTGACATGGTAATCTCTTCGGTATGGCTACTGGAGCCTGATCTCTCTACCCTTTCGAGGGCATCAACATGTATCCCTTCCAGCATGTTTTTCTTCCATCAAAGGAAACTCTCCTAGGAGCCATGGTTGACGTCAATCCCTTGACATGTATTCCTTCCAATGCATTATCCTCTTGGAAGTCATGATCAAGAAGTCATGAGAACAATTTCTCTTCTCCGTGGCAAGCTCGTTAAAAAATGAAACAGAGGCTACAAGAAAAAAAATTCTATCTGTAGTAAGCTCGTTAAAAAATGAAATAGGGATCTAGGGATTTAACCTGGAGCCATGAGCATAGTTCATTTCATGTGTCAAGATCATTAAAAAATGAAATAGACACCTCTCCTACCAAGACGAGTATTTCGTTAGGTCTCGTTTTTTATCCTTCATTTTCATCCACCCTTATCCTTTTTCTCATCCAATAGAGAAATTGGTGACCACCTCAAAGTCGGTGAATGAATTGAAGTTTGAGGGGCATGTCTCCAACCTTTGATGATCATTCTGGAGTTAAGCCACTAACTTTCAAGCTGGGGGCATACCAAGCTTAGTCTTTGTTCTTTCTCGTGCTCGTAAATACATGAGAATGCAACCGGGTAAACTTTTATCTCTTTTTCGAGCTCGCATGGATAAATGAAAAAGGAACCCCCTGGAGTCTTCTTTAAACTCTTTTCAGACTCTCTAAACGTGAAAAGATTGTTGAGTGATATTGCTTCCTTTCCCACTCGTTAAAAGGTTTTAAAGGGCATCTTTCGAGTGATAATTTATCTCTTTTTCGGCCTCGCAAGACTAACATTACAAAAAAGGACAACATTGGAGTCGTCTTTAAGTTTTTTTCAGACTCTCTAAATATGAAAAACCACCGATTTTACCTTCTCTGGACTCGTTAAACAATTACACATTGAAGGGCTCATATGAGACCAAACCCTTACTTCTTCCAGTTCGGTAAACAAAGGAAGAGGAACTTACCGAAGGTAAGTTATATCGAGCATGTGTTACCCTCCTCAAGCTCGTTAAATTAAAAATAGGTACTCATCTATCTGTATGGGGGGGAAAAGTGAAATAAGCAAGCCAAGAAATTTTTGAGAACACTACCAGTAACTCTTACGGTGACCCTTGAACATGGCACTTTGTCTTTTCACACATTTTAATCCACTGAACCTCTGCACTGAGCCAGTCCTCTGAGATTCTTTTACTCCTTTGGGTCACCTGACGAAAGTCATAGCATCCACTGCATCATCAAGTTTTGGTCCATGTCACATTTATGTTGTTTTTCCTCAGTGTTCAATGGAAGTATCTTCCTTGAGAGTCAGCCATCGCAAATATCCTGTTTCAATACCCATGTCAGTCCATGTTCATTTGATCTACCAATTACATCTATGTGTCATTTTTGTGTCGTTGATGGGGAATACATCAAGGCCCTCCTACGACGAGTCTATTCCTATCGACTTCAACACATTATCCAGGAATTAGACTTAGAAACCAGTTAGTAAATTTGGACCTACATGCCTCAATGGTAGGCCTCCTCATGTCTGACAGTGGGTTTACATCATTGACCCCTGATCGGGTGATTCCATGAATGTTCGACTTCATCTCATTCATTCACATTTGTCAGAATGTACTAGAGTACCTTGGGAATCATTGACATCAATGGTGATCTCCCTTGCACTTGTTAACAGTTTACCTCATCGACCAGTAATCAAGTGATCGTATCAGGACATCTATTCACATGGTTAGATTCGTACTACATCGAGAGTGGTAAGAATACCCTGGGTTGAGTTTTCACTCTTATATATACTTTGCCCAGGTTGCGAAGGAGTTTTCTTTTGAACTATGACACATATACTGTTACATAGATCCACTTTTTATTGGTCGTGGCTATGTCTTGTCATCTCATAGATCCACTGTGTATTCTTCATGACTACGATCATTTCAGGTCATAGGAGTATAGATCCACATTGTATCTTCAGTGGCTATACCATTGTGTCAATATAATTATGGATCTGCGGTGTATTTTATGGCGGCCATACCTAAAAGTTTTTATCACTCAAGCATAGGTATGCCTGCCATGGGTTTGAAACATGTCATAATATTTTTTTGATGGTTGTGTGCAGCTTTTTCTAGCCTCTCTATGTCCATACCCTTGCTCCAAAAAGTCTACAAAGTACTTTAGTCATCATCGTCTTCTGACTTCACACTTTGGGGGGCAATCTGTTACACATCAAAATTACTCACTTCAATAGTGTTGCAAGTGTCGTCATTACAAGTGTTGTAAGTGTCACATCTTGTCCGCAAGTGTCACATCTTGACAAAAAGTGTCACAAGTGTCACAAAAATCATACTTCCATCTTGCCTATGTCTTTCCTCTAACAACATTACAATGACACTTAAGACACCTCAAAGACTAGTTTTGAAGAAGAGAAATTAGTTGACAAGAAGTACAAACCTTTTGCCATTGAAAAAACCACTCAAATATCAAATTTGGAAGGAAACACTCCCCTATACACTGTCAGGGAGTGTTAACACTCCCTGGGCCTCTTTGGGGAAGTGATACAACGCTCTGTGCCCCATTTTGGGGGAGCGCTACCCTTTCTAAGCGAGTTTTGGTTTGTTGAGACAAATCAGGGAAGAATCCCCTCAATTTATGAAGGTGGTAGGATTCGAATAGAAGGTCAAGGCATGATCTTAGGCAAGATCCACAACTGAAGGAGAGGAATCCTCAACTTATCCCAAATATCTCTCAAGTGGTTGGGCCTCTCCAAGGTTATATAAGGAGGCCTTCTCATGGTGAAAGGGACGGAAAAGATTGGATATATGAAACCTATGATCTCATAGGTAATACACAATAGATGGAGATTGAGAATTACACCAAACTTATGATCCCATAAGTGAGATGCCATTAAATCATAATCAATGTAGATTAGTTGAGCAAAGGGGTTGGACAAGGAGAGCTGGAAGAAGTTGTTGCACCTTCATCAGAGGATTGTAAGTACTCTTCATTTGTTCTCATTAATACATATACATTCTTGGTCTGTTTCTTTCAAGTTTATGTTTGTTTCACATGAACTTGTCTTCAGTAGATAGCTCTGTATTTGAGCTAACCTCAGTAGAATAGGAAGCTCGTTGTATCTTTGTTTGTTCTACAGGACCTATCGAGGAGCTCGGGATTGGAGCTCAACTTGGAATTTACGAAGACAAACATCGTTAAGAAGGTACGCATATTTCTTCTTCCTCTTTGTATGTTAGCTTAATTAGATCTAAAAAGGATGTCAGTGCCCATGTTAAGCACTTTTCTGTCTTGGCCTTAGGAGTCTAGAGACCAAGAGGGAATCCATTATTCCTCTTCCACCAAATATTTTTCCCACCTATTCTTGCTTCATCGGACTCCAAGAAGACCCTATTGACATTTATAGGAGCCAACTTTACTTCAACCAAATCCTCAAAGTTATAAGTAACTGACCCTATTTACCACATAATCACCCACAAATTGAATGCAATAGCCATATATTCCTTATCCAAAAAAAAACGTGGCTAAGGAAGATGCCTTCATGGTGGTAGTGGCCCTCCAAATATTTTTGTGGGTTCCATCTAGAAAAATGAATTCATTACTCATGCCCCCCTCAAGCTTGGTCATTTTTATAATGGAGAACATACAATATTTGGAGGGGATATTGATCCCAATGCAATGATTGATGTTTTTTGGTAAGTAGATAAATATATTTTCATTAATCTAGGACCTATTAATAACTAGGAATGCTACCCTATTCATGGTTTTCCATTTAAAAGGAGGTGCAACGTCCCCAAATATGTCTATCACCTCCAAAGGCTTGGCCAAGGGAACCAACCCTTCCTACAAGGATTTTCTTCTTGGATTTGGGGGGTAGGGATCTACTCCAATAACCTTTAATCCTGCAATTCATTCAAAATTAGGGAAATGTCCTTCATTATATGTGGAGACGGTAATGGAGGACCTCATTGTCAAGCTTAATCATGTGATAATGGAGGGTTCATAAATTTTCTTCTCTAACCATGGTATAATATGTATATTTCATGGAATTTGGACATCACTAAAAATATAAATAGTTATATCAATAAGTCTTGGGGCCGTATCCTAGTGGGTTCAGAGAAAATCCACCCCTTGGCAAAGGGTTTTTTTAATTCTAGAGTTCAAAATAGGAAATATCATGATATTGTTAATGTACAAGGGCCTTGGTTCATGGGAAGTGTTGTCCTTTTTATGAAGCCATGGAACCCCATATTTGACCCCAAAACAACAACTCTCACTAAGTTCCCCATTTGGGTGCGACTTCTGGGCCTCCCATTGGAATTATGGAATTTACACTCGAATCATTTGGGGTTGCATTAGGGACATAGCTCTTGATCTCAAAAAATATGAGAATATTTCTAATATTTCTAATATAAACCTCACCTTGATTAAGATCTTGGCAGTATCATCTCTAGATAAAATAAATATTTTTGAAATTTAAATATAGAGTATTTTATATTATTATCACTTACATACTTAACAATTATCATTAATAAGACAATGTAGATTAACCTTAACTAGATAACACTTCTAACTTAGTGTGACATGGAATATGCATTTACTATTCTAATATTTTCCTTAGGAAGCCCATTTTAGACCCCAAATTTACTCTAAATGACATAAACATGCAAGTCTCATACTTTCTCTGATAATCCCTAGAATGAATGAACTAGTTCATTCACTTGATTTCATAGTGAAATAGACAAAGCCAAGTAATACATACAACAATATCAATGAATATTTATTTATCCATTATGGATTACTTGTATTTTCCTCATTTACTTTGGATGTTGAAGTCAATGAATGAGTTGGTTCATTCTAGAATCAAAAGGGGATTCTAAGAATGGGAGAATGGTTGTGTGGATAAAGTTAGAATCTAATATATGCACTTCAATTGGTGTGTATGATAAGGAAAATTTTCATCGCAATATGTATTAAGAGAATGTGTGAGAAAACCAATTTAATGTGTTGTCTAAATCCTTATTAGAAGTGTTGGGTAGGTCGATGATATCGTAGGACACAATGTCATGATTAGGGAAACTTGTCATGTATTGTAAGTCATGAATTCATGATGTTTCCCACCCTTTTAAAATATGGTAGCCACAAGTTTTGGAGATGTATTGTGTAATATCGCTTACCAATTTTTTCGTGGAAGGAAAAATTCCCAAATAGAATCCATTTAAAGCAATAGTTGCCTATACTAAAATTTATAATGTTTATATTATGATATTTAATATACTAATATTTAAATAAGTGCATTATGAAAAATAGATTCAATCTCATGATAATTATTCTTATTTAGAAACAAAGAGAAAAATGATTATCCGATCATTTCATTCCAACTATGACAATTTGGTTGGTCACAAAATATATACATAAAACAATTCAAAATAATGTGTTGAACTTAGCTTCTATCTATGAGCTCATAGAAACAACTTTGATATGAATCCTTTAGTGGTAGTACAAAACATCATAACAAGGCTAAAACTTCAATCTCTTAGGCCCAAATTCATATGTTGAATTCATGCAATTTGAGAGGCATTAGCCCTATTAGAAAGGGATGACACACATAAATATTTTCACTTGCACACCAACAGTTTGTGGGCAAAGCTTGTCATGCATTGTGCGCTCTAGAAAATATACATAAACACATCAAATTTGATATCACTTATTTAAGAAAAACTAAGAGCCCTTGAACAACAAATATGATTCAATGTGCTCTTGTATAGAACAATAATCATACCAACTCATGTCGATTCTTGATAAATTGTGCCCAAGAAATGTTAATCCTACAATTTGCAACTTGTTATCATAAGTTCCAATACTAAATCCAAACTTGGAAAATTTTATATGAACCTATAAAATATATATATCAATAAGGAAAATACACATGTAACTGGACACAACACATTTGTATTAAAGTTGACTAATTTGACATAAAAACTATAATGTACATTAGAGTTACATAAAGTTACATATCTAATGTAGGAGCATCTTTGGAATAGTTCAATCATCTCGTGTAACCATTGAATCTTAAATTTTACCTTCAATTTTACTTAGCATATTTCATTGTTTGTTTTAGTTTAATGTGAGAAAGACCTCAAAACTTCAAATGCTAGAGAGTTGAAGGAATGGGAATATTGCCTATGATGCCAATGAATCATTCAACTTAAGAGTATTTAATCATAAGGATCGTAACCTCAAAGGATCCTTACCATTGCGCTCACATATTAGAGTCTTTGAGGTGTTCCTCTGAACCTTGGGAGAAGCACCACCAATAGTCTCAAATGCAAAAAATAATATGCACCCCACAACGAGACATTAATGCCACTATGTGGTTCTAAAAATTTGACACCATCCTTTTTGGAATTGACCCCTCTGTAGTATCCATCACCTCATCATTATAATAATGTATCCCACCACATACCATTCAATATCTATTGCACTTTGACACACATCCACTCCCAGGAGTCACAAAGATCAACTTCTAGGAATCATTCGTTTCATTTTAGGGGTGCTCTTTGTTTGTACGAGTTTGAGGGGAATGAGAAAGGATATATGCCAGTGTATATACTAGTATTTATATTATTGTCATATATATTATTATATCTATATGGAATATGCAATTTTTCATTCTCCTCAAAGTTGCTCAAATAAACTATGACCCAAAAATGAAACCAACAACTAGAGATTATTTCTCGTGGTGACAAGAGGGGTGTTGAGGGTTATTGATGAAGTCCAATGAATTTCCTCCAATAAAAATGTGTTAATACAAGCAAGGTATCATGTGGTCAAAGGAAAATAGAATATTGTGGGTGTTTCAAAAATCTACCCTCACCAGTGTTTTAGTAAAGCTTTAAATAGGTCGTTCAATAGGATGCCTTCTACAACTCCTCAACGACAAGAAATCACTACTCAAGATTATTTCATGGGCACCAAAGAATGGATGTGTTTCAAGGTGTGCTAGAAAATGAATGGTATGGAATGGGATGTATTCACATACTAATGAGGGGACAGATAAAATAGAGGGGTCAATTCCAAGGAGGGTGGTGTTAGATTGTCATAATCCCACAACAACATTAATCATTCTATTTTGAGGTGAATATAGTTTTCCCTCAAATGCTTAGAAATACCAAATTTGATGGAATTGATGACATGTGAGGGTCACATTCTATAGAGCATAAAAGGAATTAAGGACAAGGGACTTTGGGTAGTTTAATGAGGGGGGTTTGATCTATGGTCGTGGGACCCACAAGCCTTTCAACATCTATGCATTGAACCTCCAAAATTTTTATGTTGGAACTAACATAGGAAAATCCAACCTCAATGGTTTCACGGTTATGTACCCCTATGTCTTATGCCTCTGATTGGACCCATGACCTCAAACCTCGGACAATACAAGCATACTACACTCACAAGGCAATGTAAGGTCTTTAAGGCAATCTCTTATTGGACCTTGGACCTTGTGGAGAAAAAGTGTACTTGAAGGAGTGGGAACTGACGCCTCAACACCCCGAAGGTGGGGCCCATGTTTTATATCAATCATCAAAAGGTTTATATGTAAAGGATTGCTCCCTCCCAAATATGTTAACAATTGGATTGATGACCATATGATGACATGTGTCACCATTTGATTGGAAACAATGTGAGTATACATAATGTAGCCAATATTGAGGGGATTTCATACAAAGCAATTCTGAGAAGTTTTGATACATTAGTCCAATGCTAACATAATCATATTGTGACAATTGCTCGATGACTTGACCATAGAGCTAGAGAATGTGAAGAGAAAATATGAGGTGTTTGCAATGAAGATGTTTGGCCTAAGCCAAGTCAACATATTAAGAGAATAAAGTATATCATTAAGGAAATCATTTAGTTCGATCACAATTGGAGAAATTTAGAGTTTTTGAATCCTATGCTTAATGTATAAATTGTGCATTGGCAATGAAGAGGTGCATTTTTGCACTCCATGGTTTTGTTTTTCCATGGTTAATAGGGAGTGGATGAAGAATATAGAGACCTAGTGAGTGGATATGTGATTGTAATAAGGCCCAAGATCTTTTGGCATTATTTAATAGAACTTAGCAAAGTTCATGTTGAGTATTATGTTGTGTTTCATTTGTTTTTTGTATGCAATTTTTTTTTTATTGTGTATTATAAATTATAGGTATATGGCCTACATCATGTGGTATCAAATTAGTTCAATCATGAAAGGAAAAGGATCATGTGTGTGTGAGACAATTTAGTGAGGCAATGACATTGGGGATAATTGTCCAAGAAAGGAGCATGTGGATTTTGAGCGAGTTGTTGAAGAGTGTGTGGTAGAAGTTGAAGAAAGAAATTGCATTTGAGATCATAGAATGACAAATAAATGACGTGGATAATTTTCTCTCGGAGGGCATCATGGAAGAACTAGAAATGCAAATGCATTTGAATACATTGCATAGATGATGAGGATGATGTTGTCACAATTAGATGCTACAAAACCAACCTACAGGAGAGGCATTTCCCCAATGATACATGATGAAAGCGAAGAAGAGGAAGAGGCTACAGAAGTGAGAGGAGAACTAGATAGAGAAGTTGTTGAAGAAAGGATTATAAGAACCATCAAGGGATTGGGATGCAAAGATAGACTTGAAACCCCTATATATTCTAGAAATTTAGACCATGAAGAATCGTACATTGAATATGATAAATGAAAAAATTATTTGAATATAAATAAATTAAGGATCTTATGAAGGTTATACTTGCATGAACAAATTGAAGAGTCATGATTTCTGTGGTGGGATAAGTTGAAATTGGAGAGGTCAAGTGGCCTTAAAGAGAAAATTACAACCTGGAATAGAATATTAGCAAAGATGGTTTATATGAGTGGAGTGATGTTATGTTTAAGGAACCTCCACCCATGAAAAACATATTTGGAAACTTATTTCAGGTCAAGTATATGTTTAAGTGGGATGTTTTTTTATGCAAGTTGATGGTGTTAGCAATGTTCTTGTAAGAAAATTTGTTTAAACTTAAGTTAAAATCGTTCTCTTAGAGAGAAAGTAAGAAAGTGATTTCCTTCATCAAATAAAGGACAACAAATCAAAAAATCAAGCCATTTTTTATGCAAGTTGTTGATGCTAGCAGTGATATTGTAAGTAGATTTTCTTAAACTTAAGCTAAAATATTTTTCTTAGAGAGAAAGTGATTCCATTGATGAAATAAAGGACAAGAACTCAAAAAATATGACCAATAAAGAACAAGGAATCCTATATTAAGTCAATTTTTTTTTAAACTTTCTCACAAACACCAATATTACTTTGCATGCATGAAATTTTTTCTTTTTGTGTGTATTTTCTTCTTTCAACGTGATGTTTTTTTGTGTGTGTGCTCATTACATAGCTTATGTATTTACCTTGAAAAAAAATACTAGCTTCAAATGTGTTCCTTATGGCACAAATCAATCTATCACGAGTACAATATAGATGAAAGAATCATTACCTTCATCCAATTCAATAATATTTTCTTAGAGGAGATGTCAATCTAGTCCAAGGCTTCCCAGATTAGAATCCCATTGATATGCACCGAGAGCTCCAACTAGAAGTGTTTGTTAGAGAATTGGTAATATGTTTGCCAAGTTGGGTGCATGAAAATGTAGTATCAAAAATTCAATTTCAACACTTAGCTTCCCTTTGTGGATGTCGAAGTAATTCCTAATAACATTAGTATTGAGTCATTTTGGAAAGGAGAAGTTTTGCATATAATTCACTAGATCAAATCCAACTAGATCAAATCCAACCAAGGGAATTATTCTAGAAAAGTTATTAGAGACCACGCTTTAAGTTGAGACATTACACAAAGTAATACTTCTAATTTCAAAACCAACCCAACAACTAGGTGTTATCTATTTTTGGATTCCAACCACTTGTTATGCCATGTGAGAAATTATTTGAAAATTTGTAGAGAACCATGTTTTATAGAAGTTAAGACACCAAATCCAATCAAGTGTAAGGTGAATGGTGAAATGATAAGTTTATGATTATAATTTACCACCCAAATCTCCCTCTCTCCCTCTCTCATAAGAAAGGAAATCTAAAACTTTAGGGCCATTATTCCACTACTCAAGGTCATTCAAATGGAGTGCCTTTTTCAAAAGTGAATTGAATTCTAGGCCTAATAAACAATTGTATGGAATCAACCTCAGAGCTTTATTTATAATTTCAAATGGTCGAGGTTATAATCTATGCCACAAGTGAGATCGATGGGAGGGCCTCTAATGCATCAAACATGCCCATTCCATATGTGATACAAATTTTGGGTTGAATAACTAGTGAAGGGTAACAAGAATTGGTATCATAAACAATGTCTCATCGAAATACTAAACCTTGTTAATATTGAGATCACTAGTAGTGTTTTATAAAATAACACTCATATACGACATCCCTTGGTAACACTAATCCATGACTGAAACAAAAACAAAATGATGATAGAGAACTACAATAAAGCAAGGCATCTAACAATGTGTAGAATTCATTGGAAGAGATTGGATAAAATCAAGCCATACATGGTTGTTAAATTGAGCAACCATAGTAACCACTGGAAACCAACAACAACTCATTAACACAATGCAATAAGGTTGAGAAGGATTGAAACATGGGGCTCCACATGTGGAGAATGTAGAGCATGGGGGTATGGAATCACCAACAACGTGGACTGTTACTGATCCGAGATCTTTTCATCGGGTGACTTATAAAGAATTGCATTAAATGAGAATAAATTAAAGTGGACCATTAAAGAAGGAAAAACTCAATAATGAAGAGACATAAGCATCAAATATGAACACAAAAACATGATAACGGAGTTCGTCCCTGTTGGACTACGTCTCCGGGTCCTACTCTCAAATGAGTAGGATTTTTCATTAACTCAGCAAAACAATTTGGAAAAATACATAAGTATACCTCATTCTGAAATGAAGTTGTTGAAATAATGCGTAGATCATAAAACAAACAACACCACTGAATTTGTGGCATCGAATAAACCAAAAATGATTGTCTCCATGCCTTGATCTGACTCTAGCACTCCCAGGCCCAAGAAGAATTTCGTCTGAGATTCCGTGCCCCTGCAACCTGTAATTAATGTTGTTGTACTCGCCTCGAACTGCATTCCCAATTGTTGTTAATGTTTATGCCATTATTATAGTTTTTTGCATTTCAATAGATAACAACAACATAAAGACAAGATCACTGAGAAATACACAATCACAAGAGACACAACATTTATCTTGGGAAACCCTCTAGGGGAAGAAAACCCAACAAAACTTCCTTATTATAGATAGCCAATACAATGCCAAGAGATAACTCAAGCTAATGCAGAAGATCCTCTCCAAAAGATGTGCCACTCTCTCTCTTTCTTCTCCAACTGTAACTCCGAAACTTGTCTCTCAAAATGAGCAAGTGAGTTGTGTGTCTAAGTGAGGCACTGGCCTCTTTATTTATACAAGACTGGCACGTGTGAAGTGTCTCTTCACTGGCAGGGTCGACTTCTCAAATTGGGTGGTTATAACCACCTTTAATATATTCTGGGGCCTCTTTAATATTTGTTGGGGCCGACTTCTTATTCTGCCTATTATAATTATCATTTGACCAATCCGCAAAAGGGGATTTTGTCCTATTACAATAGACGACATGATCAATCCACAATGGGGATTGATCCAATGAAGAATATATCAGATAATAATAAGAATACACTTTGCAGTTACATTATTTCAACACTCCCCCTTAACAAGAAGGGTATTCTTCAACAACATCAGGCGAGAGAGAGGTCTACATCATCAACGGCATCAGGAGAGCAGCATCATTAATATCATCTTGGAGCATTGATTGGCATATATATAAATCATCGGAAGTTTTCTTCATTGGCAGGCATCGTCATTCTCAAAGGAATGCAATCATCATCTGCATCAATATGGATTAGTATAAAACTAATACATCATCATCATCATATCACGAGGTTGGCTCATCATCATCATCATAGCACGAGGCTGGCTCATCATCATCATACTAGAATGGATTTATGTCACAGCTATCAATCCGGAAGAATAGTTCTAGTCTCGTCTCATAGTCTTTCTTTACATCACAACAATAAATCTAGAAGCAAGATACTCGTCCTGCTTTACGTCACAACCATAAGGTCGGAAGCAGGATTCTAGACTAGATTTACGTCACAACTATCCATCTGAAAGCACAATGCTAGCCTCATCTCATCATCTTTCTTTACATCACAACCATAAGGTCAGAAGCAAGGTATACATCCTTCTTTACGTCACAACCATTAGGTTGGAAGCGGGATACTAGACTGGCTTTACGTCATAGCTATCTAGCCGGAAGCTCAGTACTAGTCTCATCACATCTTCTTGCTTTATGTCACAACCATAAGGTTGGAAGAAAGGAACATGTCCTGCTTTATGTCACAACCATTAGGTCGGAAACAAGGTACTAGACTTGCTTTACGTCGCAGTTGTACAGCCGGAAGCATAGTACTAGTCATATCACATCATCTTGCTTTACGTCACAACCATAGGGTCGGAAGCAAGGTATATGTCCTGCTTTACATCACAACCATAAGGTTAGAAGCAAGATACTAGACTGGATTTACGTCACAACCATCAGGTCGTAAGAAGGGTACTAGACTTGCTTTACATCGCAGTTGTACAGCCAAAATCATAGTACTAGTTGTTGT
Source organism: Picea engelmannii (assembly GCA_009831015.1). Classification (NCBI taxonomy): domain Eukaryota; kingdom Viridiplantae; phylum Streptophyta; class Pinopsida; order Pinales; family Pinaceae; genus Picea; species Picea engelmannii. Next base: position 982,028 of record ML784722.1, on the reverse strand, counting down.
AACAGATATTGCAAATTTTTAAACTCGGTGTATTTCTCCAAATTTTATGTCACAAAACAAAATATACGGAAGCATTGACATTTGAGCGATTACATACACCATGCATTAAGTCATAGGGATAAATGAAGGAGACCTGAAACGGGTGTGTTACACGCCCAAATTTCAACTGAATGATAAGATTGAGCATCATGTAGGGATTCGAGATTTGAAGGGAGATTCCATTGGTTTATACATTTGTCAATAAAGCATCTAAAATTCCAAGTTGCGAGGATATAATTGATCATATGTTAATAAAAGTGTCAAGGTGATCTCATAGGTGTTGATGAGAGTATCCAAGTGTAGCAATGCCCGAGTTTGAATTTCAAATGCTGATACAAGTCTTCTCATTTGTTCGACAGAGCAGTTATGGAAAGTGCGTATGGTTTGCCCAATTTTTTTTTTTTTGTGTTCGCATGCTTGCATTAGAAATCTGTTAACCCGTTATTTCCTAAGTCAGGACTGTAAAACTCAGAATGCAACGAATAAAATGAGGAATTATACAACAAACTAGCAAGGGAGGGATATTTGTGGATGTGTCAATCTGCATAGTGAAGGATATATTAAATACATTCTCCGAATTCAAGATGGCACATGTCGTCGCATGCACGAAACACCATGAAGAGCACCAACCTCGCCATTTCAGGATTTTGACCATCGTTTGAAAAACGACATGATGCCACTTCTTCTGAAAGTCCGAAAGCCGAATTCATGGTTCCAATCATCGCACCGATGGGTAGGGTTCCGTTTGTCAATTATAAGATTATTCGCACACGGACTTTGACTGGCATCAAATCGCACATAGCCATTGCAAATCTGGGAGTTGTATTTCATGAAGACACTAGTTATGCTCCTTGTAACGAGAAGAAGAGTCTAAGAGATTGAAGAAACAAAGAATAACTGAAGAAGCGGAACATAAAAGATTTTCATCTAAGTGTTAACACAGCCCTTGGGATGAAAGAGTCATTGGATCGGCGAGAGAGAATCATGTCGTTGATATTGATGTTACATCCATGGGCGTTCGAATCTTGAGACTGCATCCTCAGATGTTTTAAAAAAATTTTAGAGATGAGAATGGGGAGTTCTTTTGCTTCTTGGTTCAAACCCAGAGAGAAGTTACAGACATATTAAACGCCAATCGCTGCTCACACGTTGCATTTTCGGGAGAAAGGGTCATGGAAAAAGCAAAACTCTGTACCGAAAGGTATCTTTGGAACGCTCTGGAAAATGTGCATGCATTCGAGAAATGGGCTCTCAAAAGGACACTGGAGGAGTGGGTCATCTAGCTTGAAGCTTTCATGAAAGAAGCAGAATGGTTGGAAGAAAAATATGTATCGTCCTTTCATGAATACATAGAGAGCGCTAGTGTCTCAGTAGCACTGGAAACTGTCGTTTTCATTAGTGTTCTTTTCGCTGGAGAGCTTCTTATAGATCACATATTCTCCCAAATTGATTACCGATCACATTCACATATCTCATTACCGACCAAATTTTCATATCTCATGAGCTTGACAGGACGTTTGATGAACGAAACCAAAACTTACCAGGCGGAGAGGTCAAGGAAAGGTGACTTTTGCCATACAGTGTTACTTGAAGGACCACCCAAAACTCTCAGAGGAAGAATCTCTCAAAGATGTTTATGTTCTCATGGAAAATGCCATCACAGATTTGAAGTGAGAATTTCTAAAGACAAAAGAAAACACAAAAAGGATGCAGAATGTAAAGCCAAGCTGGATGAGATGACTAAAAAAAAAAAAAACTCGAAGAAACACGAAGAGGTTCTTCTGGCCGAAAACAGAAGAAAAAATAGTTAAAATTATCCAATAGTAATAACACAAAGAAATCCCTAACGATTTGTTAGCAATGTGTTAAGAAAATTCTTGAAGCAGTTCGATCCTTTGGAAAACTACCGAGCAATCAAATGAAACTATTTTAACCATTCGTCTAATAGTTTAAAGAAGACAGTGCACATAGACGAAAGGGCAGGGGGGGAAAACCTCTTTTGAAGAGGGGCTCCTTTTGTAAGCTGAGTTATTTTGTAAACCCAGAATGGAGTAATACAAGAAGACGTGTTCACTTGATATTGTGAGATTCATCACGGTCGATTCTTTCAGTATGTTCTTTCTGTTGTCATTGTCATATTGTCTATCTCTTCCTTTTTCAATTGAGTTAAAATTTGTTTGGAATTCATTTTATATGCTCCTTACACACAGTTGATATATATGTGTTGTGTTTCTATGGTGATTGGTCAGAATTCACTCAAGATAAGTGCTTTGCATCTAGTTATCAGCCTTCAGTCTTTTTCCTCTAAAGTTGTAGTGAAAATTCATCCTTGATAGATGCTTTCACTGTGATGGCCTTTTCTTTTTCTTTTTCTGCTACTATATCATGATTATCAATTGCTGAAAGATAGACTTACTTTGCCTCATTTTCCGCAAGTTATACGATAACTGCTATTATCTTTTTTCTTTGGTTTTCACTTGACTCCATGCCCAATGGACTGTTTTCCTGGTCCAACCCCAAACTTTAAAAATCCAAAACTATCATTTACCCATAAATCTGCTCACCATTTCACGCTTACTGATGATCATATTGTGACATTATTCGAGAGATCCCTCTCAGGTTGGGAGGGGCAGCTTCCAATCCAAAGTGGTTTGAGGTTGCCTCAGGATTGATTTGCATGCAACCCAAATTCGGTTCCGAGTAACAACACTAGTCATATCACATCATCTTGTTTTACGTCACAACCATAGGGTCAGAAGCAAGGTATATGTCCTGCTTTACGTCACAACCATAAGGTTGAAAGCAGGGAATATCTCATCACAACAACTACTCCCCCTTTTGGGGAAGGTCCTTTCAGACTATGCCAAGCTTATCTCGAAAGTACTCAAACTTTACACGAGATAGGGGCTTGGTCAACACATCAACAACCTATTCATTCGTGCTAATGTATTGGAGCTTTATGGCTCCTCTCTGCACCATGTCATGGATGTAATGATATAGGATCTCTATGTGCTTTGACTTATCATGAAATACAGGATTCTCTATCATCTTTATGCATCTTTGGTTGTCACATAGGATCGAGGTTGTTTCCATCTCTAGGTCAAATAGACCGGTCAACAACTTTCGAAGCCATATAGCTTCACAACTAGCAAAACACATAGCAATGTATTCTACTTCCGTTGTGCTAAGAGCAATGTTGGATTGATTCCTACTTTGCCATGAGATCATGGATAATCCCAAACTGAAATAGCATCCAGAAGTGCTTTTCCTGTCAGCAATGCTTCCTGCCCAATCTAAATCAGTGTATCCACTCAATTTGAAATCATGATCTCCATCATAACTGAGACCATAATCTAATGTACCCTTAAGGTACCTCATCACATGTTTTTCATCCACAAGGTGAACATGTCTGGGATCTACCAGAAACTGACTCAAGGTGTTCACGAAAAAACAAATGTTTGGTCTGGTGTTCGTCAGGTACATTAGTGATCCAATAATTTGTCTGTACAAGGTGGCATCAATCGATTCTGATGAAGTGTCGACCAACAACTTCAGTTTCACTTCCATGGGTGTATTCATGGGCTTTCATTCCAACATGTCAAATATCTTCAGGATTTCGACTGCATACTTCCCTTGGTTAAGGAAGATTCTCTCTGGACTCTGCCATACCTCAAGACCTAAGAAATAATGCATTAGGCTAAGGTCTTTCATTTCAAATTCTGAGGCAAGTCTCTTCTTACATTCGGTGATGAGATTTTCTTCTCCAGTTAAGAATGGTTCATCCACATATAGAAATAATATCACTGGCTCATCCTTCATAACCTTGATGTAGAGGTTAGAATCTGCTTTACTCTTGGTAAAGCCTAAGCTCGTCAAGAAACTGTCCATACGACCATACCAAGCTCTGGGAGCTTGCTTCAATCCGTATATGGCTTTCTTCAATTTACAGACATGAGACTTCCTATCTTCAAATTAAAATCCTTGAGGTTTCTCTATATACACTTCCTCTTCGATGACACCATTTAGAATGGTTGTCTTTACGTTCATTTGATGTAACTTCCACTTCATCTTAGCTGCAAGGGCTATGATGGTTCTGATCGAAGTGTATCTGGTGATCCAGATTTTATGAGTAGAACGAAATGAATACAGATTATTAACAGGTTCTTAAAACAAAATAACAGAGATACAATAAAACTGGTTTTCTATTCAATAACGAAATAAGCTGAAACTGTAAAATGCAGCAGAAACAAGCTTGTTGGAATGGTGGCGGCTTATCTCTGAGAAGAGATGTGACGACAACGCGAATTCGCAAGAAGAAGGTTACAATGAGGCTCTGAAGGCCTTTTTACAATAAGAAATAATTCCAAAAACCCTAGACATCCAAAAACCTAACCCTAGGAGATGAAGTGCCAAAAGTCATGTGGGCCCCGTTTGGGTAAGTTAGTACATCAACATCCCTGGGTCGTAACTTTTGCATATGATCTCTGTTTTAGGCATGTGATAGCCCGTTGGAAAGGTATCACTGAGGATATTCATTTTTGGGGCTCAATAATTCCTTCAATTATCATTGAGGAGATCGATCCCGAAAAACCTTCATTTAGGCCCTCAAAATGGCCCTGGAAGTTAAAACTGCTAAAAATAGTAAATTGTCAAAATTGTCAGAAAATTGTTTTGAGCTAGTTGGAAAAGGTGGGCATCCATTGATATCCATGTGGATCAATCCTCCCTCCTTAGTAAGCAATGGTCTCCATTGCGTTGAGGTCCCCCATCAGATGAGGAAATTTCTGCTGAATTTGGCCCCGGGTGAGCCACTTGCCTTGGTGCAGGAGCTGCCCTGCTTTGACAACTCGATAAAGATGGATCCTTTGTTGTCGAGTGCCCTTGATCTATCTGTCCACAATCTGATCATTGGATGCATGTTGTAGGCTGTCGGGGTTGAGCTATGTTGGTGTCATTTGTTCTGCTACTTATGAGGTGTCCAATAATGGTGGGAAATAAGGGCAAAGGAGATCCACGTTGAACACTGGGTGCAGACCAAGGAAAGGAGGAATGTTGAGCTCAAAATCATTATCCCCCATGGCCTTGGTGATAGTGTACGACCCATAACGGAGTGGGTGAAGCTTCCAATGGGGTCCTGTAAGGCGTTCTTTCTGCAAGTGCAACCAAACTTTGTCACCCACCTGAAACTTATGTGGCACCCGATGTTGATCATGGCGTTGTTTGTACTTGTCATTGGACTTCTGTAGGATATCTTGAACCTGTTGGTGGATGTGTTGGATCCGCTCAATGAACCGAGTGGCTTTGTCAGCTTCAGTTGGAGTAGGAGACGAGTCGGTCGAGGTGACCGCAAGGGGAAGTGCAACATCTATGGGTCCCAATGGTTGGAATCCCAACCCCACTTGAAAGGGGTTGTGGTCGGTTGAGCTATGCAAGGCTCGGTTGTAGCTATGCTAGACATAGGGAAGGCTCTCATCCCATGTGCGAGGGTGCTTTGAATTATACATGTGAAGGATATGCACAATCATTCGATTTATAACCTAGATTTGGCCATCTGTCTGGGGGTGGAAGGTCGTGAATTTGGTGAGCTTGTTGTCCAGCAGTGACCAGAGGCTTAACCAGAATGTGCTGAGAAATTGAATATCCTGATCTGAGACAATGGTTTGTGGGATTCCAAAATGTACCCAGACTCATTCAAAGAAGAGCTTGGCAATGGCCTCTGTTGTGATGCTCTTCTTGCAGGCAACCAGAATCGCCATCTTAGAAAAGAGATCAACAACCACAAAAACACGGTCATTTCCCCGCTTGGTGGATGGGAGGCCTGACATGTAGTCCATTGAGATGGATTCCCATGGCCTATTAGGAGTAGGAAGAGGGGTGTACAGGCCCTGTTTCTTAGTGGTTGGTTTGGCAATAGCGTAGGCAGTGCAGGACCTGATATACTTGCTAACCTCCTATCGAAGTTTAGGCCAGTATAAATGTTTCTATAGCATTTCCACTGTCTTTTCAACGCTGAAGTGTCCTGCCACCCGACTGTACTAGGCTTCCTAGATCAGCTTCACTCGCTCACTTGATGGAACACAGATATGGCCCAGACGACAGAACAACCCATCCTAGAGATGAAAATTATCGACAACTGTGTTTGCACCCAACATTTGGTAGGTGGTGGCAAAGTCAGGGTCTGTCTCATAGAGTTGGGGCCATCCAGATGTGTCATGGTTGCAAGAGTCTAGCACCGTGGTGAGTACCGTGACTGGCGGTCTACTGAGGCAATCAACGACGCGATTGGTGCTTCTTGTTTTATACTTGATGTTGAGGTGGAATTGTTGCAAGTATGTGGACCACTTTTGATGGCAGTCATTCTACAATTTTCCCTGTGTCTGCATGAACTGCAATGGCTTATGATCAGTGTGGATGACTGTCTCCTTCCCAAGAATGTAATGTCTCCACTGGCGACATGCTTGCACAATGGAGTACATTTCTTTGTCGTAAGTAGGGTACTTACAGACAGTATCTGACAGTGTCTCACTATGATAGGCCATGGGGTGGTCGTGCTAAGTGAGAACGACACCCATAGCATAGTCTGAAGCATCTATCTCGATCTCAAAAGGATGTTGCAGGTATGGTAGTGAAAGTACTGGGGCTGAGCACAAGCGTTGCTTCAAATCATCAAACACTTGTTGTTGGGACCAACCCCACACAAATTTCACCTTACCACCACCCTTGTTTATTTGGCTGAGGGCCCATGCAATATGGGAGAAACCCAACACAAACCTGCGATAGAAATTGGCAAGGCCTAAGAAGCTCCAAAGCTCAGTGAGTGTTGTTGGGGCTGGCCAGTCATGGATGACTTGGATATTGGTTGGATCCACATGTACACCATGCTAATCAATGATGTAGCCCAGGTGATGGACCCTGTCCATGCCGAAGGAGAATTTTTCCAAGTTGGTGTATAACTTGTGCTGCCGCAGGGTGTGCAGAACCTGCTTAATATGTTGCAAGTGTTCGGCCCAAGTCTTGTTGTAAATTAGAATGTCATCCATATACACCACTACAAAATTATTGGTGAATGGTCACAGGATATCATCCATCATCCTCATGAAAGTGGTTGGAGCATTTCTCAAACCAAAGGGCATGACCAACCATTCAAAAAGGCCTTCCTTTGACTTGAAGGTGGTCTTCCATACATCTGTCTATTCTATCAGGACCTAGTGGTAGCCAGACTTCAGATCAATCTTACTGAAGTATTTGGCCCCCATGAGTTGATCAAGGAGGTCATCGATTCGAGGAATCGGGTACCGATTTCTGACTGTGATTTTATTTAGAGCCCGGTAATCAATACAGAGTCACTAGGTTCCATCCTTCTTCTGTACCAGCATGATTGGGCTCCCGCAAGGTGATGAGCTAGGGAGGATGTGCCCCTTGTGGATCAATTCCTGGATCTGTTGCTTGATCTCCTCATTCTCTAACAAAGAGCAACGATAGACTGGCCCATTGGGTAGCGGTGCACCGGGGGTCAGATCGATGGGGTGCTTGACCTGGCAGTGCAGAGGTACCCCTGTAGGTGAGGAGAAGATATCTGAGTATTCTTCCACGACCTTATCTACTTGCTTCTGATGTGTGGAGAGGTCGGTCGCAGAGAACTTGGATGTGGCTATGATCTTTCGCTCATTCTAAGAGCGAATCACGAAGAAGACAAACTTCCCCGTCTGAGAGATGACCTTCCTGCATTGCTTAGTAGAGATCAAGGAAATATCACTAAGTGGGACTGCCTCGAGTATCCTGTACAATTTCCTGTTCAAAATAATAATAACACTACGAGGCCTAGACTCATATACAGCGTGGCGTTTCCATAAATAAGGTTGGCCCAAAATAACATCACAAACTTCGAGAGGAGAAACATCACACAATACCTCATCTTTGAAGGGCTTGATGTTGTACGATAGTTGACACTGTTGGCTGACGCAGAGATCGCTTCCTTGGTAGAGCCATCCAATAGTGTATAGTTGTGGGTGCGGCGTTGTTGGCAGGGCCAGCCGCTTGATGACCTCTGCTGAGATGAGGTTCTTCTGGCTACCGCTATCAATGATGAAGTGCAACGAGGTGTCTTTTAGCCACATATGTGAATGGAAGAGGCGTTCTCCTTCTTCTGGCTCGTCTGGTTCACCGGGCTGGAGCTTGGTGGTAGCAATGGTGGCACTAGGTTTCGTGTCAATGATCCATCTTCCCCTTTCTGGTTATGGCTCAGAGTCATAATCTACATCTGATTCAGAGGCTTTCACTTCGGCCACCAGTGACTGCTTTGAGCAACAATCAACAGTGTTATGCCAAGGGCTCTTATGGAAGTCGCACCACTTCCCGGTATCTTTCTTTGTCTTTCTGGTGTCCTTCTTTGCTTGCGGCTTGGATTGGTTGTCCTAATACTGTCCATCTTTTCTCTGTCCTTTTTTTGGTGGGTTGGGGCCACCCTTTCCTGGATTTTGTTGTGAGGGTTTCCCAGGCCCAAATTGCCGCGTCTTTTGTTTGAGCTTCTACTTGATTTTGACGTCATATCGGTAGGCTACGCCCAAGGATGAGATGTTCAGAAATTCCATTTCAGTCTAGATGTATCTATGCAGAGCACCACGATACTTGAGCACTAGATGTCTCTCTGAATCTTTGATACCCAACTTGGTGTGCAAGGTATGGAAGATATTTGTGAAATCTGGCACTGCTTGGTCTCTTTCTTGCCGCAGTGTGGTCCATTTGGTATACAGGTCGTCATAACTTCCGACAGGGTAGTATTGTTCCTTAATAGCATCCCTGAAGGATTCCTAGGTGCCCATGACTGAAAATAATGAGGTTTCCTCTGTTTCCTTTTGCTCATAGAAAATTTCCCACCAATCTTTGACATGGGGAACGACTTTGAGGAGCGCAAAAGTAATATTTTCTTTATTCGAAAAGTTATGGACAGAAAAATACCCTTCTAGTAGATTCAACCACTTGTCTACAACATCTTCATCTATCTGACCTTCAAATATAGGAATATTGAAGTTTATTTGTACCTTGAAGGGGGCAACGCCTCTGTTCAAGGAAGATGCGTCGCTTGTTGGTAGCCGCCGAAGGATTTGTGCAAAACTATCCATCATCTCGTTCCTCTGTTGCGTGAGGGTTTCCTCAATCAACAGTCTGAAAGGATCTCCTGTCCCATCATATTTATTTTATCCTACCATGGGAGGTCGCTTGGGCATGCAAGAGCTTCTTTCCTCAAGAGAAACAAGCTCGAGACCCAACTCTTTGTACTCCGACCTCGTTGGGGACATGCATTAAGACGACAAGGAGTAGACCTCTCTGATACCACTGATCTAGATTTTATGAGAAGAATGAAATGAATACAGATTATTAATAGGTGCTTAACACAAAATAACAGAGATATAGAAAATTGGTTTTCTATTCAATAATGAAATAAGCTGAAACTGTAAAATGCAGCGAAAACAAGCTTGCTGGAATGGTGGCGGATTATCTCTGAGAAGATATGTGACGACAACGCGCATTCGCAAGAAGAAGGTTACAATGAGGCTCTGAAGGCCTTTTTACAATAAGAAAGAATGCCAAAAACCCTAGACATCCAAAAACCTAACCCTAGGAGATGAAGTGCCAAAAGTCATGTGGGCCCCATTTGGGTAAGTTAGTACATCAACTTCCCAGGGTCGTAACTTTTTCATACGATCTTCGTTTTAGGCATGTGATAGCCCATTGGAAAGGAATCGCTGAGGAGATTCATTTTGGGGGCTCAATCATGCCTTCAACTATCATTGAGGAGCTCGATCCCGAAAAAAAATTCATTTGGGCCCTTAAAATGGCCCCGGAAGTTAAAACTGCTAAAAATAGTAAATTGCCAAAATTGTCAGAAAATTGTTTTGAGCCAGTTGGAAAAGGTGGGTGGCCATCGATATCCATATGGATCATCTGGCTATAGGAGTGAATGTATCTTCATATTCAATGCCTTCTTTCTGAGAAAAGCCCCGAGCGATGAATCTTGCTTTATATTTTTCAATACTTTCGTCAGCATCGTGTTTTATTTTGAAGAGCCATTTGGAGGATACCACATATTTACTCTTCGGTCTGGGAACTATTTCCCATACATCATTCTTGATTATGGATTGGTATTCCTCTGTCATGGCATCTGCTCGTTATTTCATCTAAAAGGCTTCTTCAAAGCTAGTAGACTCCTTCTCTAGGAGGTCACACATCAAAGTCATATAACTAGTAAATGGCATTGATCTTTTCACCTGTCTCGTGGTTCCTTGGGGAACACCATACTTCTCCCCATATTGAATATGCTCTCTGGCCCAAGATGTCTTTCTTTTATGGAGGATTGTCATCTAAGGTGGTTCTTGAAATTCCACTATATCATGTTCTTCTGAAATTTCCTCATCAGGGGAAATTATGTCTTCCCTCACTAGTTATGCGGCTCTGGGAACCTCCCTCTCTGCAGTTTTGGGGATTACAGGTTCCTCTTCATATACTTCTTCAAGTTGGCATCTTCTTGATTTCTTGAGCGTTGCATCTTCATCAAAGGTCACATCCCTGCTGATCTCAATGTGGCGGTGACCTGGTATATAAATTTTAAAGGCCTTGGAGACCTCACAGTATCCCACAAATATTCCCTTCTTTCCTGAAGGCTCTAGCTTGTTTCTCTTCTCTTTCGGTATATGAATAAATACTGGGAAGCCAAATATTTTGAGATGGCTTACTTCTGGCTTCTTTCCGGTGAACATCTCTTCCGGGGTCTTGAACCCAAGTGCACTATGGGATAATCGGTTTTGCACATAAACAGTCCTCATTGTTGCTTCTATCCATAAGCACATAGGAAGATCTTGATCATGGATCATAGTCTTCACAGCTTCCATTATCGTTTTGTTCTTTCGTTCAGCTACACCGTTTTGTTGGGGATTGTAGGGAGTAGTGAGTTCCCTCTTGATCCCAACATCTCTGTAGAAGTTCATGAACTCTTTTGAGGTGTATTCTCCTCCATTATCTGACATGAGTATCTTAATATTTCTTTCAGAAGGATTCTCTATCAAGGCTTTGAATTCCTTGAACTTCCTGAACACTTCATCTTTAGATTTGAAGAGATACACCAGGTCTTACGAGAATAATCATCAATGAATGATACATAGTATACATACCCACTAATGGAGGTCGATGGCATTGGGCCACACACATCTGAATGAATGATTTCTAGGACTCCTTCTGCTTTGTTGTCTCTCTTCGGAAAAGGGTTCTTGATGTTCTTCCCTTGAGTGCATCCATTGCATACGCCTTCATGGTCGACCTTAAGTTCTGGTAAACTTGTGACTGCTTTGCATATGTATGGTAGTGCCTTGTAGTTGATGTGAGCTAATCTTCTATGCCAAAGTTCACATGAGTTTTCAATGGTGTGGGCCATGGCAGTTTCTGAGTGACCCTTTAGTCTATACAAGCCATTTTCTTCACTTCCAATGATGATTGCTTCATTTATGGTTTTTCCTTTAGCCCACATAAGAACTTCTCCATCTATAAAGGAAACTCTGTAGCCTTTCTTTTCTAAAGCTAAAATGGAGAGTAGGTTCTTTTTCAAACCTGGTACATATAGTACGTCCTTCATTTTTAATGAATTCCCTTAATTCAGTTTGTAGTTTGATTCTCCCACTCCCTTGATGGGATATTGGTAATTATCTCCAAGTGTCACTTTCTGAGAAAACTTCTTTTTTGAAACACAAGAGAGAATGTTTTTCTGACCTATCATGTGCTTGGAGGCACCACTATCAATGAGCCACATGTCCTCTCCATGTGTTATCGATCCTGAGAGGGCTGAGATTAAGACATAGTCTTTGATCTGTTTTCGTATCATCTTTGCAGGTGTCTCTTCATCTTCGACTGCATGGGCATGGTGCCTCTTATGTTTGCTCTTGTATTCTTCTCATCTGATTGGACATAATTTTGCAATGTGTCCCATCTTGTCACAGTGATAGCATTGTACAGATGAGTAGTCTCTTTCCCTTCTTTGTCCTCTCTTCTGAAATCTCCATGGATGAGATTCTTTATTATTGAATCTGTTTGGCGGTTGAGGCTCTTTATGAGTCTCCTTGTGGAAGTAGGGTTTCTTCCTTCATCTTTTGGTGTGAATAGCTAGGGCTTGATCATCATCTCTTGCTAGTAGCGCTTCACGATTAGCTACTCTTGTTTCTTCTTGGATGCATTCTTCCCATAGACTATCAAACTTTAGTTTCTTCGTTCTGGAACATATTGTTTAGGTGAATGCATCCCAAGTTCTTGTGAGACAATTTAGGGCCTTCATTATGAGCTCGTCTTCATCTATGGTGTCTCCAATCGCTTCTAACTGTTGTTTGAATTCTAAAATTCTAGAGAAATATTCTTGGATCGTTTCTCCTTTATGCATCCTCATATTCTTTAGTTGAGTTCTTAGATTCATCTTCTGGTTTATGTTCTTTCCTTCATACAGTCTGCTTAGGGCATCAAACATTTCTTTCGAAGTGTTCTTTGATGAAACATAATGAATCAGGTGGTCTTTGATTGAATCTGCAATGATTCTTTGGGCCCTGATTGTGTCCTTTTGATGCTTTGTTTTCTCTGCGGCATCTTTGGGTTCCAGCACTTCTTCTTTGATGAATCTTGCTAGGTCATTCTCTGCAAGGATCAGGCCGATATTATACTTCTAGGCACATAAGTTTTCCACGCCTTCCAGTTTGTCAGCAAGCTTCGTGCTTGCAAACATCTTTTACCTGGAGCTAGGAAAATGACCAAAAAATGAAAGTGCTCAAAATCAAATTTTGAACTTACCAGGAGATGCGCTTGGCTGAGGCGAGTAGCCTGGTGTGCTTGGATATGAGAAAATCCAACTTTTACCCTTCCAAACTTGATCTGCAGATTTCTGGACTGGTGCATCTGGTTTTTTTGTACCTCTGGTACTCTAGTACTTCTGGTACTTCTGGTTCACTGGTTTTCTGGTATTTCTCGTACTTTTGTGAAACTAGGGTTTCACTTTCCAGGAGATCCACCCACTGAAAAGGTGCATTGATGATGCCAAAGTAATCCTTGAGGGAGGGCACACTTTTCTAGATGGTTTTGGGGCTGAAAAGATTCACCATCAAAAATCCCTAATTTGCATGTATGACAACAATGACGTTTTTCACTCTTGTGAAAGATGCTTCCTTCAGCTTGGCTCTGATACCATGTTAATGTTTATGCCATTATTATAGTTCTTTGCATTTCAATAGATAACAACAACATAAAGACAAGATCACTGAGAAATACACAATCACAAGAGACACAACATTTATCCTGGGAAACCCTATAGGGGAAGAAAACCCAACAAAACTTCCTTATTATAGATAGCCAATACAATGCCAAGAGATAACTCAAGCTAATACAGACGATCCTCTCCAAAATATGCGCCACTCTCTCTCTTTCTTCTCCAACTGTAATTCTGAAACTTGTCTCTCAAAATGAGCAAGTGAGTTGTGTGTCTAAGTGAGGTGTTGGCCTCTTTATTTATATAAGACTGGCACGTGTGAAGTGTCTCTTCACTGGCAGGGATGACTTCTCAAACTGGGTGGTTATAACCACCTTTAATATATTCTGGGGCCTCTTTAATATCTGTTGGGGTCGACTTCTTATTCTGCCTATTATAATTATCATTTGAACAATCCGCAAAAGGGGATTTGGTCCTATTACAATAGCCGACATGATCAATCCACAATGGGGATTGATCCAATGAAGAATATATCAGATAATAATAAGAATACACTTTGCAGTTACATTATTTCAACAACTGTACCACACGTACCTCCTCCTCTGGGCTCAGGCGGATGCAACTTAAAAGTAAATTCCTAGGTGTTCATTACAATGAGAGGGTTGTTGGCCTGTTGGTTATGGCATGAGTATTAAGGAATTATGGAGGGAGGAGGTCCTGGGGTCAAACATGTGGGCCTCATATATATATAATGTTTGTTCCGCCAGTTTGGCGAAGGTTCTATCCAAGCTCTTATCCGATAGTTGGTGTCATATTTGGCATGGTCCGCCAGATTTGGCGGACCTGCCAAATCATTTATTTTTTTCAAATTTTGGATATGGGCTGTCATTGGGAATTTTCCCATTGCCATGTGGCATCCCATGACTGGGCCACATGGCAGCCTCCCATTCGGCCACGCCATTCACTGCTCTATCAGCCTGCCATGTCAACGCCACATCATCGTACAGATACCACGTCACTGCCAACTTAGCATGCCACATTGGTGCCACGTCAATGTGCAGACCGTATGGACTGCCACGTGGAAAATTCCTAGTGGTCCACAGATCGGTCTAGAAGTGCCAAATCTAGGTGACATGTGGCAGCCTCTGGTGCTACCACATCACCATGCTGACATCAACATGACACATGTCGCCTCTTAATCCTTCCATGTGTGTTGTACATATGCTAATGTCATCCATACGGATACTGACGTCAACAGTACGAATGTTGACTCATCCCCTCGCTGACTGGGCTAGGTTGACCAAACTTTGACTGCAAATATCTTTCAATCTGTAACTCTGTTTGATGAGCAGTTTGCGTCGTTAGAAATCTTACGACGCGCTCTTCGCGATAATTTCATTTTCACTGAGTTTTGAAAACTGTGATTTTTTCCCCTTTCTCTATCTACTAAGGCCATTCTGAGTGTCCTGAGTTGCTTATGAGAGTTCTGAGTTGTTCTTATTCTTCTATGGATCCTTTTTAGATCATGCCTTCCCACTGAGAGCTTTTTGGACCACCAAAAGCTTCCATCAATCAACATACAAGTGAGGGAAGAGTCCCCTCACTTTGTCCTTCTCTATCCACTTTGCCTTGCTTGGATGTGTGTCCTTTAAGCCTACTCGAAGATAATCAACATCACCCTTGCCTGAAGTACTCATCCTTCTATCCATGATGATATTTTCCTTTAACTCATCCAAGTACTCAGGAGAAAATTCATCAACTGAAGGTATTGAAACTTCCTCATCCTGATCCATGATCATGGGAGGCTCAAAAAGTTTCAAGTTATCTACATTTACAAATGAGTAAATATGCATATAAGGTGGAAGATCTAGACAAAAAGCATTGGTACCACTTTTCTCCAAGATAGTGAAGGGTCCATAATGAATGGGATTGAGTTTCTTTCCTTCACCCTTCAATCTCTCCTTGCTAATGTGAAGCCATACCTGGTCTCCAACCTGGAATTAATGATCAACCTGGTGCTTGTCATGCCGAGCTTTATACTGTGCTTGAATTTTATCCAACTATTCCCTAATTGCCTGGTGCACCTGCTGGATCCTCTAGATGAACTTGCAAGCTCTGTCCTATGTTCTTTCTTCATTTGCATTGGTATCTCTCCCATACATCAAGTCCAAAGGAACCTTAAGTAGGTACCTGAAACATGTCTCAAAAGGCGAACACTGAGTGGAGGAATGCAAGGCTCGGTTGTAAGCATGATGTACACAGGGTATTTGTTCATCCCACAACTTGGGATGCTTGCTACAATAGCCTCGAAGAAAAAGTATCAATGTTCGGTTTACCACCTCTGTTTGTACGTCGGTCTGTGGATGGAAAGCAATGCTCCTCTTCAATTTGGTGTCCATCATTCTCCATAAGCTTGTCCAAAAGTCCCTAAGGAATCGAGTATCTTGATCCGAGATAATGGATGTGGGTAACCCAAAGTGAACCCAAACATACTGAAGAAGAGATTAACACTCTGCTCAACAATGATTTTCTTTTTACATGGCATCAAGATACACATCTTGCTAAACCTATCCACTACAACATACAAATAGTCATGACCCCCTTTTGACATTGGTAAACCCCCTAAAAAATCCATGGAGATACTTTCCCATGGATGGGATGGAACAAGAAGTGGTGAGTATAGCCCCAATTTTCTATTAGTGGGCTTACAAGTAGAACACATCACACACCCCTTTACATATTTAGATTGCTTTCATTTGAGGCCAATAAAAAAACCTCTACAAATGAGCCATAGTTTTTCCTACCCCAAAATGCCCAAAAACAAGAGAAGTGTGAGCTTCTCGTATTACATGGACTTGTTCACTTGTAGGAATACATAGCTTTCCAAGATGGTAGAGTAGTTTTCCCTGCAGACAATAGTTCTCTACCTATGCACCATGGGTTAGCTTCTCATATACTTCTTTAAAATCTTCATCAATGGCATATTGTTCCACATAGCTATCATGAGATAAAGAAGTATTCTTCAAAATAATAGAAGCAACAATAGGAGGTCTAGAAAGCTTATAAACTATCTTGTTACTCGTACCCTTTTTGTACTTGATTACCAAACGAAATTGTTGTAGAAAACCCATCCATCTGTAGTGTCAATATTGTTGCATCTTGGTTTGTGCTTGGAGATACTGTAAGGGTTGGTGGTCTATATGTATGATTGTTTCTTTCCCTAACAAGTAGTGCTTCCATTTCTTTACGCTTTGAACTAATGCATACAACTCTTTATCATATGTAGGATAATTAAACAACTTGGTTAAAAGTTTCAGAGTGGTAACAAATAGGTCTACGATATTGCATCAATACTGCATCCATGACATATATGTTGGCATCTGTCTCGATCTCAAAAGGTTGTTGAAGATTCGGCAGTGCTAATACCGGTGCAGTACTGATCTTCTCCTTCAAATTGTCAAAAGCTTTTTGTTGCTTTCCTTCCCACTGAAAAGTTTTATTCACACTAGTTAAGGAATGCAAATGGGGTGCTATAAAGGAGAAGTTTGAAATGAACCTCCTCCAATACTGGAGTGCACCTAAAAAGCTTTGGATCTCGGTTACACTTTTTGGCTCAGGACAATTTACAATTACATCAATTTTGGAAGGATCGATTTTTAATTGTCCTCCTCCTACAATATGACCTAAGTATACAAGTGCAGTCTTGCCAAATTCACATTTATAAAATTTTACATACAACTTTTCCCTTTGTAAAGTATCCAACACTTTCTTTACATGCCTCACATGTTCATCCCAAGTCCCTCTAAAAATAAGAATGTCGTCTAAATATACAATCACAAAATCATTTGGGAAAGGTCTGAATACATCATTCATCACATGCATGAAAGTTGTCGGAGCATTACAAATCCCAAATGACATCATTAACCACTTCAAACAATCCCTTTTTGGTTTTAAAGGAATTTTTTATGCATCCTGTTCTACAACCTTGATTTGATGGTATCCACTGTGCAAATCCAACTTAGTGAAATAAACAACATTCTTTAATTGATCAAGTAAATCATCTATATGAGGAAGAGGGTATTGATTTTTCATCGTGATTTTATTTAAGGCTCGGTAATCGACACACATTCGGCTTGTGCCATCTTTCTTTGGCACCATCATGATCAAATAACCATAAGGAGATGAACTAGGCTTGATGATCCCTTGATCCAATAATCTCTCTACCCACTTCTTGATCTTTGTCATCTCCACAACTAACATCTTGTACATGCCCACATTAGGAAGAGGAGAATCCTGTTGAAGATGTATCTCATGTTGGATTTCCCTCTTAGGAGGTAATCCATCTGGTTACTGAAAAATATCATCATACTTAGATACAATATCAACTAATTCATTCTTATGAGAAAGATCACATCCTTGGAAAGCTTCGGATGTCTCGGCATATTTCTCTCTTATGACCATGAGTACATATCTCTTATTAGTGTTTATGAGTCTCTTCATTTTCCCTACACTAACAAGTGTTGTATTTACCCTTAGGCTGTGAGCTCTAACAATATATTCCACTCCTCCTTTAGTAAGGTGGTATTTTTTCTCATGATGAAAGAAGACTACTTTTCTATCATAAAGATAAGGACTTCCCAACACTATGCCACATATATCAAGTGATACAACATCCAAATCCACTTCATCAATAAACTTTGAAGCAATATCAAATCTGACGCTACATTGTTTGGTGACACTAAGTTTTTATTTATCACATACCCAACCAAGAGGATAAGGCTTCGGATGTGGTTTCGTTTCAAGGCCCATCTTCTTGAAAAGTGCTTCAGATATTAAGTTTACTTGGGAACCTGGATCAAATAATGTATCTATTTTAGTGTGTTTAGATACAACTCTTATGTGAAATAATTCATTCCTCTTTTGTTCATCATCATGAGATTCATTATTGGAATTTGAACTAGCATGAAGGGAATCTTTACCTTATAATCCAACCGTTGTGATCTTTCCTTCGTCCCTTGAATCGGAACCAAGATCTTGTTGCACTATAGCAACGGTTTTTGTCTTCCCTTTCCATTGAACTGCTTCGGTCTCTTCTCTGGATGCAGTTTCCAATAGTGTTCATCATCCAGACCGCTTTTATTGCAATGAGTGCAAGATGGTTTTCCTCCTCCTCTCGTCATTTTGGCGGTCTTCTTGTCCTTCATTTTAAACTTCTTGAAACATTTATGTGGGAGATTGGAAGGTTTCTTTGTGGGATCTTCTTGAACATGCTTTCCCCTGTTCTCAAGGTGAATGGTTTGCACACAAACTTTTTCAAGATTAGTGGGGTTAAACAAGAGAAAAGTATGGCGAATATAATTGTGAAGTGTGCCAATATACTTCATTAAAGTTTCATAAGAATCCAAAGGAATGTTTAATGCAAGAGCTTTCTTCCTAAATTCTTTTGTGAAAGTGTCACGGTGTTTATCAATCTATGCCCCATAGTGTCATTATTACCCAAAGAGATTAGAATTATAGGATAACATAAGTATCCATAGGTATCATAGTCTCCCTGATCATTGCTAAGTAATGAAGAAACATAATCTTCTATACTTGGAGATTTAGTCTCTTTACTATCTGGTTAGAAGAAGCAAAGAAAATCATCACAACTACCAAAATATTTGCAAGTAGTCCCTCTATGTAGTAGACATGGGTAGATCAATTTGTGGAAGAATGCAAAGACACCTTCTCCTCATCTATAGGGTATCTCTACATTATCAAGTACATCGTGCAATTGATTTGCATCAGATGCCCCTCCACCCAATGCCCATGTGCTCTCTTTTAGAGAACGGGGAGATTAAACACTAGACTCAGGGGCTAATATAAAGAGACTACATCAAACCAAGTTTCTCACCCTGTGGGAGCCCAATTATTTTAGTTCAGAAGAAGGATAAGACATGGTGTCCTTGTATTAACTAAAGAGCCTTGAACAAAATCATAGTAAAGAGCCAATACCCCATTCCCTGAATTGATGATCTACTCAACCATCTCAAAGGTGTCAAGTTTTTCAACAAGATTGATCTTAAGTAAGGGTATCACTAGGTGTAAATTGAGCCAACTAATCCATGTAAGAAAACCTTCAAGTCTAAAGAAGATCTCTTTGAATAGTTGGCTCTATAGTTTGGCTTGACTAATGCACCAACAAAACTCATGAGGATGATGGATGATACTTTGCAACTATTCACAAACCCTTTTATGTTTGTCTACTTGGATGACATCTTCATCTTCCAAAAAACATGGGAAGAGCATATGAAGCACATTCAACAATTATTGAACACCATGCAACAACACAAGCTATATGCCAACTTAGGAAAGTGCTCATTCAACATGCATGGAATTTAATATTCAGGGTACATCATGGTTGAGTGTGGTGTGCATGCAAATCTAATCAAGGTGGTAGTGATTCGAGATTGGTCAACCACGAAGACAATAATAGAGCTTTGCAGCTTCTTAGTCCTTGTCAACTTTCATTGCATGTTCATGTTATGATTCTTTCATATTGCTTGGCCCTTGAACCAAGTTACATGTGATATCTCCTCTAGTGATCAGTTGGGGAGGTCACGGGTTCAACTCTCTTGATCCCCTTGGGGTTAGGCTCTGTAATCAGGGTCGACAGTTTACTTCGTTTACCATCCACAAAATGTGAGGAAGTACTCAAAGGATAAAGTGACCAAAAGTGGAACCAAAGCTAAATTTATTTAGTCTAAAACACAACAAAAAAACATTTTATATGTTGAATTAAAAAAGTCCATACTATAGAATGCAACCCTTCACCTTAAAATATATATTTAAATTTTATGAAAGAGATTACATATTAAACATATATAATCAAAATTAAAATTAATTAAAAAAAATATCAAAAAAAAAAATAAGTTACCCATTTTAAGAACATGATTTTCAAACAAGTTACCCTTTTTAATCTATTCCAACTCAACCCAAACCCTCTTACACACATAAAGGACTCCATACCAACCAATTAAATTTACACTATTTACATGGTCATGGAAGGGCTCTGGCAAGGATTATCTACAAAGCGCTTCTAGCAATTGGGTTAATTCCTTTCGAGGGCTAATTCCTCAAAATGGTTTCTCACACTGACATCTTAAAAAAGGCACGCTATTTATTTGGATGGATCTCATGCCGATGCCAAACCAGAAATGTTGAGAACAATATCTCACTCAATATGCCCTTCTAAACTATGGGTTGCTACTGCAAAACCCACTCTTCCATTTTCAACTTTCCTCACCTCCGTAATAACACAACCGACATTCAATGGAAACGCTCAATTCCAGGATTCAATACCTGTCGATTCCACAATCTACGATTCTCTCATTGAGGCAACTGCCGACATACGATCGCTATCCCAAGGTAAGCAACTCCATACCCTCTTGCTCGTAACCGGGCTCAATCAGAACGTTTTCTTTGGAACCAAACTCGTGAGAGCCTACGCTATTTTTGGCGATTTAGAAGGTGCTCGCCTCGTCTTTGACAGAATTTCAGAGCGAAATGTGTTCATTTGGAATGCTATGATCAGAGGATATGCCAGAAAAGGGCTTTGCAATGAGACATTTTCTCTGTATGATCAAATGCAGCAGACGGGTATTCGGCTTGACAAGTTTACGTTTGCCTGCATTCTCGGGGTTTGCGCAGATTGGCAACAGGGGAAGGATATTCATGAGCATATTGTTAGATGTGGGATCGAGGTGGATGCTCATTTGGGTAGTGCTCTTATATCAATGTATGGGAAATGTGGGTGTGTGAAAGATGCACGCGATGTATTTGACAAAATATCTGAGAGGGATGTTGTTTCATGGAATGCCATGATTGCAGGCTATGCTCAGAATGGCCTTTCGCTTGATGCCTTGAAAGTCTTTCGTGAAATGGAGTCTGCAGGTATGAAGCCGGATTCCTTTAGTGTTGCGAGCGTGATTCCGGCTTGCGGGCATTTGGCAGCTTTGCAACAGGGTCAGGAGATTCACGGGTATGCTATTAGAAATGGGTTTGAATCAAATGCTCATGTGATCAGTGCCCTTGTAGCCATGTATTCTAAATGTGGGAGGATTGATTTTGCATGCCATATGTTTGACAAAATGCCTGAAAGAGACTTAGCTTCTTGGAGTGCTATGATTGCTGGGTTTACGCAGGCAGGAGAATCTGTTGAGGCTTTGGATTTCTTTAGGAAAATGCAGCGAGTAGGCATTGAGCCGGATCCGGTTGCGCTTTCTAGTGTTCTTCCTGCATGTACCCACTTAACAGCTCTGCAGCAGGGGAAGGAGATCCATTGTTATGCGCTCAAATGTGAGCAAGAGTCCGATGTTGTCGTATGTAGTGCACTGATAGACATGTATGCAAAATGTGGCAATGTAGGCATTGCTCGCAAGGTGTTCAATAAAGTGTCTCATAGGAATGTTGTTTCGTGGAATGCAATGATAGCAGGATATGGAATACATGGTCATGATGATGATGCTCTCACACTCTTTTACGAAATGCGAGGGGAAGGTGTTAAGCCAGATCACATCACCTTTATCGCTGTTCTGTGTGCATGCAGCCATGCAGGTCTGGTGGATGATGGATTGAAATACTTTGATAGCATGATGAGAGATTATCATATCACACCTACAATGGAGCATTGCGTGCACTTAGTTAACCTTCTTGGCCGTGCTGGGCGCCTAGATGATGCTCTTAACTTCATTGAAAAGATGCCATTACAGCCTGATGCTGGTGTCTGGGGTGCCTTGCTTGGTTGCTGTAAAATTCATTGTAATGTAGAGCTTGGAGAACATGCAGCAAGAAAGCTTTTTGAATTGGATCCAGAAAATGCTGCGTATTATGTAATGTTATCAAACATATATGCTGTAGCAGGCAGGTGGAATGATGTAGTAAAGACAAGAACAAAGATGAAAGAAAGGGGGTTGAAAAAGAATCCAGGTTGTAGCTGGATTGAGATTGATAACTGGGTTTATACATTTCTTGCAGGAGACAGGTCTCACCCTCAGGCTGAGGAAATCTATGCATTCTTAGAGAGCATGACTGACCAGATGAAGCAAGCTGGATGTCTGCCTGACATGTCGTCTGTATTTCATGATGTAAAAGAGGACGCGAGGGAACAAATACTCTGCGGGCACAGTGAAAAACTGGCAATTACTTTTGGGCTTCTAAACACATGTCCTGGAACACCTATCTTGGTCAACAAGAACCTTCGTGTTTGTGATCACTGCCACAGTGTTATCAAATTCATTTCCAATGTTGTGAAGCGAGAAATAATTCTCAGGGACATGAACCGCTTCCATCATTTCAAGGATGGACTCTGTTCATGTAGGGATTATTGGTAATGCTCTTTGGAACAAGCAACGGACAAGCTGTTGGCTAGCATTAAGGCAGGCATGCAGTTGTGCCTGGCAATGGGAGCCAAGGACTAGGTATTATATTTCAACATTGCAAGCAGTCATCAACAGTTGATGCATATAGGCCTAGCCTTGGTGAGTGAATAGCAATAGTCGAAAAGACATTTTTTAAGCTAGTATTCATTGTTCATACATTCAAATAGAATATCTCGTGGGGTGCCCACAGTTGTTATGTATATTGAAGTCAGAAATTTGTTTATATTTTAGGTAGTGCAGTGATTCTACAATGTTGCTACCTACACTGGTTCTTTTGAAGACATCATAGAATATTGAGGGCCATGCTATGCATTGAGCGTGGCTTATAAGTTGCAACGATTTATTCTTTCCAGCAGGTAACTCTTGTTGTTACACATTTATATGACTTTTAGCCATGAATTCTCATCTCCCGAGTTTTTACAGCAAGTAACTTACTGTTTGACTCTTGTGGCTTTGCAGAACTGCATTTAAGTTCGAAACGGCACACCCAGTGTGTACCCCATTAAAGTTCGTTCTGAGCTTGCTGCATTTACGAACCAATGATGATCATTGATGGAAAACTTGTTTTTCTATGCTTGCACATTTTGTTTCACTCCCTGCTGCCTGGGATGGCTTCATGCTTCAAAAGGACAAAAAATGTTGCAAAACTACATGTTGAAAATAGGAATGAGACTTCTCTAAACACTGAGGGTGATGTTAAGTCCAAGAATAGCTGTGGTTTTGGTTAAAGATGATTTAAGGTAACTTCTTGATGTCTCATGAGATTTCACTAACATTTCCTGTTCATATGACTGGATTTGCAGTTCCCTGTACTGGGTTTTGTTCTGTTTTCTAGGCATTTTCACAGGAAATTTGCTAAAAATAAATGTCAAACCATGTCTGTTAGAGCTATAAGCATCTATAATTGTTAACTTCAAATGCACATTTATATATGTATTATGGAGGTAAAGAATCTCTTAAAAGTACATTTTTTTAATTTATGGGTACTTTTGCATCTACATGGAAGGCTCTATATCAAATGCCATATAGCCGTCGTTTTGGTATGACACATAGTAGACCCACTGTTAGGTATTTCTATTATTAAGATTACAAGCAGCCCTTGAGACGTGGTTTATCAAATTACTTCATATCCTTGGACACATTTGTGTACAAGGATCAAACTAAATACCATCATCAATACACGAGAAAATAATTCATGTCCTAAGGATATTTAAGTCCAACACTGAGGGTGATTCAAATTGGAGATTCAGTGGACTATGGCTTTTGTCCAGTGGCAATTCTGGATGAAGTTGGAACAGTAGAAAATGTGTCTGCAATATGTATCTTTACCAGGCTCTACCATTTCAGTCGGAGACATTTTACTATGCCACTTGATGCATTAAAACATAAACCTGAGTGATTTGTGGACATTTTATGATTTACCGTGCTTATCTTACTATCTATCTCAAATATGGTTTCAGTTGTTCCTACCATAAATTGAATATAAACGCCTTTCTTTGACATCTAGATGTCGTGGCTGAAGCCTTTGATTTTTGCAGAGAACGATATGGCTGCCAAAGGCTGTAACCGGCTGAAGTAAGCCCAAAATTAAAATACATGTCAACGCAAGGCAGTCACTCTATGAGCATATCAAATGGCAGCTGAGTTCGTCAACAATACTGTTCAAGCTATGCGTGATTTACCTTGGCTGTGTCAGTTAAAATGCGGGATCTCCCATCTTCCTGGCAAGGTATCCTCTGCATCAAGTAAAACCAAATAAAATGATTTTTTCAATTGCCTCCTTACTGAGGTAGATTATGAACAACAATAGGTCTTGATGTCCTTAGCTATGTCGTAAGGATGGTCTAAGAAGCATTCTCAGGATTTTGTTCAATTAACTCTGAATGATTTGGCATGCTGTAATGCGGGTAATCCCTGTTAAGCTAAACATAAGCTTACATAATTTTGGATATTATTTTTAATCATATTTTCTGTTAATATAAGCAGCAATTAATAAAAAAGGGTTAACTTCTTAAAAACTGTTACACAAACACTAAGAACTAACTTCCATAAGGATATAAAGATAGAAAGCTTGATTTTGTTTAATTTTCATCACTCTCAATGATTTGGCATGCCTAGTATAATGCCAGTAATCTCTGTTAACCTAACATTTAATTAATAATAATTTTTTTAAAGAAAATTAGGTGTAACTGAAAGTTGTTACACTAACCATAAGAACTAATTGTAATAAGGATATAAACATAGAAAGCTCGATCAAGAGGTATCCCCTCAGGGTATCTGTATTGGTACTATTGGTGCTTTAGAGATTGCTGGCTGCCTACTATAATGAAAGTAACTAAGATAACTAAAAACAACTAGTGAATACTACACTAGCCACAATGGGGATCTATTGTATGAGACTATGACTTAATACTCACAATGAAATGGAAAAAAGTAATTATCTTGATTAAGAATACACGATGAGAATGAGCAATTATTGCAACAAGAATAGCAAGGTGCATTTGCAACCCAGCCTAGGTAGATATGTCATATCTATAACTTTAATAAATTAAAGTGCTTTTTAAAAATTAAAATAGTCAAATATAATAGTAGAAAACTAAAAAAAGAGGATCATAATAATGATGCAAATCTATAATTTCTTGGGAGGGAGGGAGGTAGGGAAGCAACATGACCTTCCAAAGGATAGGCACCAACGACACAGAGCCAAGACGATCAGATGGGCATATAGAAGGAATATGGAGAAGCCTTGAACCATAATGGCTTGGCCTCTCTATCTTGAAGATGGGCTTTTACATCCTATAGAGTGGTGTCACTTACTTGGTGAATTATGGTAGATATAAAAGACATTATGAAGAAGAATAGGGTTGGTAGGGTGGACACTCAACAAAGGAAAGGAGTTGGTTTTCTTAGACCTAGAACTCTCCAGTCGAGTGCATATATCAAGCCCAAGACTGTGAAGCCTTGGAAATGTAGCTTAGCTCAAATCACATCTTGCAGACATTGTTTGTTGGGCTCTTAGTTTGGAAGTGGTGGGCATTGGTTGGTGGGTTTCTTGAGGGATAATGGAGATGGTAGGGAGAGGAGATTTTCGGGAGGAAGATAAGGTTCAAAAAATAAGGTGTGGGAAGGCCGAGGAAGTTGTTGGGGGTTTTTAAATGTCTTTTTAGGACAATTAAATAGCACTCACATTAATTGTCAAGCTAGGGGTCGTCTTTTATTTCATAGCTATGTGCAAAGTCTATGCAGGCTACAATTTCCTCTATAATGCTGGTGATTCTAAATGATCATGCAGTGAATGAATGGGAAGCTCAATCAATTAATTCTTCTTGAAGAAGACACACCTCCAAGCTGTTCTATCTAAAGCCTTATAAAAAGTCATAAGAAAGGAAGGCTGCACTTAATCCAAAAAACTCTTGCCTGAAAAGATGATCATGCACAACATGCATTCAGAAGGAAGTCACTCTAATCCACACAACTCCTGTTGGAAAGAAATCGAATGTAAATAACCCAACATGATCCAGGGGGTCATTCGTCATGAAAGTACACTGATCCAAATAAAGGAGAAAATGGTACAATGCCAGTGAAGTAGCAATGCATACATGGCTATTGGTTATGGTATATAAAATCAAAGCTTCGCTGTATAAGTTTTCAACACATCCAATGTATAACTAAACGGTTCCTTGCAACGTCGACAGCATTTGTAACATGGAGTGCGCATTTAGTGACATAGTCATCGCATGGAATTATTCCATAACCGTTTAGAGTTGGGTGCGCAGTTTGTTCACACGATTAGTTGTAACATCGGGTGGTTGCAACATTTGGTGGATGGTTTATCTGGCAGTTATACCATTCGATGCAACATTTGTTTTGGCGGATCACAGATTTGGTCGAGTTGTAATATGGTTCAATGAATGGCGAGTATAACATTTGGTACATCCGTTGCAACGTTTTGGTGGGCGAATCCAATGCGCCTAAATCGGGATTTGTTATCAAAAATCTCGCAGAGTTGAAATCCAATGCGCCTAAGTTGGGATTGAACCCTCGACCTGTACCTTTATAACCAAGGGTTTTCAGCCAGAGGACGGAGGAGAAATTCGTTTCAATTTGTCCAGCATTCCGTTTTGAACAACTGCCAGAGGACGCAGCCAGAGGACGGAGGAGAAATTCGTTTCAATTTGTCCAGCATTCTGTTTTGAACAACTGCCAGAGGACGC
>ML784722.1:904160-954344 GCA_009831015.1 Picea engelmannii | reverse complement strand
AGGGAATGCACCTGCTATAATTAAAAAGAAAGTCTATTTATCAAAAGAAATCCAATGATGCACAATCCTCAATCAAAACTTCAACCAAAAGTAACAACAATGACACAAGTCCTCGATTCTTTCTAATAATCAATCAAACTCTACAAGTAACAACCCATACATTTAACAAAGATTAGGAACAAGTAACAACTCACATGAATAAAAAATAACTACAAAAATTGAAATTATGAAACAATCTATGATAATCTACTAAAAGAACAAATAGAATTACAGTACTTGATTAGTGAAGGGGGCCCTTCCTTCACCAATCAGGGTTGCCAAAAAAACTCACAAATGGATACTTAGATAACACGAACCAACATACTAATATATTATAAAAATGATGATACAATGAGTTCACCAGACTTTGCTACACACTCTGTTATCTTCTCATTCAACCCCCTCAACCCAAGAGGGCTCCTATTATTTATACATCTCTAGATAACAATATTTATAATTAGAATATTTGATTTGATCAATACATAGCACAATATCTGTTGCACATTCGTGTTGTTATAACCAGTGTACAAAAGAGTGTTTTGTTACATCATCAAAACCACGAGTAGTTACAATAGCTGGTACTTCCACCCCTTTTGAGGACTCATCCTTGCCACACCGACGTCTTTCTACTCCTATACTTGAGCATCGATCGAAAGCCAAATGCTCAAGTATCAATGGAATCGTGGAAGTGGCAACATCATGGTTCAAGAAGCGACAACATGTAGAAGTAACAACATATCAAAAAGGGACATCATCTGAGTTGGTAAAGGAGTAACAACATCAAATCCTTGAATGAACATAACATGTTATCAGCCTACAAGTATATGCTTCCAAGCCATCTCATTAGTAAACCCAACATCAAGTAAGGAACCACTTAACAACCTATATTACTACTTAAATAATGCAATTCATAAAAAGGTTGTACCTTGGTTTAAAACATGAAGTCACATGAAATATATTGTCAAAAGAGGGTAAAAGATGACTTAAAGTATCGCCAAAATAGGGTAAATGGATGGAAAAAAGGGTACAAATCAAGGGCCCAACATCTCCCCCCAACTAGCCCTGTTGCATATCCTTTTGCAACCAATTGCTATCTGAGATCATGATTAGCCCAAGAGTAGGTTTCATGTAGTGTGTTAAGTTGGTAGGCCTCATGCATTTCTTCCCTAACGACCCTGAAACCTGCTAACACCATAGCTTCCATACCCCAATTTTTCTCTATCACTGCCAATTCGTACATGGGATGATACCTATCTATTGGTAACCAAATTAAAGGGAAATAAAACTTCAAGTCAATCCATCGGGGGTTTTTCTGTTCAATACACTAAATGTATCTATTCAATCGTCCCATGGCTCTTCTGAAGTTTGGAAAACCAAAGGGTTCCTTGGTTTTGATTTCCACTGTAGATGACTCCCATCTTTTTTTGTAGCCCTCCAAGGCCTCATATGCTGAATTGTTGATGCAACCAACACACTGGTTAATTACCTGTTCCTGAAGGTTTACAACTAGCCTTCAAAGGTCAGTGGATGAAAATGAGGTTTTGAGACCTGATGGCATCATTTGCTTGTCCAGGTTTTGCCCTAACTTTTAGCTCACATGTGGCCTGGTTCCTTTCTACATTTTCTTGGGTCAATTTCCACTTAACCTAATGCAGTAGGTAGGACACAAACATTCGCAACTCGAGGTCTCCTATATAAGGTGCAAGATTAAACCCTCATTCACATGGCATGATAAAATCATGAAAATAAAATTCACACAAATTGTATTGTGTGATCTCATCATCTTCATAAAAGGCCCTCCTGGAAGCCTTAGCATGTGTGAACATGTAAGGTCTATCCTCGATTATGGCTGTGAGCTAAAAAAGGATGAACTGCTCTTGAAGAAACAAAGCATACAAAGGAGAAGACATTCTATAGTTCAACAAATCTTGAATGAATGAGCCTATCTTATTCTTTTCTTCCTTCTGCTTCTTAACTTGATCTTGTGCATCCATGCGCTTCTTTCGATCTTCTTCCCATTGCTCCTTTTCTATCCTGTAAATGGTTAGTTCATTTGCCCTTTTCCTTTCCATGTTTCAAACAATTTGTTGATGTTCCTTGAGGGGGACCATGCCCTCTTGGTAGGACATTGCCAATTCCTTCCATTTATCAATCTTTTCTTGTAAAAATAAAGGAGAGAGAAATTCAAAGGTAAAAACTCCAACTTCCCTGGTTTCTACTTCTGTCTATGTAGATGTTGTTTTGAACTTTATATCTTGGGGTGAATATCTCGTAGGTCTAAAAATATCTACCCAAACTAAGTAGGGATCCTCCTTTGGTTTCTTAGTAGCCTTTTTTCTCAGAGAGGTCACTTTATCAAAGGTTTTGGTTGCACCAACAGGGGTGTTTAACCCTGCAATCTTGAGCAACTCCCTAATTCGTCTCTTCAATTCATTAATTTTCTGTCTTAGTTTCAAAATTTTCTTTTCAATTTCACAACTTGCTTAATCAAAGAGGGATGTTTCTTCTTACCTTTCATGGCATCCATCGTGCTAGGTTCCCCTTCTTCCATCTTTACTTTGACTGGTTCTTATGCAACGTCCTTAACATTGACTAGTTCTTCCCTGGCTAGTTCTTCAATGGTTGGTTCTTATGTAACAACCTTATCATTAGTTATCTCGTCCATGCCTGGTTCTTGTGTATTAGACTCAATATTAATTTGTTTTGTGGTGGCTGGTTCTTGCGTAACAACCTCCGCATCAATCATTTCATCCATGCTTGGTTCTTGTGTGACAAGCTCAATATTAACTTGTTTTGCAGTGGCAGGTTCTTATGTAATAGCCTCCGCATCAATCATTTCCTCCATGCCTGGTTCTTGTGTGACAAGCATGGCACCCCTTGTAATTGTTTCTGGTGTTGCGGTCCCTTCTTCCGCGCCAAGTACAACTTCGACATTATTTGTTACTTCGACAACTGGTTCTTGTGTGATAGTCGAATGACTAACTGGATCTAGTTCATAAGTGGCTGCAAGAGGGTTCCCTTCCTCAGGCTCATTTGTTATGGCTTCCGTATCACCAATTCCCCCAAAGTTGGTTCTTGTGTAACATCTAAGGGGTTGATGATAGGTGGTTCCCCTCTCACTGGTTTAGGACCCATTGATCTTGTCCTCCTCCTAGGCAAGAATGCCACAAACTCCACACCTGATCTTTTTCTACTTTTCGACATAGTCAGTGTTGCGGGTTGTTCTTCCTCAACTATACATGGTTGCCAATTCTCTTATGGAGGACTCTTCTCAATGATTTCTACATCACTATCCACAGATGGCTGCATGGGATGGTCAGAGCCATGTTCTTCAACTTCTTTAGGGTCGTCATCCTAGTCAATTTCCCCTGTGGTTTCTGCTGCATCATTAGTCTCCCTTGTTTCCATCTCACCTTGCTATTCACCCTGCCTCACCTCTTCCTGTTGTTCCTCCACAGACTCTTCCGGTAGTCCCAGGAATTGCCTCCATGTCATTTGAGTGCTTCCCAAGGCATCAAGAATCAAGATTTTAACCAAATCGTGGTTTGTAATTGCTGTTAAGGGATGCTTTGCACTTCTCAAAGAGCGTGCCATAAGTTGCAAGGATCTTAGTAGGAAATATGGGATGTTCAATTGAACATTATGCCTTACATGCGATAACAATTTGAGATGATAGGAAAATATTACCTGGTAGTAGCCCTTGCATGTCAGGTACTTTTGGATGAATAGAGCCACATCCTTCCATATAGCAGGTAAGGACTCCCGCACATATCCTTTCCCTTGATGCTACAAGAGTTCTTCTTCTCTGCTAAATTCTTCTGCTGCATGTGCCAGGGATGACCTCCTGCAAAACCACTACTCACCTTCTTGTGGGAGCCCCATCACCCTTGCTATGATCTCTTCTATTACAACAACCTCCATGCCTCTCACCATGGACTTTTCGCCAATTAGGTTCTGGGCGAACTCCAGTGTTGCTTCCATATCAAATCCTTGCAATCTTTCGAAATATACTATCCACCTTGCATCTTGAAACAATTGATAAACTGCTCTATTTTGCTATAATTCCTCCGTGTCCTTTGGTTCACGGCGTACCGCTGATCCTCCCATTTTGTGGGTTATAGTTGGCCCAATTGGTAGCTTCGGGTGGTCTTACTGTAGTGTTGTAGCTACAACTAGTTTCAGTTTGTGCATGCAAGGAAATATGAGGGGTGGCGTAGGATTTTTGTTCAAATTTGGCAAGTTTTGATTTGAATTTAATAGGTGCATGCGCTTTTGTCCATGTCCCAATCGGGAAATATGGGTGTACAGGTCTTGGCATCGACACCTCCCCCCAACTGACAGATTGGGCGTCCACGTCCATTCATGGAGAATAGTGACAACCAATCCATAAATTACAATTATTCTAAGTAATAATGAGGTGTTAAGTCAAATCATACCTGTCAGGGCTTACCATAAGTCGCCGTAAATTGTGGTATGTGCGACAATGATGGACATGACTTGATTCACAGTGGTGTAATGATGTCGAAGATCCTGCGACGATAACTTGTGATGACTCCATATCGGTGAAAAGTAGCCATGACAACTCTCAAATTGGTGGTGGACTTGGCAGAAATTTTGGTGGACAATGTGCAACAACAAATGACAAGTTGCAGCAGTGTAGAGTATGCTAGAATCGTGTTTTTAGTTTGGACATGACAAACCTCTAGTCGCACTGGAACTGAAAATTTGAAAAAGAAGGCACAACTTGAATGGTGATGTTTATGATAATGCTAATACATTGTGTTGCTATTTGGACGGGTTCCAACATTGTCCGTGCTGAAATTTATACAAGTTTCAACTGTTGATTGCACTGTTTATTTGGTGCCTTGTGCTGTTATTTAGACAAATTTCAACAATTGGTCATGCTATTACTTGATAAGTTTGAACAATTGATCGTGCTGTTACTTGACAAGTAACAAATTTCTACAGAAGTTACAATATCATTTTTGTAGAATAAAAAAAAATTCATACTATCCCAGAATTGAAGATTTAACATGAATATTTTATTTGGAACAAAAAATGACTGAAAAAGAACTATATATATATATATATATATATGAATTATTATTATTATTTATTTCATTATTATTTTTGTTTTTAAATTAGATGTCAGCCATTAGCAAGTTGGTTTTCAACTAACCTCTGTACAACTGTGCCCTTGAGGGGTTTTCACAATTATATATATATTATTTTTTTTAAGAAGTTGAAGGTGTGGAGGACTATCCTTCCTCATACATCATTTCTACGCGTCGGATGGAAGAAATATGTTTGATGAAAGAGTCCCTCGAGGTCAGATGATGATATAACCGCAAACGATGTCCATTGAAAAGTAGAGGGGTGCGTTCTCCGTCTACGGTTATCAATTTAACAGTTCCATTGTCGAAAACTGTATCTACCTCATAAGGGCCTAATCATCTTGTGAAAATTTTTCCTTTAAAATCTTTAAACTTGGATTCATACAAAGGTGCCCAATGTCCTGGATGAAACAAATTCTTTTTGATGAGCTTGTCGTGCCACTTTGCATGTTGTTGTTGCACAATATCAATATGCTGCAATGTAGCCAAATGGATTTCATCAAGCTCATTAAACTATTCTAATCGATGCTTTTGTGCTGCTGTAAAAAATGGACTAACTTGTACAACAATTTTGAGTGTGCTGACTTCAATTTCAATTGGAAATATTGGACACTGACCATACACCAACTCAAATGGAGAGAAGCCCATTGTATTTCACCAAGTTGTCTTGTAAGCCCATAGAGCTTCCGACAATCGATCAACCTAATCTTTGAAATGACTAGCCACTGTCTTTGTGAGAATATTTTCCAATACTTTATTGGTGCTCTCGACCTGCCCATTTGCTTGCAGGTGATAAGGAGAAGTGACTCGATGCAAAATCCAATATTTCTCGAGAAGTGCCTCAATCTTGTTTCCTATGAACTTTGCTCCTCAATCGATAACTATTTCACTTGGCACCTCATACCGAACAAATATTTCTTCAAACATGAAGTCCATAACAACTTACTCTATAAATTTTGAGAGAGCCCTTGCCTCTACCCACTTTGTTATGTAGTCTGTGCATACTAGGATATAAGATTTCTGATGTGATGAGGGGTTGATCAGGCCCACAAAATCAAGAGCCTTCTTCTCGAAGGGTTCTATTACCAGTTGTGTTTGTAATGACATCTCTATTTGGATTGAATGGGTTGGCCCATCCACTGGAAGCTATCACAACCTTTTACATATTTTTTTGCATCGTGGAATATAGTGGGCCAATAGTAACCCATGTGCAATGCTTTATCGCTGGTTCTTTTGTCTGCAGAGTGTCCTCCACAAGGGCCATGTTAAGAACCAAATACCAAAATAGCATAAAAAAACCTTAGAATAAGTACTCAACACCTTGAAAAAGAGAGAATTTTAGATAATAAGCCTCTTCGAGGGGGAAACCTCCTTATACACCACATAAATTTCCAAATACTGGATTATTCCAAATGAAAAGGTCTCATTGGAATATATAGGAGACTAGGAGGTACAATTACAACTAATGGACCCAAGACAACATAAATAAAATAACATTACTAATGTAATATGCCCCAATTAAGGGGTAATGTGTCACTATTTAGGGCTTAACATGCCCCTCCCCTTCAACCAAGTGTTGTCCGCAATGCTTGAGTAATTCTGGATGCTTCTGTATAAAAGACTCATCTTCCGAAGTGGAATATTCAGCAGGTAGTTTCCTTCACTTAATGAGATACTCTAAAATGGATCTATTCCTCAGCTGGCGAATTCTTGTGTCAATGATAGCTTCAGGGTCCAATATGATTTTTCCTTCCTCGTCAAGTTTTGGCAATATAGTTTGAACTAGGATCTTGTCACCTATAACCTTCTTTAACCATGAAACATGGAAAACTGGGTGTACTCGCAAAGATGCAGGCAACTCCAATTTGTATTCCATAGTACAAATCTTTTGCAAACCCTTATAAGGACCATAGTACTTTGGTGATAATTTATTATCCTTCTTAGCTTGCTTGAGGGACCTCTGTGTACATGGTTGTAGTCTTAAAAATACCCAATCCCCCACTGATACAGATTATTTTCGGCACAAAATGAGAGTGAAGATATAATAAATAAATGTACAGAGTTATCTCGGATATCCAATAATATAATAGAAATATATAAGAGGTGCAACCATAAACACAAAGATACAATAATACACAATTTATATTAATGATCGAAATGTACAAAACTGTAGAAATACAGAGTGAAAGACTCGCTAGAATGGTGGAAACTTATCTCTGGGAAGAGATGTGACGGCTACTCACATCCACAAAAACATGGATTACAATGAGGATCTAAAGAAATTTTTAATATAAAGAAAGTAAAAAGCCCTAACCCCAGAAGATGAAAAACCAACAGTTTTGTGGGCCCTGTTTTGGGTAGTTTGATGTATCAACTTCCCGGGGGCGTAACTTTGGCATATGATATCCTTTTTGGGCACACAATAGCTCATTGGAAAGGTATTATCGAGGAGATTCATTTTGGGGGTTCAATGAGAGCCTTCAATTGTCATTGAGGTGCTCGATCCCGAAAAATCTTCATTTAGGCCCTCAAAATGGCCCCGAAAAGTTTAGGAACCAAAAACCTTCTAAAAATTGTAAGTTGCCAGAACACTGTTTTATGCCAATTGGAATAGGTGGGTGGCCACTGATATCCACTTGCATCAATCCTCTTTCCTTAGGAAGCAATGGTCTCCATTGTGTTGATTTCTTGGGGGAGAAGGGAAAGCGATTGCTAAATCTGAAGCTTGGTGGGTTTCTTTCCTTGGTGGAGACGTTGCGCTGTTTGGTTTGTGGAAGGTTGTCACAAACATGTTGCTGTCAGGGTTGAATTTGTTCAACCAGTCAAACTACATGAGATGTCTGTGTCCAGAAGAAATCTTTGCGCTTTGCTACAATCTTGTCAACCTGCTTCTGTTGGATAGAAAGTTCTTAGACCGAGGCCGTAGTGGTTGTAGTGTCCTTTTGTTTACCTTTTGAATAGATTGTGAAGAAACTGAATTTTGTAGTATGAGATACTACCTTGCGGCATTGTTTAGGTGGGACAGTAGTTGGAACTACCTCTAGTATCCTATAGAGATGACCCCCTAGAGTAAAAATAACACTACATGGTCGAGACTCATAAATAACATGGCGATTTCACATATATGGTTGGCCCAAGAGAACATCACAGACATCCAGTGAGGCAACATTACATAATACCTCATCCTTGAAGGGATGGATGCCGTATGACAATCGACACTCTTGGCTGACATGAGGATCTCGTCCCTAGCGAAGCCACTCGATGTTGTATGGCTGTGAGTGTGGTGTTGTCGACAATCTCAATTGTTTGACGACCTCTGCTGAGATTCGGTTCTTATGGCTTCCGCTATCAACAATAAAATGCAGTGGGGTCCCCTTCACCCACATATGTGAATGAAAAAAGACGCTCCCCCTCTTTAGGATCTGCTGGTTCTTCTGGTTGAATTGTCACGGTCGAGAAAATAGCAGTGGGGCTTGTGTCAATGATTTGTCTTCTACCAATATTTTTTGAATCAGGGTTCGAGTCCTTATCTTTGATCTCGACCACCAATGATTGTTTTGAGTGACATTCATCAGTGTTGTGCCAAGAGATTTTGTGGAAATCACACCATTTTTTAGTTTCCTTTTTCGTCTTTCTGTTACCATTCTTTTGCTGTGGATTAGACTTGTTTTCTGAAGGCTAGTTGTTAGGGATGTCTTTACCATACTTTGGTTGTTGTGTATTTTCAAACCCGAACTCCTGCTTGTTCTGGTGCTTAAATTTCTGCTCAATTTTAACAACATATCAATAAGCAATACCCAGTGATGAGATGTCCAAAAAATCTATTTTAGTTTGGATGTATCTATGTAGAGACCCATGGTATTTCAGAACCAGATGTCGCATAGAGTCTTTGATACCCATCTTGGTGCGCAAGGTATTGAAGGTATTGGTGAACTCCGACACTGCTTGGCCCCTCTCTTGTCGTAGTGTGGTCCATCTCATGTACTAGTCGTCATAGTTGCCAACAAGGTAATATTGTTCCTTGACCACATCCACAAAAAAGTCTCAAGTGAGCTCAACCCCATATATTCCAGAATCCTCTGTGGAACTTTACTCCTAGTAATTTTCCCACCAATGTTTGAAATGGGGGAGAGCCTTAAGGAGTGCGAAGGTGATCTTTTCCCCATCGGAGAAATTATGAACAATGAAATAACCTTCTAGCAGGTTTAACCATTTTTCTAGGGCAATCGTATCTATCTGTCCTTCAAATATGAGAATATCAAAATTAACTTGTAACTTGAAAGGTGACGTGCCTCCAAAGTAGCCACTTGATGAAGATGTGTGTGTTGTTATCGACAGGTGTTGAAGGATGTGGGGAAAATTATCCATCATTTCATCCCTCTGTCGCGTGAGAGCTTACTGAAGGAACAGATTAATAGAATCTTCTGCTCTGTCGTTTTTCTTTTCTTCCAACATGGAGGGTTTCTTGGGTGTGGGAGAGCGATTTTCCTCAAGAGAGACAAGCTCAAGACCTAACTTTCTATACTCGGACCTCGTCGGGGGCATGCAATGAAAAAAAAAAATCGATCAAGAGCAGCCTGCTCTGATACCACTGATCCAGATTATTTTTTGCACGAAATGAGAGTGGAGATATAATAAATAATTGTACATATATATCTCATATATCCAATAATATAACATAAATATATCAGAGATGCAACCATAAACACATAGATACAATAATACACAATTTATATTAATGAACGAATTGTACAAAACTGTAGAAATATAGAGTGAAAGACTCATTAGAATGGTGGAAGCTTATCTCTGAGAAGAGATGTGAAGGATACTCACATTCACAAGAAATGGATTACAATGAGGCTCTAAAGACCTTTTTAACATAAAGAAAATCTAAAACCTTAACCTTAAAAGATGAAAAGCCAACAATTTTGTGGACCCTGTTTTGGGTGGTTTGGTGTATCAACTTCTCGTGGGTGTAAATTTGGCATATGATATCCGTTTGGGGTGCACAATAGCTCGTTAGAAAGGTATCATCGAGGAGATTAATTTTGGGGGTTCAATGAGAGACTATGGCTATCATTGAGAGCCTCAATCCTGAAAATACTTCATTCAGGCCCTCAAAATGGCCTCGAAAGTTTAGGAATCGAAAACTTGCTAAAAATAGTAAGTCGCCAGAAGACTGTTTTGTACTAGTTGGAATAGGTGGTGGCCACCGATATCCACTTGGATCAATCCTCCCTCCTTAGGAAGAAATGGTCTTCATTGCGTTGATTTCCTGGAGGAGAGGGGAAAGCAATTGTTGAATCTGAAGCTTGGTGGATTACTTGATTTGTTGGAGACATTGCACTGCTTGGTTTGTTGAAGGCTATCATGAATCTGTTGTTGGCGAGGTTCAATCTGTTCAACTAGTAGGGCTACATGAGA
Organism: Picea engelmannii; assembly: GCA_009831015.1. Lineage (NCBI taxonomy): Eukaryota > Viridiplantae > Streptophyta > Pinopsida > Pinales > Pinaceae > Picea > Picea engelmannii. Next base: position 943,767 of record ML784722.1, on the reverse strand, counting down.
TGACTTTCTGCAGAAGGAATCTTTTTGGTTTGTTAGAATCTTGTCAATATGATTCTGTTGGATAGAAGGTGCTTGGACCGAGGCTGTAGTGGTTGTAGTGTCCTTATGTTCACCTTTTGAACAAATTGTGAAGAAGCTGAATTTTATAGTATTAGATACTACCTTGCGGCATTGTTTAGGTGGGATAGTAGTCGAAACTACCTCTGGTATCTTGTAGAGATGATCCCCAGAGTAACAATGACACTACAGGGCGAGACTCATAAATAGTATGATGCTTCCACATATATGGCTGGCCCAAGAGAAAATCATAGACATCCAGTGGGGAAATATCACATAATACCTCATCCTTGAAGGGCTGCATGCCGTATGAAAATCAACACTGCTCGCTGACACAAAGATCTAGTCCTTGGCGTAGCCACCCAATGTTGTATGGCTGTGAGTGTGGTGTTGTCGACAATCCTAACTGTTTGACGACCTTTGCTGAGATGTGGTTCTTATGGCTTCCATTATCAACAATAAAATGTAGTGGTCTCCCCTTCACCCATATCTGTGAATGAAAAAGACACTCCCCCTCTTTAGGATCTGCTGGTTCTTCTAGTTGAATTGCTGCGGTCGTGACAATACCAGTGGGGTTTGCGTCGATGATTTGTTTTCTACTAGTATTTTTTGAATAACATTTTGAATCAGAGTTCGGATCCTTATCTTTGATCTTGATCACCAATGACTATTTTGAGCGACATTCATCGGTGTTGTGCCATGAGCTTTTGTTGAAATTGCACCATTTTCCAGTGTCCTTCTTCGTTTTTCCGTTGTCCTTCTTTTCCTGTGGCTTGGACTTGTTTTCTGAAGGCTAGTTGTTAGGGCTGTCTTTACCATACTTTGGTTGTTGCGGATTTGCATAACCGAACTTTCGCTTGTTCTGATGCTTAAATTTCTGTTCGATTTTAACAACGTATCGATAAACACACCCAGTGATGAGATGTCTAGAAAATCCATTTCAGTTTGGATGTATCTGTGTAGAACCCCATGGTATTTTAGAACCAGATGTCGCTCAGATTTTTTGATACCCAGTTTGGTGCACAAGGTATGGAAGGTATTGGTGAACTCCGACATTGCTTGGCCCCTATCTTGTCGTAGTGTGGTCCATCTCATGCACTTGTCGTCATAGTTGCCAACAGAGTAATATTTTTCCTTGACCGAATCCACAAAAAAATCCCAAGTGGGATTGATGCCATATATTCCATAATCCTCCATGGAACTTTACTTCTAGTAAGTTTCCCACCAATGTTTGACACGGGAGAGATCCTTAAGGAGTGCGGAGGTGATCTTTTCCATGTTAGAGAAATTATGAACAAAGAAATAACCTTTTAGCACATTTAACCATTTTTGTAGGGCATCTGCATCTATCTGTCCTTCAAATATGGGAATATCAAAATTAAATTGTACCTTGAAAGACGATGTACCTCCAAAGTGACCACTTGTTGAAGACGCATCTGTTGTTATTGACATGCGTTGAAGGATGTGGGAAAAATTCTCCATCATTTCGTCCCTTTGTCGCATGAGAGCTTGCTCAAGCAACAAATTAATAGAATCGTCTTCTCTGTCGTTTTTCTTTTCTTCCACCATGGATGGTTTCTTGGGCGTGGGAGAGAAATTTTCCTCAAGAGAGACAAACTCGAGACCCAACTTACTATACTCGGACCTCGTCGAGGACATGCACTGATAAAAAAAAATGATCAAGAGAAGTCTTCTCTGATACCACTGATCTGGATTATTTTCGACACGAAATGAGAGAAAATATATAATAAATAAATGTACAGAGATATCTCAGATATCCAATAATATAACAAAAATATATCAGAGATGCAGCCATAAACACAAAGATACAAAAATACACAATTTCTATTAATGAGCAAAATGTACAAAACTGTATAAATACAGATTGAAAGACTCGCTAGAATGGTGGCTTTTTATCTCTGAGAAGATATGTGATGATTACTCACATTCGCGAGAAGATGGATTACAATGAGGTTCTAAAGGCCTTTCTAATATAAAGAAAATCCAAAAGCCTAACCCTGGAAGATGACAAGCCAATAGTTTTGTGCACCCCGTTTTAGGTGGTTTGGTGTATCAACCTCCTTGTGGCATAACTTCGGCATAAAATATATGTTTGGGGCACATGATATATGAAGCTTGGTGGGTTGCTTTCCTTTCTAGAAACATTGCGCTATTTGGTTTGTGGAAGTCTGTCACGAACCTATTGGTGGCAGGGTTGAATCTGTTCAACAAGTCGAGCTACATGAGATGATTGTGTGCAGAAGAAATCTTTGCGCTTTGCTGCAATCTTTTCGAACTACTTCTATTGGATAGAAGGTGCTTGGACCGAGGCTGCAGTGGTTGTATTGTCCTTCTGTTCACCTTTTGAACAGATTGTGAAGAAGCTGAATTTTGTAGTATGAGATACTACATTGCGAAACCATTTTCTAGTTTCCTTCATCTTTCCATTACCCTTCTTTTCCTGTGGCTTGGATTGGTTTTCTGAAGGATGGTTGTTAGGGTCGTCTTTACCATACTTTGGTTTTTGCGGATTTGCAGACATGAACTCCCACTTGTTATGGTGCTTAAATTTCTGCTCGATTTTAACAACATATGGATAAGCAACACCCAATGATGAGATGTCCAGAAAATCCATTTCAATTTGGATGTATCTGTGTAGAGCCCCACGGTATTTTAGAACCAGATGTCACTCAGAGTATTTGATACCCATCTTGGTACATAAGGTATGAAAGGTATTGGTGAAATCCAACACTGCTTGGCCCCTCTCTTTCTGCAGTGTGGTCCATCTAATATACTGGTCGTCATAGTTTTCAACAGGGTAATATTGTTCATTGACCACATCCACAAAAAAATCTCAAGTCGGCTCAGCCCCATATATTCCAGACTCCTCTGTGGAACTTTTCTCCTAGTAAGTTTCCCACCAATGTTTGACATGGGGGAGATCCTTAAGGAGTCCGAAGGTGATCTTTACCCTGTCGGAGAAATTATGAACAAAGAAATAACCTTCTAGTAGATTTAATCATTTTTCTAGGGCATCCACATCTATCTGTCCTTCAAATACGAGAATATCAAAATTAACTTGTACCTTGAAAGATGACGTGCCTCCAAATTGGCCACTTGATGAAGACACCCCTGTTGTTATCGACAATCGTTGAAGAATGTGGAAAAAATTCTTCATCATTTCGTCCCTCTGTTGCATGAGAGATTGCTCAAGCAACAAATTAATAGAATCATCTGCTCTGTCGTTTTTATTTTCTTCTACCATGGAGGGTTTATTGGGTGCGAGAGAGATATTTTCCTCAAGAGAGACAAACTCGAGACCCAACTTGCTATACTCAGACCTTGTCAGAGACATGCACTAAAAAAAAAACGATCAAGAGGAGCTCACTCTGATACCAGTGATCCAAATTATTTTCAGCACGAAATGAGAGTGCAGATATAATAAATAAATGTACAGAGATATCTCAGATATCTAATAATATAAAAAAAAATATCAGAGATGAAACCTTAAACACAAAGATACTTACACAATTTCTATTAATGAGCGAAATGTACAAAACTGTAGAAATACAGAGTGAAAGACTCGCTAGAATGGTGGCGGTTTATCTCTGAGAAGAGATGTGACGACTACTCACATTTTCAAGAAGATACATTACAATGAGGCTCTAAAGGCCTTTTTAACATAAAGAAAATCGAAAACCCTAACCCCGGAAGATAAAAAACCAACAATATTTAGACCCTGTTTTGGGTAGTTTGGTGTATCAACTTTCCAAGGGCGTAACTTTGGTATACGATATCCATTTGGGGCACACGATTGCTCATTGGAAATGTATTGTCGAGGAGATTCATTTCGATGGATTAATGAGAACCTTTGCATATCATTAAGGTGCTTGATCCCTAAAAAACTTCATTTAGGCCCTCAAAATGGGCCCGAAAGTTTAGGAATTGAAAACCTACTAAAAATAATAAGTTTCCAGAAGACTATTTTGTATTAGTTGGAATAGGTGGGTGGCTACCAATATCCACCTGGATCAATCCTCCGTCCTTAGGAAAAAATGGTCTCCATTGCATTGAGTTCTCGGGGAGAGGGGAAAGTGATTGCTGAATCTGAATCTTGGTGGGTTGTTTGCCTTGTTGGAGATGTTGCGCTGCTTGGTTTGTGGAAAAATGTCACGAACCTGTTGTTGACAGGGTTGAATCTGTTCAACCAATCGGGCTACATGAGATGACTGTGTGCAGAAGGAATATTTTCACTTTGCTGCATTCTTATCGACCTGCTTTTGTTGGATAGAAGGTGTTTGGATCGAGGCTGCCATGGTTGTAGTGTCCTTCTATTCACCTCTTGAACAGATTGTGAAGAAATTGAATTTTGTAGAATGAGATACTACCTTGCGACACTGTTTAGGTGGGACAGTAGTCAGAACTACCTCTGGTATACTGCAGATATGATCCCCCAGAGTAACAATGACACTACAAGGTTGAGACTCATAAATAACATGGCGCTTCCACATATATGGCCGACCCAAGAGAACATCACAAACATCCAGTGGGGAAACATCACATAATGACTCATCCTTGAAGGGCTGGATGCCGTATGACAATTGGCATTGCCGACTGACACAAACATCTCGTCCCTTATGAAGCCACCCAATGTTGTATGGTTGCGAGTGTGGTGTTGTCGACACTCCCAACTGTTTGATGACATATGATGAGATGTGGTTCTTCTAGTTTCCACTATCAAAAATAAAATGCAATGGGGTCCCCTTCACCCACATCCGTGAATGAAAAAGGCACTCCCCCTCTTTAGGATTTGCCGGTTCTTTTGGTTGAATTACCGCAGTAGTGACAATAGTAGTGTGGTTCGTGTCGATGATCTATCTTCTACCAGTATTTTCTGAATCAGATTTCAAATCAAGGTTCGACTCCTTATCTTTGATATCGACCACCAATGACTGTTTTAAGTGACATTCATCAGTGTTGTTCCATGGGATTTTGGGGAAATCACACCATTTTTCAGTGTCTTTTTTCGTCTTTCCGTTACCCTTCCTTTCCTGTGGCTTGGACTGATTTTATGAAGGTTGGGTGTTAGGGCCGTCTTTACCATACTTTGGTTGTTGTGGATTTGCAAACCCGAGCTCCCACTTGTTCTGGTGCTTAAATTTATGCTCAATTTTAACAACATATCGATAAGAAACACCCAATGATGAGATGTCCAGAAAATCCATTTCAGTTTGGATGTATCTGTGTAGAGCCCACAGTATTTCAGAAAAATATGTCGCTCAGAGTCTTTGATACCCAACTTGGTGCGCAAATTATGGAAGGTATTGGTGAACTCTGACACTTCTTGGCCCTTCTCTTGCGCAGTTTGGTCCATCTCATGTACTAGTCATCATATTTTTCAACAAGGTAATATTGTTTGTTGACCACATCCACAAAAAAATCCCAAGTGGGCTCGACCCTATATATTCCAAACTCCTCCATGGAATTTTTCTCTGTGTAAGTTTCCCACCAATGTTTGACATGGGGGAGAGCCTTAAGGAGTGAGAAGGTGATATTTTCCCCATCAAAGAAATTATGAACAAAGAAATGACCTTCTAGTAGATTTAACCATTTTTCTAGAGCATCCACATCTATCTGTCCTTCAAATATTGGAATATCAAAATTAAATTGTGTCTTGAAAGACGGTGTGCCTCCAAAGTGACCACTTGATGAATTTATGCCTGTTCCTATCGACATGTATTGAAGGATGTGGGAAAAATTCTCCATCATTTCGTCCCTCTTTCACGTAAGAGCTTGCTCAAGCAACAGATTAATATAATCATATGCTCTATCATTTTTCTTTTCTTCCTCCATGGAGGGTTTATTGGGTGTGGGAGATCGATTTTATTCAAGAGAGACAATCTTGAGACCCAACTTGCTATACTTGGACCTCGTCGGGGACATGCACTGAAAAGAAAAAAAAAAAAAACGATCAAGAGCAACCTGCTCTGATACCACCGATCCAGATTATTTTCGACACAAAATGAGAGCGAAGATATAATAAAGAAATGTACAGAGATATCTCAAATATCCAATAATATAACATAAATATATAAGAGATGCAACCATAATCACATAGATACAATAATACACAATTTCTATTAATGAACAAAATGTACAAAACTATAGAAATACAGAGTGAAAGACTCGCTAGAATGGTGGCAACTTATCTCTGAGAAGAGATGTGACGGCTAGTCACATTCGCAAGAAGATGGATTACAATGAGGTTCTAAAGGACTTTTTAACATAAATAAAATCCAAAACCCTAACCTCAAAAGATGAAAAACCAACAGTTTTGTGGACCCCGTTTTGGGTAGTTTGGTGTATCAAATTCCCAGGGGCGTAACTTTGGCATACAATATCTGTTTGGGGTGCACAATAGCTCATTGGAAAGGTATCGTCAAGAAAATTCATTTTTGGGGCTCAATTATATACTTTGGTCATTATTGAGGTGCTCGATCTCGAATTTTTTTTATTTAGTCCCTCAAAATGGTCCCAGAAGTTTAGGAACCGAAAACCTGCTAAAAATAGTAAGTTTCCAAAAGACTATTTTTTTCCAGTTGGAATAGGTGGGTGACTACCGATATCCACCTGGATCAATCCTCCCTCCTTAAGAAGTAATGGTCTCCATTGCGTTGAGTTCCCAGAGGAGAGGGGAAAGCGATTGTTGAATCTAAAGCTTGGTGTGTTGCTTGCCTTGTTGGAGACGTTGCACTGCTTGGTTTGTGGAAGGCTGTCATGAACCTGTTGCTGGCGGGGTTGAATCTTTTCAACCAGTTGGGCTACATGAGATGACTATGTGCAGAAGGAATCTTTTCACTTTGCTGCAATCTTTTCGACCTGCTTCTGTTGGATATAAGGTGCTTGGATCGAGGCTGCAGTGGTTATAGTGTCCTATTCACTTTTTGAACAAATTTTGAAGAAGCTGAATTTTGTAGAATGAAATACTACCTTGTGAAACTCTTTAGGTGGGAAAATAGTTGGAACTACCTCTGGTATCCTGTAGAGATGACTCTCCAAAGTAACAATGACACTGTGGGGTCAAGACTCATAAATAGCATGGTGCTTCCACATATATGGCTGGCCCAAGAGAACATCATAGACATCCAGCGGGGAAACATCACATAATACTTCATCCTTGAAGTGTTGGATGTCATATGACAATCAAAATTGTTGATCGACACAAAGATCTCGTCCCTGGCGAAGCCACCCGATGTTGCATGGCTGCGAGTTTTGGTGTTGTCGACAATCCAACCTGTTTGATGACCTCTGCTGAGATGTGTTTCTTATGGATTCCTCTATCAACAATAAAATGTAGTGGGGTCCCCTTCACCCACATATGTGAATGAAAAAGGCACTCCCCCTCTTCAGGATTGGTTGGTTCTTCTGGTTGAATTGCTATGGTCAGAAAAATATAAGTGGAGTCTGTGTTGATGATCTATTTTCTACTAGTATTTTCTAAATCAGATTTTGAATCCGGGTTCAGCTCCTTATCTTTGATCTCGACCACCAATAACTGTTTTGAATGACATTCATCGATGTTGTGACATGGGATTTTGCTAAAATCACACCATTTTCCAGTGTCCTTTGTCTTTTCGTTACCCTTCTTTTCCTGTGGATTGGACTGGTTTTCTGAAGTCTGGTTGTTAGGTCCATCTTTACCATACTTTGGTTGTTTCGGATTTTCAAAACTGAACTCTTGCTTGTTCTGGTGCTTAAATTTCTGCTCGATTTTAACAACATATCGATAAGCAACACCCAGTGATGAGATGTCCAGGAAATCCATTTCAGTTTGGAAGTATTTGTGTAGAGCCCCACTGTATTTAAGAACCAGATGTTGCTCAGAGTCTTCTATACCTATCTTAGTGCACAAGGTATGTTAATATTATGGTAGTTGCGGGAGGTATTTACCTCCACGTGTAAACCTGGCGAGAATAGAAGACTCTAGAAAGCAAGAGAAAACCCTAATGAGTTGGCTAATAACCCTAGAAGTCTTCTCAGCTCAAGAAGATAATTTATATTAGGTTATTAGCCTCCAAGAGAAGAAGTCGTCCAGAAATAATAATAATATACTGAACAGACATGTACCCAGAAGGAGAAGTCAACCCCAACAAATATGGTAGAACCACTATAAATACAGGGTGTGAGTTCTCATTTGACACATCTCAATAGTTGCAGAGAGCCAGTTCTGTGCAATGCAATTGTAGTCTTGTGTGTAGGTTTGGAGGAGAGCTGCTAGTGCAGCTGCTGCAACTAGCAGTTACGTTTTGGCTTGGACTATCTCTTAGCTAGGGTTTGGAACATATGATCAGTCTTTGTTGATGCACTATCCTTGGGTAAAGGTGCGCTACCCTTTGTATGGCTATCTAGCCTAGGGTTTTCTTCTAGAGTAATTCTCAGTCAAGGTTAAGGTGCTCGAAGGGTGGATTCGGCCTATGGTTGGGTGATAAGGGTATTGTCAATGGTAAAATGAGCACACAATCGTCTATATTCTAACAGGTTATGGGCCCATACCTTCTTCATTCGGTCTAAACGCTGGAAGGAAACATAGCCACTAGGATATTGAGCTCGCTGAGGAACTGTCGCTAGGGTTACTAGCAGAAGCAACTTCCAAGACACTGTCGCTAGGGTTACTAGCAGGAGCAGTTGCAGAAACCCTAATCCTCTTGATGAGGCACCTTAAGTGAATGGATTGATCTAATCTCCGGATAGATCAATGCACTATAGTCCAGCGCATCTCTTGATACTCTCAGCAAACCAAGACATAAAGTTTGAGTTTATGGTCAAATCTAGGGTTTGACCAAGTCAAAGCAACCATGACTTATTCTATGAAGTCAAAGAACAAGTTAGATGGAGCCTCTAACTTTAGAGCATGGAAGACAAGCATTGACCTCATCCTTACCAAGAATAAAGTGCTGGATATCGTGAAAGGAAAGATAATGAAGCCAGAGTTTGAAGAAGGAAAAGAGAAGGAACCGCAAAATGTTGCAACTATGGAGAAGTTCAAAGACAGTGATATCAATGCTATGAGTATCATAGTGGAATCTATAAAATACCACTTGATACCCTACATCTCCCATCTTGACTCATCGAAGAAGATGTATGATGCCCTAACAAATCTCTTCTCAGTCAGAAACATTGGACAAGTAGTGAGTCTGAAGAATGAGCTTTGTGAAATGAAAATGAACGATGACGACAACATAACATCATACTTTGTGAGAATCTCTCAGTTAAGAGATCAACTACAATCTATTGAAGAAATCATCTCAGAGAAGGAGTTGGTAAACATAGTACTCAATGGTCTTCCCAAGACGTGGGATTCATTTGCCGCAAGCATGAACACAAGAAAGGAGTATCTGACATTTGAAGAACTTTGGACTTGCTGTGCTCAAGAAGAATCAAGGATCAATGAAAAAGAGAAACCCCAAAAGAAGTATGATGATCAAGACTTCACACCAAGATTCAAGAACTTCAGGAACAAAAGGAAGTTTGGTTCAAGGAGGAAGTCAAATCAAGAGAAAGACATTTCAGAAGTACAATGCTTCAATTGTCAAAAGTATGGTCACTACAAGAATCATTGTCTCGAGCTAAAGAAAAGGAAGGAGAAACACAAAGAATCAATTGCCGAAGAAAAAGAATCTACAAAGAAGACTAAGCAGGATGGAAGAGACTTCTTCTTCTAAAGGTAACATAACTCTTCTTACTTCTTGTACATATCTTGTTTGCATAATCTCTGTACATATCTTGTATATCTATCTCTTGGAAGATAATGTGTTCCAAGAAGAACTATACCTATGGAAGAACAACAAGATAAGAATGGATATCATTAGATAAATACACATGAAAGGATGAAATACAAATCATGTGGAAGCTATTGCAAGATAAGCCGAATCAATCATGAAGAGACTTAGAAGAAGCAAAGATAGAAAGAAGTCAACAATCGAGAGGAAATTGGAAAAAGACTTATGACGGTTTGTAGAAGACAACAAACATAAGCGTGGAATCTGTTAGACAAGAGAGCCAATTATATATTGCAAAAGACAACAAGGATGCAGATGGAAGCGTGGACTCTGTTAGACGAAGGGAGCCAATTATATGCACTCTTACATGAAGCAAGGGTTAGGAGGGATCTAATCCTATGATCCATTGAAAATGATGAAGTATATATCCATGGTAGTAACCATGAAAGACAATATGTGTTCAGTTCAAGAAGTCTTCCTCGAAGAGAAGCCTTAAAGTATCCCTGGTTGTCCATCCATATCCGTGACCCTATGATGAAAGGAAGAAGTGGAATCTCTAGGGCATGGAATCTATAAGAAACTCCATGGACCCAAGAGCTAAATAAAAATATGAAGAAGAACATGAAGATTCCAAGAAAGAAAGAGAAATCAGAACAACCAATCATTGTATCAAGAATCACAAGATTACCAGCCTGATATGAACTCACTAAAAGCAATCAAGCAGATGAACTGAAAGTCGTGATAAAGAACAGTGTATGGAAGACTTATGAATGAAAGCATTATGAGACCTAGAACTAGAGGTTCTCCCAGATGGAGGGAGAAGACTATGATGATTACTTGTTCCAGTAAACCAGACTTATCTCCACATGAGTCATTATATCATCTGCAACATCCATGAGTTTGAGTTCTACATCAGATGAATACAAAGAATGTTCTCCAGAGAAATTGAATAAAGAGCGTATGAAGAGAAATATCAAGACTTTGAGGCATACCAGAAAGAGACCCTTGTATGCAAATAGAAGAATATAACTTGGTTGAAGAACCTCCAGTGCACAACAAAAGCATGGTGAAGATTCCCTATAACATCAAGATGATTACTCAGTAGATCAGATCTCATGATGACAGAAGAAGTATCACATGGATATGTTCCAGTTTTCCAACAATGATATACTCTATTGTTCAGATCTACATGAAGCCTTCACAGTGTTCCAGACTAAAGTACATTTGAAATCAAGCATTACATTATCCATGATGAAGTCCAGAAAGGAGAAAATGGTTCTCCAATACATAACTCCACAGATGAGTGGATAAACAGACATTTTGGTAAAGCTTCTATCCAAGATGAAAGAGTTTGCGTACTCAAGATGGAGCTTGTGGAAACAACTTCCTTATTGAAAAAAAAAGGAAGAAATGACTCCCAGGTTGGGAGAGAGCACTGAAAATATTATTGAAGACATTCATTGAAAAATAGTCCATTTTGGACAGATGCTTTCCTGTTCGGAAAGTGGATTGAGATTTCTGAAGGACAGTGACTTCCCATTGTGGTTAACATGGGAAGTAGTCTGATTGATGATGTATCATAGACAACAACTTCCCATTGTGGTTAACATGGGGAGTGGTCTAGGGCAATCTCTCTTCTTGAGGGTTACTCAAGAAGACTGACCCGCCTCACCGGACAACGATTTCTCATTGTGGCTAACATGAGGAATGGTTTGTTTTTGGAGGTTGATGCAGGACAATCTTTTCCTCTTATGGTTAATAGAGGAAATGGTACAGACAATCATTCCTTAGGGTTTGTACATTCTCTCTAGGGTGCACTTTGATTAGTGTAGGAGGAATGGCCTAGGGTGGGGAATGGTCTAGGATCAACAATCAGGGACAAACATTCCTTAAGGTTTATACATTCTCTCCAGGGTGCACTTTGATTAGTGTAAGAGGAATGGTCCAGGGCGGGGAATGGTCCAGGCTCAACATTCCTTAGGGTTATACATTCTCTCTAGGGTGTACTTTGATTAGTGTAGGAAGAATGGCCCAAGGTGGGGAATGGTCCAGGTTCAGAAGAAAGGACAATTATTCTTCCTTGCTTGAGAAGAATAGTCAAGATATCTCATAGTTCTACTCTGAGGGAATATATTCTTTCAGAGCTCAAAGATGTGAGTGAAAGATTGGCCCAAATGATTCAGTTTATATCATAACATTGTTTCTATGCAAGTTGCTATTAGATGTTTGTTATGAAGACTGTATGACAGTAGATGAAGACTACTGTGGTGGATATGTTCCACTGTTCGTGACTATACAATGCTGATCAAGTACTTGTGTGTTACTTGGTGTGGTAGTGTATCATTGGATTGTAGTTATATACTACTATGGATAGACATATTTGTGTTCTATCTTTGTTCTAATTGCCTTGAAGACTATCAACCGTTTATTGGAGATAATCATCATCCAGATGAATGATGAACATAAATTTTCCAGACGAAAAATAGTTCAGAGCATTTACTCTTCTAGATTATAAGAATGACTCTTGTATCACTCTATGGTGTAAGTGACTTATCCAGCATCATGTCTGATTACTTAGATGAAGTATGGTTTCGAGAGATGATGCAGCTGATGGTGATGGTGATGCTCATGATCGAGTCATGAGATAGTCTAAATGACTATGTTGATGCTACCGGGTAAATGGTATGTTTTTGTGCTCAAGACCATTGCATGTAATACCTCCCTAGCTAGGAGGGAGTGTTAATATTATGGTAGCTGCAGGAGGTATTTACCTCCACGTGTAAACCTGACAATAATAAAAGACTCCAGAAAGCAAGAGAAAACCCTAATGAGTTGGTTAATAACCCTAGAAGTCTTGTCGGCTCAATAGGATAATTTATATTAGGTTATTAGCCTCCAAGAGAAGAAGTCGAACATAAATAATAATAATATACTGAACAGACATGTACCCAGAAGGAGAAGTCGACCCCAACAAATCTGGCAAAACCACTATAAATACAGGGCGCCAGTTCTCATTTGACACATCTCAGCAGTTGCAGAGAGCCAATTCTGCGCAATGCAGTTGCAGTCTTGTGCGCAGGTTTGGAGGAGAGCTGCTGGTGCAGCTGCTACAACTAGCAGTTACGTTTTGGCTTGGACTATCTCTTGGCTAGGGTTTGGAACATCTGATCAGTATTTTTTGATGCGCTATCCTTGGGGATAGGTGCGCTACCCTTTGTATGGTTATCTAGCCTAGGGTTTTCTTTCAGAGTAATTCTCAGTCAAGGTTAAGGTGCTCAGAGGGTGGCTTCAGCCTATGGTTGGGTGACAAGGGTATTGTCAATGGTAAAACGAGCACACAATCTTCTATATTCTAACAAGGTATGGAAGGTATTGGTGAACTCCAACACTGTTTGGCCCCTCTCTTGTCACAGTGTGGTCCATTTCATGTACTGGTCATCATAGTTTCCAACAGGGTAATATTGTTCCTTGATTTCATCCACAAAAAACCCTAAGCGGGCTCGGTCCCATATATTCTAGACTCCTTCATAGAGATTTTCTCCCTGTAAGTTTCCCACCAATGTTTGACATCGGGGATATCCTTAAGGATTGCAAAGGTGATCGTTTCCCTGTCGGAGAAATTATGAACAAAGAAATAATCTTCTAGAAGATTTAACCATTCTTTTAGAGCATCCGCATCTATCTGTCCTTCAAATATGAGAATATCAAAATTAACTTGTACCTTGAAAGGCGATGTGCCTCCAAGGTGGCCACTTGATGACGACACTCCTGTTGTTATCGACATGCGTTGAAGGATGTGGGAAAAATTCTTCATCATTTCATCCCTCTGTTGCATGAGAGTTTTCTCTAGCAACAGATTAATATAATCGTTTTCTTTGTCATTTTTATTTTCTTCCACCATGGAGGGTTTATTAGGCATGGGAGAACAATTTTCCTCAAGAGAGAAAAGCTCGAGACCCAACTTTCTATACTCGGACCTTGTCAGGGACAAGCACTGAAAAAAATAAAAAAATATGATCAAGAGCAACCTACTTTGATACCACTGATCTAGATTATTTTCGACACGAAATGAGAGCGAAGATATAATAAATAAGTGTACAGAGTTATCTTTTATATCCAATAATATAACAAAAATATAACATATATGAAACCATAAACACATAGATACAATAATACACAATTTCTATTAATGAGTGAAATGTACAAAACCGTAGAAATATAGAGTGAAAGACTCACTAGAATGGTAACAACTTATCTCTGAGAAGAGATGTGATGGCTACTCACATTCACAAGAAGATGGATTACAATGAGGCTCTGAAGGTCTTTTTAACACAAATAAAATCCAAAACCATAACCCCGGAAGATGAAAAACCAACAGTTTTGTGGACCCTGTTTTGGGTAGTTTGGTGTATCAAATTCCCGGGGGCGTAACTTTGGTATACAATATCTGTTTGGGGTGCACGATAGCTCGTTGGAAAGGTATCATCAAGAAGACTCATTTTGGGGGCTCAATCAAATTCTTTAACAATCATTGAGCTATTCAATCTCGAAAAAACTTCATTTAGGCCCTCAAAATGGCCCCAAAAGTTTAGGAACTGAAAACCTGCTAAAAATAGTAAGTTTTCAGAACACTGTTTTGTGCTAGTTGGAATAGATGGGTGGCCACTGATATCCACCTGGATCACTCTTCCCTCATTAGAAAGAAATGGTCTCCATTGCATTGAGTTTCCATAGGACAGGGGAAAACGATTGCTGAATATGAATCTTGGTGGGTTGCTTGCCTTGATGGAGACGTTGCGCTGCTTGGTTTGTGGAAGGATGTCAAGAACCTGTTGTTGGCGAGGTTGAATCTGTTCAACCAATCAGGCTACATGACATGACTGTGTGCAGAAGGAATCTTTTCACTTTGTTGCAATCTTGTCGACCTGCTTCTGTTGGATAGAAGGTGCTTAGACTGAAGCTATAGTGGTTGTAGTGTCCTTTTGTTCACCTTTTAAACAGATTGTGAAGAAAATGAATTTTGTAGTATGAGATAATACCTTGCGACACTCGTTAGATTGGACAGTATTCGAAACTACCTCTGGTATCTTGTAGAGATGACCCCCCATAGTAACAATGACACTACGTTGTCAAGACTCATAAATAGAACAACACTTCCACATATATGGTTGGCCCAAGAGAACATCAGAAACATCCAGCAGGTCAACATCACATTATACCTCATCCTTGAAGGGATGGATATCATATGACAATCGACACTACTGGCTGACACGAAGATCTCGTCCCTGTTGAAGCCACTTGATGTTGTATGGCTGCGAGTGTGGTGTTGTCGACAATCCCAACTATTTGACGGTCTCTGTTGAGATGCGATTCTTCTGGCTTCCGCTATCAATAATAAAATGTAATGGGGTCCCCTTCACCCACATCTGTGAATTAAAAAGACACTCCCCCTCTTCAGGATCGACTGGTTCTTCTGGTTGAATTGCTGCGGTCGCGACAATAGAAGTGGGGTCTGCGTCGATGATCTGTTTTATACAAGTGTTTTCTGAATCAGATTCTGAATCAGGGTTCGACTCCTTATATTTGATTTCGACTACCAATGACTATTTTGAGAGACATTCATCCATGTTATGACATGAGATTTTGTGGAAATCGCACCATTTTCTAGTGTCCTTATTCGTCTTTTTGTTACCCTTCTTTTCTTGTGGCTTGGACTGGTTTTCTGAAGGCTAGTTGTTAGGGCAGTATTTACCATACTTTGATTGTTGAAGATTTGCAGACCCAAACTCCCTCTTGTTTTGGTGCTTAAATTTCTGCTCAATTTTAACAACATATCGATAAGCAACACCAAGTGATGAGATGTCCATAAAATCCATTTCAGTTTAGATGTATTTTTGTAGAGCCCCATGGTGTTTCAAAACCAGATGTTGCTTGGAGTCTTTGATACACAGCTTGGTGTGCAAGGTATTGGTGAAATATGACACTATTTGGCCCCTCTCTTGTCGCAGTGTGGTCCATCTTATGTACTGGTCGTCAGAGTTGCCAACATGGTAATATTGTTCATTGACCGCATCTACAGAAAAATTCCAAGTGGGCTCGACCCCATATATTTCAGAATCCTCCATAGAAATTTTCTCCCAGTAAGTTTCCCATCAATGTTTGACATGGGGGAGAGCATTAAGGAGTGCGAAGGTGATATTTTCCCTATCGGAGAAATTATGAACAAAGAAATAAACTTTTAGCAGATTTAACCATTTTTCTAGGGCATCCACATCTATCTGTCCTTTAAATATGGGAATATCAAAATTAATGTGTACCTTGAAAGACAATGTGCCTCCAAAGTGGCCACTTGATGAAGATGCGCCTGTTGTTATCGACAGGCGTTGAAGGAAGTGGGAAAAATTCTCCATCATTTCATCCCTCTGTCGCGTGAGAGCTTGCTCAAGAAAAAAGAATAATAGAATTGTCTGCTCTATTGTTTTTCTTTTCTTCCACCATGGAGGGTTTCTTTGGCATGGAAGAACGATTTTACTTAAGAGAGACAAGATTGAAACCCAACTTGCTATACTTGGACCTCGTTAGAGACATGCACTGAAAAAAAAAAAAAAAACCGATCAAGAGCAACCTGCTCTGATACCACTAATTCATATTATTTTCGACACAAAATGAGAGCGGATATATAAGAAAGAAATGTACAAATATATCTCAAATATATAATAATATAATAAAAATATATTAGAAATGCAACCATAAACATATAGATACAATAATACACATTTTCTATTAATGAGCGAAATGTACAAAACTGTAGAAATACAGAGTGAAAGACTCGCTAGAATGGTGGAAGCTTATATCTGAGAATAGATGTAATGGATACTCACATTCACAAGAATATGGATTAGAATGAGGCTTTAAAGGCCTTTTTATCATAAATAAAATCCAAAACCCTAACCCCGGAAGATGAAAAGCCAACAATTTTGTGGACCTTGTTTTGGGTAGTTTAGTGTGTCAACTTTTCACGGGCGTAACTTTGGCATATAATATCCGTTTGGGGCACACAATAGCTCGTTGGAAAGGTATTGTCAAATAGATTCATTTTAGGGGCTCAATAAGATCATTTTCTTATGATTGAGGTGATCCAACTCAAAAAACTTCATTTAGGCCTTCGAAATGGCCTCGAAAGTTTAGGAATCAAAAACCTACTAAAAATAGTAAGTTTTCAGAGGATTGTTTTGTGCCAGTTGGAATAGGTGGGTGGCCACCGATATGCACCTAGATCAATCCTCCCTCCTTAGGAAGAAATTGTATCCATTGCGTTGAGTTCTCAAAGGAGAGGGGAAAGCGATTACTGAATCTGAAGCTTGGTGGGTTGTTTGCCTTGCCGGAGACATTGTGTTGCTTGGTTTGTGGAAGGCTATCATGAACCTGTTGCTGGAGAGGTTCAATCTATTCAACCAATCAGGCTACATGAGATGAACATGTACAAAATGAATCTTTGTGCTTTCCTGCAATCTTGTCAACCTGCTTCTATTGGATAGAAGGTGCTTTGACGAAGGCTGCAGTGGTTGTAGTGTCCTTTTGTTCAAATTTTGAACAAATTGTGAAGAAGATGATTTTTTTAGTATGATATACTACCTTGCGACACTGTTTAGGTGGGACAGTAGTCAAAACTACCTCTAGTATCCTGTAGAGATGAACTCCTAGAGTAACAATTACACTATAGGGTCGAGACTCATAAATAACATGGCATTTCCACATATATGGCTGGCCCAAGAGAAAATCACAAAAATCCAACAGGGAAAAATCACATAATACATCATCCTTGAAGGGATGGCTGTCATATGAAAATCGACATTGCTGGCTGACAAGAAGATCTTGTCCCTGGTGAAGCCACCCAATGTTGTATGGATGCGAGTGTGGTGTTGTCGACAATCCCAACTGTTTGATGACCTCTACTGAGATGCGGTTCTTATAGCTTCCACTATCAACAATAAAATGTAGTGGGGTCCCCTTCACCCAAATTTGTGAATGAAAAAGATGCTCCCCTCTTCAGGATCATCTGGTTCTTCTAGTTGAATTCCTGCGGTAGCAACAATAGCAGTGGGGTCTGCGTCGATGATCTGTTTTCTACCAGTATTTTTTGAATCAGATTCTGAATCAAAGTTCGGATCCTTATATTTGATCTCGAAAACCAATGATTGTTTTGAGCGACATTCATCGGTGTTGTGACATGGGATTTTGTGGAAATCGCATCATTTTGCAGTGTCCTTCTTCGTCTTTTCGTTACCCTTCTTTTCCTGTGGCTTGGACTGGTTTTATGAAGGCTGGTTATTAGGGATGTCTTTACCATACTTCGGTTGTTGCGGATTTGCAGACTCAAACTTTCTCTTGTTTTGGTGCTTAAGGTTTTGCTCGATTTAAACAACATATCGATAAGCAACACCCAATGATGAGATGTCTAGGAAATCCATTTCAATTTGGATGTATCTGTGTAGAGCCCCACGGTATTTCAGAACCATATGTCGCTCAGAGTTTTTGATACCCACCTTGGTGCGCAAGGTATGGAAGGTATTGGTGAACTCCAACACTATTTGGCCCCTCTCTTGCCACAGTGTGGTCCATCTCATGTACTGGTCGTCATAGTTGCCAATAGGGTAATATTGTTCCTTGACCGCATCCACAAAAAAATCCCAAGTGGGCTCGACCCCATATATTCCAGACTCCTCTATGGAAATTTTCTCCCAGTAAGTTTCCCACCAAAGTTTGACATGGGGGACAGGCTTAAGGAGTGTGAAGGTGATATTTTACCTATCAGAGAAATTTTGAACATAGAAATAACCTTCTAGTAGATTTAAGCATTTTTCTAGGGCATCCGCTTCTATCTGTCCTTCAAATATGAGAATATAAAAATTAACTTGTACCTTGAAAGGAGATGTGCCTCCAAAGTGGAAACTTTATGAAGATGCACCTGTTGTTATCGGTAGGCATTGAAGGATGTGGGAAAAATTCTCCATCATTTCATCCCTCTGTTGCGTGAGAGCTTGCTCAAACAATAGATTAATAGAATTGTCTGCTCTATTGTTTTTTTTTTCTTCTTCCATAGAGGGTTTCTTGGGCGTGTGAGAGCGATTTTCCTCAAGAGAGATAAGCTCAAGACCAAACTTGCTATACTTGGGCCTTGTCAGAGACATGCACTGAAAAAAAAACCCGATAAAAAACAACCTGCTCTCATACCACTGATCTAGATTATTTTCAGCACAAAATGAGAGCGGAGATATAAGAAATAAATGTACAGAGATATCTCAGATATCCAATAATATAACGTAAATATATCAGAGATGCAACCATAAACACAGAGATACAATAATGCACAATTTCTATTAATGAACGAAATGTACAAAACTTTAGAAGTACAAAGTGAAAGACTCGCTAGAATGGTGGTAACTTATTTCGGAGAAGAGATGTGACGACTACTCACATTCACAAGAAGATGGATTAAATGAGGCTCTAAATGTCTTTTTAACATAAATAAAATCCAAAACTCTAACCCTGAAAGATAAAAATCCAACATTGTTTCGAACCCCATTTTGGGTAGTTTGGTATATCAACTTACCAAGGGCGTAACTTTGTTATACGATATCCGTTTGGGGTGCACGATAGCTCATTGGAAAGGTATCGTCGAGGAGATTCATTTTGAGGGTTCAATGATAACATTTGGACACCATTGAGATGTTATATCCTGAAATAAACTTCATTTAGGCCCTCAAAATGGCCCCAGAAGTTCAAGAACCGAAAACCTGCTAAAACTAGTATGTTGCCAGAAGACTATTTTGTGCTAGTTGGAATAGGTGGGTGGCCACCGATATACACTTGGATAAATCCTCCCTCCTTAGGAATAAATGGTCTTCATTGTGTTTATTTCTCGGGGGAGAGGGGGAAGTGATTGTTGAATCTGAAGTTGGTGGGTTGTTTGCCTTGCTGGAGACATTGCACTGCTTGGTTTGTGGAAGGCTGTCACGAACCTGTTGCTGACAATGTTGAATCTGTTTAACCAATCGAGCTACATGAGATGATTGTGTGCATAATGAATCTTTGTGATTTTCTACAATCTTTTCGACCTTCTTCTATTGGATAGAAGGTGCTTGGACCGAGGCTGCATTGGTTGTAGTGTCCTTCTGTTTACCTTTTGAACAGATTGTGAAGAAGCTGAATTTTGTAGTATGAGATACTACATTGCGACACTATTTAGGTGGGACAGTAGTCAATACTACCTCATGTATCCTGTAGAGATAACTCTCCAAAGTAATAATGACACTACGGGGTCGAGACTCATAAATCGCATGGTGCTTCTACATATATGGCTCACCCAAGAGAACATCATAGACATCTAGCGGGGAAAAATCACATAATACCTTATCCTCAAAGGCATGGATGTCGTATGGAAATCGACACTGCTGGATGACACAAAGATCTAGTCCTTGGCGAAGCCACCCGATGTTGTATGGATGTGAGTGTGGTGTTGTCAACAATATCAATTGTTTGATGACCTCTTCTGAGATGCAGTTCTTCTGGCTTCCGCTATCAACAATAAAATGCAGTGGGGTCCCCTTCACCCACATCTGTGAATGGAAAAGACACTCCTCCTCTTTAGGATCTGCTGGTTCTTCTGGTTGAATTGTTGCAGTCGTGACAATAGTTGTGGGGTCTGTGATGATGATATGTCTTCTACTAGTATTTTTTGAATCAAATTCCGAATCAGGGTTCGACTCCTTATATTTGATATTGACGACCAATGACTGTTTTGAGAGAGATTCATCGGTGTTGTGCAATGAGATTTTATGGAAATCACACTATTTTCCAGTGTCTTTCTTCGTCTTTTTGTTACCCTTATTTTTTCTATGGTTGAGACTAGTTTTTTGAAGGTAGGTTGTTAGGGCCGTCTTTACCATACTTTGGTTGTTGCAGATTTGTAGACCCGAATTCCTGCTTGTTCTGGTGTTTAAATTTATGCTCGATTATATAAACATATTGATAACCAACACCCAGTGATGAGATGTCCAAAAACTGCATTTCAGTTTGGATGTATCTGTGTAGAGCCTCACAGTATTTCATAACCATATATCGCTCAGAGTATTTATTACCCAGCTTGGTGCGCAAGGTATGGAAGGTATTGGTGAAATCCGACACTGCTTGGCCCCTCTCTTACCGTAGTGTGGTCCATCTCATGTACTGGTTGTCATAGTTGCCAACAGGGTAATATTGTTTCTTGACTGCATCAAAAAAATAATCCCAAGTGGGTTTGGCCCCATATATTCTAGACTCCTCCATGGAACTTTGTTCCCAGTAAGTTTCCCACCAATGTTTGGCATGGGGGAGATCTTTAAAGAGTGCGAAGGTGATATTTTCTCTGTCGGAGAAATTATGAACAAAGAAATAACCTTCTAGCAGATTTAAACATTTTTCTAGGGCATCCACATCTATTTGTCCTTCAAATATGAGAATATCAAAATTAACTTGTACGTTGAAAGATGATGTGCCTCCAAAGTGGACACTTGATGAATACGTGCCTATTATTATCGACAGGCGTTGAAGGATGTGGGAAAAATTCTCCATGATTTCGTCCTTCTATTGTATGAGAGCTTGCTCAAGCAACAGATTAATAGAATAGTCTTCTCTGTCATTTTTATTTTCTTCCACCATGGAGGGTTTCTTGGGCGTGTGAGAGAAATTTTCCTCAAGAGAGATAAGCTCGAGACCCAACTTTCTATACTCGGACCTCGTCAGGGACATGGACTGAAAACAATCCGATAAAGAGCATCCTCTTCTGATACCATTGATCCAGATTATTTTCGGCATGAAATGAGAGCGAATATATAATAAAGAAATGTATAGAGATATCTTGGATATCCAATAATATAATAGAATTATATCAGATATGCTTCCATAAACACAGATATACAATAATACAAAATTTCTATTAATGAGCGAAATGTACAAAACTGTAGAAATACAGGGTGAAAGACTCACTAGAATGGTAAAAACTTATCTCTGAGAAAGGATGTGACAGATACTCACATTCATAAGAATATGGATTACAATAAGGCTCTAAAGATATTTTTAACATAAATAAAATCCAAAACCCTAACCCGGGAAGATGAAAATCCAACAGTTTGTGGACCCCGTTTTGGGTAGTTTGGTGTATAAACTTCCCGGGGGCATAACTTTGGCATACACTATCCGTTTTGTGTGCACGATATCTTGTTGGAAAGGTACCATTGAGGAGATTCATTTTGGGGGCTCAATGAAAGCCTTTGATTATCATTGAGGTGCTCGATCCTGAAAAAATTCATTTAGGCCCTCAAATTGTCCCCAGAAGTTTAGGAACCGAAAACCTGCTAAAAATAGTAAGTTGTCAGAAAACTGTTTTGTGCGAGTTGGAATAGGTGGGTGGCCACCGATATCCACCTAGATCAATCCTCCTTCCTTAACAAGAAATGGTCTCCATTGCATTGAGGTCTCTGGGGAGAGGGGAAAGCGATTGCTGAATCTGAAGCTTGGTGGGTTGGTTGCCTTGCTGGAGATGTTGCACTGCTTGGTTTGTGGAAAGCTGTCACAAACTTGTTGCTGACGGGGTTGAATCTGTTCAAATAGTTAGGCTACATGAGATGACTGTGTGGAGAAGGAATCTTTTCTCTTTATTTCAATCTTGTCGACTTGCTTTTGTTGGATAGAAGGTGCTTGGACCGAGGTTGCAATGATTGTAATGTCCCTATGTTCACCTTTTGAACCGATTGTGAAGAAGCTGAATTTTGGAGTATGAGATACTATCTTGCGACACTTTTTAGGTGGGACAGTAGTCAGAACTACCTCTGATATCCTGTAGAGATGACCCCCCCAGAGTAACAATGACATTATAGGGTTGAGACTCATAAATAACATGGTGCTTCCACATATATGGCTGGACCAAGAGAACATCACAAACATCCAGTGTGGAAACATTGCATAATAACTCTTCCTTGAAGGGATGGATGCTGCATGATAATCGAAATTGCTGACTGACAGGAAGATCTCGTCCGTGGTGAAGCCACCCGATGTTGTATGGCTGCGAGTGTGGTGTAGTTGACAATCCCAACTATTTGACAACCTCTACTGAGATGTGGTTGTTCTGGTTTCTGTTATTAACAATAAAATGCAGTGTGGTCCCCTTCACCCACATCTATGAATGGAAAATGAGCTCTCCCTCTTCATGATCTATTGGTTCTTCTAGTTGAATTGTTGTGGTCGCGAAAATAAAAATGGGGTCTGCGTCAATGATATTTCTTTTATCGGTATTTTCTGAATCAGATTTTGAATCAGGGTTTGGCTCCTTATATTTGATCTTGACCACCAATGATTGTTTTGAGTGACTTTCATCGGTGTTGTTCCATGGGTTTTTTTGGAAATCACACCATTTTCCAGTTTCCTTCATCTTTCTGTTACCCTTCTTTTCCTGTGGCTTGGACTAGTTTTCTGAAGGCTGGTTGTTAGGGCCGTATTTACTATTCTTTGGTTGTTGCGGATTACTAGACCCGAACTCCCTCTTGTTCTAGTGCTTAAATTTCAACTCGATTTTAACAACATATCGTTTAGCAACACCTAGTGATGAGATGTCCAGAAAATCCATTTCAGTTTGGATGTATCTGTGTAGAGCCCCACGGTATTTTAGAACCAGATGTCGCTCAGAGTCTTTGATACCCATCCTGGTTCGCACGGTAGGAAAGGTATTGGTGAAATCCAACACTACTTGGCCCCTCTCTTGCCCCAGTGTGCTCCATCTCATGTACTGGTCGTCACAGTTGCTAATAGGGTAATATTGTTCTTTGACCGTATCCATAAAAAAATTCCAAGTGTGCTCGACCCCATATATTCCAGACCACTCCATGGAAATTTTCTTCCAGTAAGTTTCCCACCAATGTTTGACATGGGGGAGCCTTAAGGAGTGCAAAGGTGATATTTTCCTTGTTGGAGAAATTATGAACAAATAAATAACCTTCTAACAGATATAACCATTTTTTAGGGAATCTGCATCTATTTGTCCTTCAAATATGGGAATATCAAAATTAACTTGTACCTTGAAATGAAATGTGCCTCCAAAGTGGCCACTTGATGAAGACGTGCATGTTGTTATCGGTAGGTGTTGAAGGATGTGGGAAAAATTCTCCATCATTTTGTCCATCTGTTGCGTGAGAGTCTTCTCAAGCAACATATTAATGGAATCGTTTGCTATGTCATTTTTATTTTCTTCACCCATGGAGGGTTTATTGGGCGTGGGAGAGCGATTTTCCTCAAGAGAGACAATCTCGAGACCCAAATTTCTATACTCGGACCTCGTCAGGGACATGCATTGAAAAAAAATGATCAAGAGCAGTCTGCTCTGATACCACAGATCCAGATTATTTTCGGCACAAAATGAGAGTGGAGATATAATAAACAAATGTACAGAGATATCTCAGATATCCAATAATATAACTAAAATATATCAGATATGCAACCATAAACACATAGATACATTAATACATAATTTCTATTAATGAACGAAATGTACAAAGCTGTAGAAATACAGAGTGAAAGACTCGCTAGAATGGTGATAACTTATCTCTGAGAAGAGATGTGACGACTACTCACATTTGCCAGAAGATGGATTACAATGAGGCTCTAAAGACATTTTTAACATAAAGAAAATCCAAAACCCTAACCCTAGAAGATGAAAATCCAATAATTTTGTGGACCCCGTTTTGGGTGGTTTGGTGTATCAACTTCCCGGGGGTGCAACTTTGGCATACCATATCTGTTTGGGGTGCACAATAACTCATTGGAAAGGTATCGTCGAGGAGATTAATTTTGGGGGCTCAATGAGAGCCCTTGGACATTATTTAGGTTCTCGATCCCAAAATCCATTCATTTAGGCCCCCAAAATGACCCCAAAAATTTAGGAACTGAAAACCTGCTAAAAATAGTAAGTTTCCAGAAGACTGTTTTGTGCCAGTTGGAATAGGTGGGTGGCCACCAATATCCACCTGGATCAATCCTCCCTCCTTAGGAAGAAATGGTCTCCACCGAGGGAGAGGGGAAAACAATTGTTGAATCTGAATCTTGGTGGGTTGTTTGCCTTGCTGGAGACGTTACATGCTTGGTTTGTGGAAGGATGTCACGAACCTGTTGCTATCGGGGTTGAATTTGTTCAATCAGTCGAGATATATGAGATGACTGTGTGTAGAAGGAATCTTTGCTCTTTGCTGCAATCTTGTCGACCTGCTTCTGTTGGATAAAAGGTGCTTGGACTGATACTACAGTGGTTGTAGTATCCTTGTTTCATGGGATTTTGTGGAAATCACACCATTTTCTAGTGTCCTTCGTCTTTCTGTTACCCTTATTTTCCTGTTGCTTGAAATGGTTTTCTGAAGGCTAGTTGTTAGGGACATATTTACCATACTTTTTTTTTTGCGGATTTGCAGACTCGAGCTCCCGCTTGTTCTGGTGCTTAAATTTATGCTCGATTTTAACAACATATTGATAAGAAACACCTAGTGATAAGATGTCTAGAAAATCCATTTCAGTTTGGATGTATCTGTGTAGAGCCCCATAATATTTTAGAATGAGATGTCGCTCAGAGTCTTTGATACACATCTTGGTGCGCAAGGTATGGAAGGTATTGGTGAACTCTGACACTGCTTGGCCCCTCTCTTGCCGCAGTGTGGTCCATCTCATGTACTGGTCATAGTTTCTAACAGGGTAATATTATTCCTTGATCGCATCCACAAAAAATCCCCAAATTGGCTCGACCCCATATATTCCAAACTCCTCCGTGGAAATTTTCTCCAGTAAGTTTCCCACCAATGTTTGACATGGGGGAGAGCCTTAAGGAGTGTGAATGTGATCTTTTCCCTGTCGGATAAATTATGAACTGATAAATAACCTTCTAGCAGATTTAACCATTTTTCTAGGGCATTCACATCTATCTACCCTTCAAATATGGAAATATAAAAATTAACTTGTAATTTGAAAGACGATGTGCCTCCAAAGTAGCCACTTGATGAAGACGTGCCTGTTGTTATCGACATATGTTGAAGGATGTTGGAAAAATTATTCTTCATTTCATCCCTCTGTCGCATGAGAGATTGCTCAAGCAACAAATTAATAGAATCGTCTGTTATGTCATTTTTATTTTCTTCCACCATGGAGGATTTCTTAGGCATTGAAGAGCAATTTTCCTCAAGAGACAAAATCTCGAGACCTCACTTGCTATACTCGGACCTCGTTGGGGACATGCACTGAGAAAAAAAAAACAATCAAGAGGAGCCTGCTATGATACCACTGATCCGCATTATTTTCGGCACAAAATGAGAGCAGGGATATAATAAACAAATATACATAGATACCTTTGATATACAATAGTTTAATAAAAATATATTATAGATGCAACCATAAACACATATATACAATAATACTCAATTTCTATTAATGAGAGAAATGTACAAAACTTTAGAAATACATAGTGAAAAATCGGTAGAATGGTGGAAACTTATCTCTGAGAAGAGATGTGATGGATACTTACATTCGAAAGAAGATGGATTAAAATGAGGCTCTAAAGGCCCTTTTAACATAAAGAAAATCGAAAACCCTAACCCCAAAAGATGAAAAACAAACAATTTTGTGGACCCCATTTTGGGTAGTTTGGTGTATCAACTTCCCGGGGGCATAACTTTGGCATACAATATCCGTTTGGGGTGCAAGATAGCTTGTTGGAAAGGTATTTCTGAGTAGATTCATTTTGGAGGCTCAATGAGAGCCT
Source organism: Picea engelmannii (assembly GCA_009831015.1). Lineage (NCBI taxonomy): Eukaryota > Viridiplantae > Streptophyta > Pinopsida > Pinales > Pinaceae > Picea > Picea engelmannii. Next base: position 917,100 of record ML784722.1, on the reverse strand, counting down.
TTGGATATCATTGAGCTTCTAAATCCCCAAAAAACTTCATTAGGCTCTCAAAATGACCCCAGAAGTTTAGGAACCGAAAACTTGCTAAAAATAGTAAGTTGCCAGAAGACTGTTTTGTGCCAGTTGGAATAGGTGAGTGGCCATTGATATCCACTTGGATCAATCCTCCCTCCTTAGGAAGCAATGGTCTCCATTGCGTTGAGTTTCCATGGGAGAGGGGAAAGCGATTGCTGAATCTGAAGCTTGGTGGGTTGTTTTCCTTGTTGGAGACGTTGCGCTACTTGGTTTGTGGAAGGATGTCATGAAAATGTTGCTTGCGGGGTTGAATTTTTTCAACCAACCGGGCTACATGAGATGACTATGTGTAGAAATAATATTTTCACTTTGCTGCAATCTTGTCAATCTGATTCTGTTGGATAGAAGATGCTTGAACCGAGGATGCAATCGTTGTAGTGTCCCTCTATTCACATTTTGAACATATTGTGAACAAACTGAAGTTTGTAGTATGAGATACTACCTTGCGACACTGTTTAGGTGGGATAATAGTTGGAACTACCTCTGGTATCCTATAGAGATGACTCCCTAGAGTAAAAATGACACTACGGGGTCGAGACTCATAAATAGCATGGCACTTCCACATATATGGTTGGCCCAAGAGAAAACCATAAACATTAAGTGGGAAAACATCACATAATACCTCATCCTTGAAGAGATGGATGTCGTATGACAATCGACACTACTGGATGACACTAAGATCTAGTCCCTGGCGAAGCCACCTGATGTTGTATGGATGTGAGTGTGGTGTTTTCGACAATCCCAAATGTTTGACGACCTCTGCTGAGATGTGGTTCTTATGACGTCCTCTATCAACAATAAAATGCAATAGGGTCCCCTTCACCCACATCTGTGAATGAGAAAGGCACTCCCCCTCTTCAGGATCTGCTGGCTCTTTTGGTTTAATTGGTGTGGTCATGACAATAACAATAGGTTCTGCATCGATGATATGTCTTCTACCAGTATTTTCTGAATCAGATTCTGAATCAGGGTTTGACTCCTTATCTTTGATCTCGAACACCAATGACTGTTTTGAGAGACATTCATTGATGTTGTTCCACATGCTTTTGTGGAAATCACTCCATTTTCCAGTTCCCTTCTTTGTATTTCTGTTACCCTTCTTTTCTTGTGGCTTAGATTAGTTTTATGAAGGTTGGTTGTTAGGGCCGTCTTTACCATGCTTTGGTTTTTGTGGATTTGCAGAACCAAACTCCCGCTTGTTCTGGTGTTTAATTTTCTGCTCGATTTTAACAACATATCGATAAACAACACCCAGTGATGAGATGTCCATAAAATCCATTTCAGTTTGGATGTATCTATGTAGAGCCCCACGATATTTTAGGACCATATGTCACTCAAAGTATTTGATACCTATCTTGGTGCACAAGGTATGGAAGGTATTTTTGAACTCTAACATTGTTTGGCCCCTCTCTAGCTGTAGTGTGGTCCATCTCATGTATTGGTCGTCATAGTTGCCAACAGGGTAATATTGTTCCTTGACCGCATCCACAAAAAAATCCCAAGTCGACTCGGCCCCATATATTCCAGACTCCTTCGTGGAAATTTTATCCTAGTAAGTTTCCCACCAATGTTTGACATGGGGGAGCGGCTTAAGGAGTGCGAAGGCGATCTTTTCATTATCAAAGAAATTATGAACAAAGAAATAACCTTCTAGCAGATTCAATCATTTTTCTAGGGCATCCGCATCTATCTGTCCTTCAAATATGGGAATATCAAAATTAATTTGTACCTTGAAAGGAAATGTGCCTCAAAAGTGGCCACTTGATGAATATGCACATGTTTTTATCGTTAGACATTGAAGGAAGTGGGAAATATTCTCCATCATTTCATCCCTCTGTCGCGTTAGAGCTTGTTCAAGCAACAAATTATTAGAGTCGTCTTCTCTGTCATTTTTATTTTCTTTTTCCATGGAGTGTTTCTTGAGCATCGAAGAGAAATTTTCCTCAAGAGATACAATCTCAAGACCCAAATTTCTATACTTGGACTTCGCCGGGGACATGCACTGCAAAAAAACTGATCAAGAACAACCTGCTCTGATACCACTGATTTGGATTATTTTCGGCAAAAAATGAGAGTGGATATATAATAAAAAAATGTATAGAGATATCTCAGATATCCTATAATATAAAAAAAATATCAGATATGCAACTATAAACACAAAGATACAATAATACACAATTTCTATTAATGAGTGAAATGTACAAAACTGTAGAAATACAGAGTGAAAGATTCGCTAGAATGGTTGCAACTTATCTATGAGAAGAGATGTGACAACTACTCACATTCGCAAGAAGATGGATTACAATGAGGCTCTAAAGTTTTTTTTAACATAAAGAAAATCCAAAACCCTAACCCTAGAAGATGAAAATCTAACAGTTTTCCCGACCTTGTTTTGCGTAGTTTGGTGTATCAACTTCTCGGGGGCGTAAATTTGGCATACAATATCTGTTTGGGGTGCACAATAGCTTGTTGGAGAGGTATCTTGGTGGAATTTAATTTTGGGGGCTTAATGAGAGTCTTCGGCTATCATTAAGGTGCTCGATCCTGAAAATACTTCATTTAGGCCCTTAAAATGGCCCCAAAAGTTTAGGAACCGAAAACCTGCTAAAAATAGTAACTTGCGAGAAGACTGTTTTGTGCCAGTTGGAATAAGTGGGTGGCCACTGATATCCACCTGGATCACCTACTTCAAAACTTCTTCACTATTATGCATATCTTCTTGTTGTTTCATGCGATTCTGTGCCATGGTCAAGTTGTCCTTTAAGAGTTGGAGAACTTGTTGTTGATGCTCAATGTGATCTTCCACTGCTTGAACCTTAGATTTTTTATTTTAGAGAAGAAGTGATGGAAGGTGGGTGATATCCATAGAGTGCCATAAATGGTGTTGTTTTTGTTGGAGTATGAAAGGAAGTGTTATACCACCATTCTGCCAAGGGTAACCATTTGAACCATTGTGTTTGTTTATCAGAGACAATGCAACAAAGGTAGCCTTCTAGACATTTTTTCACTATCTTGGTTTGTCCATCAGATTGAGGATGATAAGATGAACTATGAGACAATTGAGTACCCAAACAAGAAAATAATCCTGTCCAAAAATGTCCAGTGAATATGGGATCTCTGTCACTTACAATAATCTTTGGGCTTCCATGTACATTTTAAATTGTCTCCATGAATGCGGTGGCAACTGTACTGGATTTGAAAGGATGAGATAGTGCACAAAAGTGTGTATACTTGGCCAGTCTATCAACAATCACCATGATAACACTCTTTCCTTCATACTTCGGTAATCCTGTGATGAAATCCATGGAAACCTCCTCCTAGCGTTGACTTGGGATGGATAATGGTTATAAAAGACCTGGGGTCTTAATTGTTTCCACTTTATTTTGTTAGAAAACCAAACATTCTGCCAAAAACCTTTGAACATTAGTTTTAAGGCCATCCCAAAAAAATTCCTTCTTTACCCTATGGTGGGTTTTCAAAAATCTCAAGTGCCCTCCTACCGGAGAGGTGTGCAATTCCAAGAGTACCTTTTGTTTGAGTTGGGAGTTCTTACATAAATATAAACAATCTTTGTACCAGAGTGAATCATTTTTCCATGTAAATGTATTTGATGCACTGGAATCCTGTTGCAACCTTTGAATGAGAGTCCACACATTTTCATCATTCTTCCATTCATCCCTCACTTCTATTATCCAATCGGGTTGAATGATCGAGATAGCATAGAGAAAGGCCTCAACATTTTCATCCTTTCTTGAGAGTGCATTTGCCACACCATTTTTTTTTCCTTTTTTGTAGATGATTTCAAAATCATAACCCAACATCTTGGTCACCCATCTTTGTTTTTCTTTTGAATATAGTCTTTGTTCCAAGAGGTATTTAAGACTATCATGATCTGTTTTGACCTTGAAGTGCCTACCTATTAGGTAAGGGTGCCATTTCTTCAATGCATGTAGTATTTCCATCATTTCCTTCTCATAAATGAGTTTGTGTAAGTCCTTTCCCTTGAGTGGATGACTTTCAAAAGAAAGAGGCCTTCTTTCTTTCATTAGAACAACACCAATTCCATTTCCCGAGGCACCGCATTCCATAATAAAGGTTTTTGTGAACTCTGGTGTGGTCAAGGAAGGAGCTTTTCACATCGCCTCTTTAAGTTGTTCAAAAGCTTTAGTTACCTCTGAATTCCATGAAAATGCATCCTTCTTATTTAATTCCATTAAAGGTGCTTCTATTCTTCCATGGTTCTGAACAAACTTGTGGTAGTAACCTGTCAAACCCAAAAATCCTCTAAGATTCTTCAATGTTTTGAGAATCGACCAGTCCATCATGGCCTTAATATTTTTAGGGTCTACCTTGACACCTTTATAGGATACAATATGACCCAAGTACTCTACCTACTTCACCCTAAAGAAACATTTGGATGGTTTGACATATAGTGGTTGCTCCTTTAGTATTTGTAGCACCTTGTCAACATGTCAAACATGATCCTCCCAAGACTTGCTATAGATTAGTATATCATCAAAAAATACTAACACAAATTTTCTAAGGAAGGGATTGAAAATGAAATTCATCAACCCTTGGAATGTGGAAGGTGCATTCGTAAGGCCAAAAGGCATGGCCAAAAATTCATAATGGCCTTCATGAGTTTGGAATGTTGTTTTTGGGATATCTGCTTCCTTCATTCTAATATGATGATACCCTGAACAGAGATCCAACTTTGTGAAATAGATTTCTCCATGTAGTTAATCTAACAATCCATCAATGATGGGAATGGGAAACTTATCTTTAATAGTGATCTTGTTGAGATTCATATAATATGGACACATATGCCATGAGCCCTCTTTCTTGAGTACCATTACCACTGGTGTAGAGTAAGAACTTTGGCTAGGTCTAATAATGACAACCTCTAACATTTATTCAACCATAAGCTCAATTTCACTCTTCTAGGCATAAGGGTATCTGTAAGGCCTGATGTTATGAGGAGCACTCCCATGAATTAGGTGAATAATATGATCATGATTTCAAGTAGGTGGAAGACCTCTAGGAATATCTTCAAATAATTTGGAATGCTTATCAATGATCCCTTGGATATCTAGAGGAATAGATGGCTTAGATGTTTGAACATCTAGTGAGCATAGTTGTACAATTACAACCTGTTGCTCCTTTTTCAATAATTTTTTCATGCCATTAGACCGTATCACCTTACTGGGTTTCCTTGTGATACCCATTAACTCAATTTCCTTTCCTTCCAATGAAATTTCATGAAAAATTCTTGAAAGTTAAAATCCATTGTTCCCAATGATTGTAACCTTTGGACTCCTATTACGAAATCAACACCACCCATGGGTATATAAATCATTGGACTATTCATTACATATTCCCCCATTGTAAGATTGATCTTATGAAATTTTCCTGAGCAATTGATAGTTCCTCCATTTGCAATCATTACTTGAAACTCTGGCACTGGATATATAAAGAAATTGAGAGCTTTGGCTAATTTATAGTGAATAAAATTATGAGTAGTATGATAATCAATTAGGACTATTACCTTTTTCATTTTGATACATCCTTCGATCTTGAGGGTTTGAGGAATGCTAATTCCAGCCAATGCATTACATGATATCATGGGAGTTAACTCTTCAGAAGAAATATCTTCTACGTTTTCATCTTGAGCTGGTTATTGTTTTTGTTCTTGTTCTTCTTCCTCTTCACAATCTATGTAGAATAATTTATTCTCACCACACTTATGTCCCTTACTGTACTTGTTGTCACAATTAAAGAATAAACCTTTTTCTTTTCTTTCCTCCAATTTTTGAGGTGTCAATCTTGTAGGTTGAGGTGTTTTAGAAGAAGGAACATTATTCTCTCAATAGATGTTAGGAGTTGTCCTTCTAGTAGCCATAGCCATATTTTTACTTTCAACATTTCTCGCCATCCTAAACGCATTCTCCAATGATTTGGGTTCCCAAAGGAGAACCTCATGTTGGATGTTATCCTTTAAAGTTCCTATGAATACATCAATCAGGTGCTCATCTAGAATATCCGTTACATTTATATTCAATCTTTGGAAGTTATCAATATGCTCCGCAAGTGAACCCTTTTTCTCGAGATTTATCAATTGGCTAAAGAAGGTATTGCTCCTTGTATCCTCATAGTGTGCTATCATTTCTTCCATGAAAATTGTCCAAGTGACAAGTGATTTCCGAGAACAAAGCCATCAATACCACACAAATTGATTGAGTTCTAAATATAAAGAAGCAATTCATACCTTTTGTGTATGTGGCACATCATATAGATCAAAGAACTACTCCATCTGATGTATCCATGTGATTGGATCCTTTCCATAAAACTTCCACATATCAAGTTTAGGAAAGTGGTTGGTCTTCAACCCAAAGATGGAATTTCTCCAGTCTTGATTCATCTTCCTTGTGTCCTCATCATGAATTTCATGGGATAAATTTTCACTTTCAGGTGGCCTCTCTATTAGGAAAATTTTCAATCCTTCCATGATCTCCCTTTTTAAACCATCCATTTTAGTATCCATTATTGCCTCCAACTTAGCTTCAGTTGAATCCATCATCCCTTGTAGTTCATCTTTTGTTACTATCTTCTTTTGTAAATCATTTATGTCCCTGCACATTTCTTCACCTTCATCAAGAGTCCAAGTAGGAATATCTGGAGGCTTATTTGGTGTAGAAGTTCCCTTTTTTGGTGGCATCATGTTGGCCAAATATCACTTTTAAAACTTGATTTCGAGGTGGTTTTGGTAGACGATCTTTCTTCTACTGTATCTCCAAAATTTCAACCCTTCTGGGTATGAAAATTTAGTTTTGTATTTTTCTAATATGTCTTCTCTCCAATGCCACAGGTCTGATCAAAATTGAATGTTCCAAGTGGAAGTTATGGTAACTTCCCCACACCTTGTTGATTTTTGTCCCTTCCAAAAGAGCGTACTTGAAGAGAAAAATATATGATATTTGATTTTGAATCTTTCACCAGAAATACTAAACACTTTCCACTATCCAATGCAACTAGTCTCACTTAATTTGGATACTCACTGAAGAAGATATCATTGTTTTACCTGGAACACCTATTTGAGACTAGTTAAAATGGCTAGTCAGATACCCTATCTTACACAGGGTGTATATATAAAAGTAGGATGACCTAGAAGATAATTTTTTTATCACAACTACCTTGATAATTTATATGAATATCCTCCAGCTTTCAGGGTCTGAAATATCATAGAGAAAACTTTATAGCAAAAATTTCGCGATGACTAAATTGAGGATGATTCATGAACCCTATATTACATAGGCTATATCTCCGAAAGTATAAGTCCTTAGAAGCTGCGATTTGAACCCCACGTACCCTAATCTATATACTAAATATCCTCCAAGGGTTTCCTTCTAAACCATTGTAGAAAAAAAGTTATAGAAAAATTCCAAGGTGTCTTAGATGCATCATCGAAACCCCAAGACCTCGAGCTTTGATACCAAATGTAAGAACCAAATATCAAAATAGCATAAAAAAACCTTAGAGTAAGTACTCAACACCTTGAAAAAGAGAGAATTTCACATAATAAACCTCTTTGAGGGGGCAACCTCCTTATACACCACATAAATTTCCAAATACCAGATGATTCCAAATGAAAAGGTCTCCTTGGTATATATAGGAGACAAGGAGACTGGGAGGTACAATTACAACTAATGGACCCAAGAAGAAATAAATAAAATAACATTACTAATGTAATATACCCCAATTAAGGGGTAATGTGCCACTATTTAGGGCTTAACAGACCATCGTGGCAGGCCTTGAGAATGTCCCGAATCTCGTTGTATCTTACACATCTTCGAATTATCTGATATACTCCTATGTAAAATATGTATTCATCTATCCATGAAAATATGGTAGTTTGTGTTAGAAATAATCCTAAGTCCTAACTAGACCTTAATAATTGGTTAGTTATGATACAATTGTTGAGTCGTTACATTGATTTGTACTATTAATGTAGCATTGATGTACATATGAATTGATTCGGTTTGGTGTCTTTTCCACCCATCTTCTTTGTCTACTTATTTTGTTAGTTATTTTACTTTCTTGGCTATTTTTTTGCTCAATATTGTTATCATGTGGTATCAGAGCGCATAGATGATCTTACGGGCCTGGTGGTTTATCAGAGTATGTAGATGATCTTACAAGCTTGTCAAAACATGTTTATGATATACTAACCTTGCATTCATGTTGATGTGTGGGAGCAGAGCATTGGTGGAAGGTGTTGAAAATTTGTGCTCAACATCTATCATTGGAAGAAGCGAAGGAGGAATGGAAGGATATGGGTTTTGGAACACTGAAATTAAATGGTGAAATGGATCATCCCAACCCTCTATTTCTATCATTGTGGTTTTTGCTTGCTCAAAAGTGTGTAAAACAAAATTCAAATGACTAAAATCCCATAAATGAACCTTGTGCAAACCCATATTGTGTAAGACTCGATAACACTATTCACTTCAATCATGGTCCCTCCATTTTCCTTATGATCACGATTGGTTTGGATTTGGTCCCTTAACTCATTAGCTCGTACATTTTCATTCCTTTTGGTCTCTTAACTCATTAGCTATAACGAAAGATCTATTGGACGCTTGGCACGTTGTGAAGGCATTCAATGCCAACGAAACTAGGGCTTCAGGCTGCTTGGTTTCTGGGGTCATTACGCCAACTGGATGTAAGTACCAACCAGTTCGGCCCAACTCCTGATTCTCAGACCTGGAATATCCCTAATCTTATGCTATTTGATCACGCTGTCACCATTTCAAGAATCAATCTATCGCTTTTGAAGAATTAAGCAACCGTACAATGCATCGTTTTCTTGTGGTATTTCATTGCTCGCGGTCGACCTGTGGTATGAATGACGCACCCTTAACCTGGTAAAGCAAAGCGAGGAAAGTTTTTTTATGTAGTAAAGCACTCGAATTTCGTGGAGGAGGTCGACTGTGTGACTGGGTGGAGAAGACCAAACGTTTCGTACACGATACAAAGGAGATAACACCAAATTTTATTCAGGTTTCAAGAATCGCTTCGTTTATTATAATACCTATAAAAGATTTCAATTTTTCTTTGATTTTGTTAAAAACAAAAAAAAGGAGAGTGAGCTCTTCAACTTTTTCTTTGTGTTAGATATCATAAGTAAGGTTTGTTATAGATCTGCACACACTCCTTCGGTACGGGGGAGGTCACTAGTTCAAGCCTTGTGTCCCTTGGGGTTACGGTTTAACATCGTTACCATCCACAAAAAAATGGAAAAAAGTACGGTTTGGTATTCCATCAACTTACTTCTTAACGAGACTATGTAGTGTATCCTACTTCTTAACGAGACTATGTGGTGTATCCTATGCAAATTTACTTCACGACGCAACATAATGATTAAATCATTAAAGTGGTACAAGGTGCTCACAATTACAATTAAGTTGATATAAGGTGTTCATTAACAATATTTCTAGTTTTTCATTGATTATTGCATATTTTCAGTGTTATAAGGAGAAGTTAAGGGGTTATAAGGTGCATACTCTTTGCAATATAACTTAAAGAAGTTATAAGTTGGTATCTTTTTTTTTGTAAAGGGGTTATAAAGGTGTTTGCTATTTTTCATAAGGGAGTCATAAAGCTTTTATTATTGTCAAGAGTTATAAAGGGTTATTGCACAAATTGTACTTGGTGTTATAAGGATTTGTTGGAAGTTATAAGGGGTCAAGTATATTTAAAATTGAATATTTTTCTTGTGTCCTAGATCCACCCGAAATTGAATAAGGGGGTTTTAGGATCTTTTTGTGCATGTGAATTGATTTTTATTGCTTATTTCTTGACAAGCAAGTACAAATAAATACATTCTCATATAAAGAAGACAAATCAAGGTCTTAAGGAGGCATATTTGAAGCACTTCAAAATAGCAGGAACCGACAAAATGTTTAATATGTTGCACACATTGATTAACAAGACTCCATAATCTACATTTTCTATGAAAAAATGAACGCTCATTAATGTTCTTACTTGTTTTCGCATACTACATAAACAAGTTCATCTACTTCAAACACAAATAAAGTTTTTGACTGGGTAGTCGACGTCACTTAATAATGACACCAATGAACAAGAAAACAAACTTGCGTTTGTTGATTGTAAGTTGCAATCTTTTTCCTTTGATGAAATCATTGTATCCTTGACTAATGACACTGAAAACAAAGTGGATAAATTGAAGGTTCACCATGAGGATTAGGTTGAAAAGATAGATAACTTTGTTAGACCATGGGAACAATTACAGTTTAAATGAAACATATATGGCTTATGATATGAAAAAGATCACGATAACCTTTTTCATATTCCCAATTATTGTAAACCAATTACTTTTGTGAGTAGTGGCTTTTTGGTTAATGTTGATAGGAAGGAAGAAATTGCTAATGAACATGTACAAGATATTGATTAGGATGTTGATAAAGATTTTGATGATGATACTATTATTGAGGAAATTGATGATAATACAAGTATTCAGGATTTGTTGATTGATGATGCTCAATTGAACAAAGAAATTGTACTGTGTCGACACTGTTACCAAGTTGGTCATGCCGAGTTAAACTGTTTTGATCTCCACCCATGTGATTTTTGTGGGAAGAAAAACCGTATCTCAGAAATGTGTTGGAAGAAACTAAAGATTAAGAGGAAACAAGTAAATTTTGAATGGTTAGGGTCTTCACATTGGCGTCTGGAAGCTATATTATTGGAACAATCTTATCGACGAGTTTATACACAGGTACAACCAGATTTTATTGGATATATTTCTATAATTGATGGCAATGAATGTTTTTCAAGATTGGATGATACATGGCATGATTAGGGCCCGCTTGATGTAGTCTTCTAAGTTAAATATCGAGTCTCCATACTCCGCTCGAAGAAGGTTTGATTACCCTTTTCCACTTTCAGGGGGGGTATATCTCATTATCTATACTTCTCACTTTTCAGTTGACAGGGGGGAAAATATTGATATGTCAGAATTCAAGTTTCAAAGTCTAACTTACAAGATTCCAGTTTATGATGATTGATTATGGATTCGGGATTGCAGATGGATTTATGATTTTAGGATGATGGATGATTGTTTTAGGACATCATGTTTGTTTCTTGATTGGATGGTGGATTTGATGATGTTATCATATATCACTCACTCAAAGTCTTTGATTGGAAAGTATTTTTAGGAGATTGATGATTTCCAAGTTATTGGATATTGGATGGATAGTTTGCCACACTTTTTGGCATTTGATAGATTGTTCAACATGTTTGATGGACATTTCTGTTTAGGATTTGGAACATTACCAACAATTTACCTAGTTTACTTCTCATATGTTTTTCGGCTATAGGTCTTTCATATATAGGTTTTGAATGCTGTTTGACTTTTTTTCCTATCAACAATAGTTTTTGACAGTTTTTTTTATGTATCGATATGTGAGAGATGCATAGTCTTTAGACTTCTCAGGGATGGTATTTGGACCCTGCAGAGGACATACAATTCTTCTTCTCTTTTCTCTTGGCACGTTGGATTGCCAGGGTCTTTCAAGATATGGGATGTGTTAGACTTCCAACTAATTTCGTTCTCATCAGGATTTGCTCTCATTGGTTTGGGTTCACTTCAGTGACCACTCAGAGGATATCTAGCTCATTTGATGCACAATGAGTTTTTTAAATTTAGTTTTCAGCATCCACTTTTGGATTTGTTTTAGGTAGATCGTCATTGACACTCATGATGTTTCATACCATGAGTTACAGATTGAAGACTTGGATATGTTACCATCTTTTGCATTATTCTTTGTTGCTGAGTTGTTATATTTGTACGAACTTAAGATTAAAAGGGGGTTTGTTAGAAATAATCCTAAGTCCTAACTAGACCTTTACAACCGGTTAGTTATGAAACGATTGTTGGGTTGTTACATTGAGATGCACTATTAATGTACCATTGATGTACATATGAATTGATTCGGCTTGGTGCCTTTTTCTCTCATCTTCTTTGTTTACTTATTTTGTTAGTTATTTTACTTTCTTGACTATTTTCTTGTTTAATATTGTTATCACTTTGTTGGATGCTATTTCGTCTTTCCCTTGGGGAGACGTGGTGTGAAAAATTCCCCGCAACAAGGTAATTAGCAATGTTTGCATACCATGGTGTATGGACAGACATTGCAAACAAATGTTTACCTGAAAAACTGTCTTCTACATGAGAGTTGTCAGTATTTTCAATAAGTCTAGATAACAAATTTGCTACCACATTGTCTTTCCTAGGTTTATCAATAATGGTAATGTCAAATTATTTCATTAATAATAACCATCTGATAACTCGTGCACTTTTAATGGGTTTATTATCTAAATACCTGATAGCCAAGTGATCAATGTGTATCAAGACAAGATATCCAGTTATGTAGTGCCAGAATTTATTGATTGTAAACAAAACAACAATGAACTCTTGTCCTAGTATGGATCCAACAACACTGTTAGAAGCGTTTGAGGAGATGTGAAAGGGAAGTGCCCAATATGGTCCACGTAAGACAAGAGATGTAGACACCAATGTTTTTAATTTTTCAAAAGCAGATTGACAATTGCTAGTCCATGAGAATTTTGCATCCTTCATAAGCAATGAAAACATAGGGGATGTGGTTTTAGACTATTTTTCAATGAAATTACGATAGTATCTAGTTGTTAAGGTCCTAACCCGCACATGGGTAGATTAATGTATTCAGATGTAATAAAGGTCAATATTAATAAGACCTTTCAATAAAAGAGAATTAGGCGGATGTAAGAAGACCTAATAGAAGCTTCCGCTTCTAGAAGGATCTTC